>VZTD01005606.1:1896800-2147527 GCA_013397725.1 Rhagologus leucostigma | reverse complement strand
TAATAATAATAATAATAATAATAATAATAATAATAATAATAATAATAATAAACAACCCAAAAAAGAAAACCACAGACAAAGATAAAAAAAATGGGATATTTGCAGACAGGAAGCCCACAAAAATGCAAATTGTGATTCAGTGAGGAAAGGAACTGCTCTTTGGTCAGGAAGCATAGAGGAGAAATGAGAATTACCAGTATGGAGAGGAGTAAGATGACCATCAAAAAAAGAGTGAGAGAAAAAAGAACAAAGAAAGGAAAACAATTAGTGGAATGCTGTTTAGCCACTAATATGTGAACAGAAGGAATGGTGCTCTTCATCACTTAATCTGTTGCCAGAGAGGATGGAGAAAGCGAATGTTTAGGAAGCAGAATGAAGCAATTGCATCTAAGTAGGAAACGGTGCCCCGGACTGCTGAAGGATCTGACATCCCAAATCATGAGTCTGTTGACACACAGACATCTGCTCATTTTATGAAGGCTACATGGAAAAGTCCTTCATACTGGGGAATATGGGAAATTTTGTTTAAAAATGAGCTAAATAAACATTATGGACATGTAGAGGCTCATCCTTTTGGCTTCATTGTAATCCAGAAAGGGAAGAATCATTTCAAACGATGGAGATAATGAGATAATATGTAACTTGAGTTTAATAAAGGTAGATTGTGCAGATTATTCTGTTACTGGTCTCCTAGACAGGGGGAATGCAGTAAATCTGATTTGTCTGGATTTCAGTGAGCGTTTGGTATCATGCCACACATGTTACTAGTGCAGTTGGGAAGGGCAGGATTAGCAGAAGAGAGGACTGCAAAGGGAGGGAGGATCCCTGCAACAGAGCTGACAACAAGTTGTGCTGCAGGGTGAGCCTGTCCTGGCTGCAAAGCTGCTGCAGTTTAACTGAGGGAAGCATGTGGAAAGCCCGGTCTGGGAGATGCTGTCACTGCAGTTTGCAACTGGAGCATTGTGTAGGAAACACCGGAGTAATTCTGGGGCGCTGGAGTTGGTGAAACATCAGTGACCCAAGAAGTTGTCGTGTTATGTAAATATTAAAGAATTTGGCCTGGTAATAAGAATTTGCAGTCTTAAGTTTGCTCTAAAACTGTGAAGCAGTAGGGAAATGCAACTCAGAAAATGCCAAGTAACCACACAAGTTGTAATAGGCACAGATCAGCCACATAGAGTTGAGCACATACTGAAATGCTAAAAAAAATCACCACAGATACCCAGTCTAATTTGTGTGTGCATTAATTGTATTTAAAAAGGTTGAGCAGAGCAAGTTCAGAGAAAGTCTTTTCGTATGATCTGCTTTTAACTGATTTGTTTAGTCCCCAGCAAAATGGAAGATGAAAATGCGTTATAATTACTGTATAAATTACCACCAGGGGGTAAATACTGGCAATGTTTATGCTGAAGGCCAAAGCTGGCACAAGAACAAATGGTCACTGCCTGGCAGTGAATCCAATCCAATAACTCATTTAAAAGTGAAACTTGATGGACTTGTGAAAGAGATGATGAGGTATTGCCAGGAACAGGGCAGTGGTGGACTAGGAAGGTATTTTCCCTCTAGTAATTTTCCTCTGTCTTAGAACAGTCATTTTCTATAGCCAAAAGTCCAGTTATGGTGAGATTGGTTTTTTAAATGGAAGTAATTTATTAATGACATTGAGAGAAGCAAATTATAAATGGCAAAAACCCTGTAAGTATCCTCTTGGAAAATTGCAGAAGTGTTTATAAATGTGCCTCTGTAGGATGCTGCCTGTGCATTAGAACAGGCAAAAGCAAGGAAATTATAAACCACGGATCATGGTGCTACCAAAGGCCACTGCAATGGAAGCCTCTGTAAATGGCTGAAGTTGTTTTCCTGTGGTGAAACACATGTTTCACTAAGGGGCTTTTCCCAGCCGTGCCCTGGCTGTCTCCAGGACACACCTGGGTGCCCAGCGAGTGCCCTTTGTGCCTGTGGCACAACCTTTGCCAGGAGCAGTGCTTAATTTTTCCCAAAGCTAAATGTAGTTAATCACCTGCCCATCTCTTTGCATCTTCTGTGGCTCCCTCACTCTTTGCTGAGAAATGCAGATGTTTATGGTGTTTTTCTCTCACTTGTGACTTGGTGATTAATATTCTGCAAGTTGCTGAGCTTATGGGTACCGATTTCCTGCTCTACTTACTGTACTTAAGTCAGCTTGGTTTGTTTTTCTTCCTCTTGCTAATATCCACCTGGTGAGTTAATTGTGTAGGAAAACAGCCAGTGAAGACAGAAAATGCAGAAAATGTGACATCGAGCTCAGCTGGGAGTATTCTGCAGTTAATTTCTGTGTTGAGAGTGTGTTAGGGGCTGGATGGCAAAGTTTGCTGTGCCAGAGGAAGCTGTTTGTGGTGATGTTCCCTTGGTAAAGTCCTGAATTGGGAGCAGGAGTGATGGGCTCTGTCCTGGCTTGACTTTAGGGATGGGCAAACGATGTGTGGATTCCGGGCTTCTTCCCCAGAAGCTTGTGTAAGGGTTCACTGTCATTCTTGGAGGTGAATAGATATTAATTACAAAGATGTGTCCCTGCCTTCTTCGATATCTGTTGCCGTTCTGTGAATTGATGAGAATTCACACTGCATTTCTTATTTTACCTGACATGGAAGAAGATTTTACAAGACTAGATTAAAACCAAAATCCAGAGGAGAAGCATATGAGAGTGTTCCCTTCTTGCTGGGTAGCTCATTACCAGGATAGGGTAGATCCTTGTTTACTGAGGGCATCAAGACTTGCATCTCCAAGCAGATCCTGTGAAACAGCAGCATTTGGGACAGCTGGACCTGGTACTTTCATTGCACACTTCCACTTTGTGTAAATAAATATCCTGTGGATCACGAGTTAGAACAAGTCCCCGGGACCACCAGGCAGAAAGAAAGGTGTATTGGGATGGGGTTGTTCTGGTGTCTCCTGGGGAAAGTGCTCCAGTTCATGGAAAGCATCGGTGGTCAGAGTAAGGGAGGCAGTGGTCTTCCTTTCCAGCAGAGCCCTGCTTGCCTCCTGGTCTGGTTTCTTGTCCTTAGCAGTCTGTACTAATTCTTCCTTCATCTTACCCTTAGTAGCTCCTCTTATTGATCCCTGCCCATTCAGGCCCAGCTTGCCTCCTGCCTTCTTCCTTTTCCTGTATTTCCTTTTGTCTCTCTGGTTGGTGGTCCAACTTTCTCTCATTTGTATTCAAATTGGCCAACTCATCCATTTTGTCAGGATCCAGCAGAGAAGATAGATGAAAAGAAATCTCTCTGCTGTCAATTCAGAGCAGTCCTGGCACAGCCTGTAACCATCCAGAGTTGAAATTGCCAGGAATTTGTTCACTGGAATGCATTCAGTTTGGACAGAATCAGTAGGAAATAACAGCTCTTGAACTATAGCACATCTCCCCTGTACTCATGTGTGAACTGCTCATTTTCACAGATCATCAGCTTAGCTAAAGCTTGGGTGAATATTCTTTACTCTAAAGGATGAAGATGAGGGATGTTTCTGCAGGAAAACTGCACCAGAATTAACATATTTTTCTTATATTTTTTCCTGTAAATGTCTGAGCTGTCATCGCTAAAAGTTTCCAGGTGAATTCATCTTGAAATAGTTGAAATTATCAGTTTAATGGTTAAAACTTGGCAAAGTTATAAGCGTGTGAAAACAGGGGGTTATCACGGGATTTGTCAGACAACCTTAATCATAGTTTCACCTACAACAGCAAAATCCAGTAATGCAGTGTAATTCTGAGGCATCAGCACTGCACAGATGAACACCATTAGATAAATGGGACCTAAGAGAGTGCAAAACACCAGGAGTACCCTGGCACTTAACACCTTGGATCTATTCTGTATTCAGAAAGGTCTGAACATAATGACAGAGTGGAAAGCAGCTCCCAAGATGTGTGTGCAGCAAAACCCGTGCTATGTGCGGGTAGTCCCCAGCACTGTCACACCTCAGCCTCGTCGCCTGGCCCACTCTTCCACCTCCCAGCTCAGATCTGAGTGAAATTTTTGGCAGTGCCAAACTGATGGATCACTGTCCCATTTTCTAAAATGTCCTCCCTGACAGCATAGGCTGTGCCAGCAAATCTTACTGAGAATGTCCAGGATAGCAACTCCAGACCATTTATTAAGTCCACCTAAGGCTTGCAAGATGGAATTTCTCACTTCTCCCCAGTGTCGGTGCCAGGAGTACAGGATATCCATCCCCTACAGGTGTCTTCCTGAACAGATCAGTCCTGGAGCCCGTATGTCATTTTAGCCTATCCTTGCTCAATAGCTGGAAGAGAAAGTGTGGGACAAAAGAAGTTTATCCCTCCTAGTCATGTACAACCTTCCTTGCTTGGTTTCTTGAGTTGATTGAGTTGCCTTTGCTCTGCCTTTTTACAGATAACATTGACTTAATATGAGTTTTGGTGTTCCAGTAGGATATGTGTGAAAATGTGGTATTACAAGAGGGGCAACGGCTGTAGCAAAGGGAAGGGACTTCATGAGTTTTCAGCAGTTGGAGAGCTGCCTGAGGCTGTAGGGAGAATGTCTGAGGCTCTTCTGCAAGTCCATCTTCAGCTTACGAGCTGGAGTAAGGGAGAGCTGTGGATGCCTCAGTGACGCACCACGAGATACTATGAAAATGCTTTGAGCTTTAAGGCATTCTCTAACTGCTAGAGATCAGGGTGATACCTCATATAGGGTACTTCCCCATTTCCGATTACTGTCAAGAGACCTGGGTCCTGGACTGCTCTCCTATTTTCCAAAACATTCTGCAAGGAGGAGGTTCCATGAGTCGTCCTGGTCATGGTGATAAGCCAAGCTAAGGCTGCACAAAAGTGTTGGAAGTACTTTGCTGTGACAGTAGCTTATGACTTGCTTCTTGCCACAGGGACCCGGCGTTGCAGTGGGATAACATTAGTGGGAAAAGCAGAGCTGTTTGCACTTGCTTTCCTCATTAAATGGGCTGAGCTGTGCAGGGCAGTTTGGAGAGTTCAGCTCGGGCTCTCCTTCCGTTGGTCTCCACTTTGGGAACATCGCTGCCAAGACAACCAGACAGCTTCTGCATATGTCTGATAGTTTGGGCAGGCAGTTGTCATGGTTATGAGTGCAGCATAAGGACCAAAATAGATGTATAGAAAGATGGTGATGGAAGCTGGCACATATCCTGTCTTTTCTGTACATGAGCTGACAGGATGTGGCATGGAGGAACCACCTGTGCCCTGGCTCCCTCCTGCTCCCACAAAGTCAGGAAGGCCATGCATTTGGCCTTCACTGCTGGAGGTGGTAAAAGGAGCTGAGCTGTCTGAAAAAGGCAAAGTGAAGTTTTTCTGGGGGAAAAAATAGACAAGTGAAGATGTTAATTTGTGAGAAGAAGCTCATTTCTTGAGTTTTAGATTGCAGAGTATGAAAAATCTCAGTGTCTGAGAGTTGTCAAACTTTCTCTCTCCTTCAGTTATTTCTTTTTCCCTTTTGAAAGGAAGTATCAACCCATAACACTGCCTTTCCTCTTCTAAAATTGATTGTCAAATGCTAATTTTTTTAGCAGTATCTTTTTTACTGCTTCTCATCATCACAAAACTCTTCCTTGGGTTTGTCTGTACAAATGCATCAAAACTGAATGGCATGGGGAGTTCCACTGAAGAACAGTGAGCTGCTCCCCCATGGATGTCTGCTTCTGGTGGCCAGCTGAGCACAGAGGGGAAGCAGAGTTCTTCCTTGGCTCCTGCTGCAAAGGTCCATCAGGCCCGTGGAGAAACCAGCCCAGCCTGCGCAGCGGCACCACTTTGTGAATCTCAGTCACAAGCCCCTGAGAACTAAAAGGCAGAATAGTTTGTCTTTGCAGCAGGCAAAGATGAGCAGCCTGAGGTAGGCAGAGAGGTTGCCTAAGTCCATTTTCTCCTCTGGATTTGCAATTGGCCTGGAGGGCAAGGGAAGTCAGGAGACACAAAGCAAAAGCATTGGGAGGAGATGGCGGAGAGCTTTAGTCAAAGATGTTGCAGGGTTTTGCACAGAACCTTGGTCAAACTCCGCAGCCAGATCCTCATAGGATCCCGAGCAACAGAATTTTGATTGAATTCAGGATGCCAGCATCAGGTGCTGCGTTATCATACCTTATTTGACTGCTTTTCCTCTGCCTTCTTTCTGCTACACAACCTAAAGCTACCTGGACATCTGTTTGTAACACCATGGGATAAAGGGTAAAAGCAGATGGGTTATTCTGAATGCTTTTTAGCCCACATCTCCCTTTTGAAAGCCTCTTATGGTAGGGTTTTAAATTGGTTTAGGGACAGAGCCTGAATGTGATAAGATGTTAGTTAACACGATGGGATAATCAAGTCACTTTGATTTCTCCCCAGGCAAACCTCTCTGCAGTCTATTAAAATGAAATATGATGCCACTGCTGTTTCCCTCAGCTGTAGTCAAGGAGATATTTGTTTTAATTCAGTACAAGATTGCCCCACAGGCTCCGATTTCTGCTATCCATACTGATGTTTGTAATTTATCGCCCTTTTACAAAAAACACTAAAAGGATGTTGTATTTGCCAGAGTGGTTTTGGGAACTTTATCTCTGAATCAGTGTGTATAGGATACACTGAAATTGTTCTTTGTCGTTAATGTTCTGTGTCGTACAATATTGACACAGGCTCCATTCGTTTTACAGGCAGCCTTGGGTTTAGTAAGGAACACAAATAGAATACAACATATTCACAGAATATAATCATATTATCCTGGGTATGATGAAAACAGAGACACCCTCTTGTCCCAGCTTACATAAATGTTCAACATGTTTCTGATCAGCTGGCACTTCAACTGTAAATGACCTGAGAAGGTACAAGTGACCACACCAGAGATGAAAGTATGTGTTACTGTTGTGTTCCATCCAGCAGGGATGCATTTCATGAGAAGGTGTGTAATTTATGAGGCGTGTTGGGACAAAAGATGCTGCAAAAGTGCAAGAGCCTATTTTAAGGTTGCAGTTTAAGCAGGCCCATGAGAACTGAAACTATCTGAAGGTTATAGGCACTGGTGCCATGTGAAGCTGTGCTCAGTGCAAGCCACAGGTCAGAGAAGTGGTGCAGGCAGCTACTTCATCACTTTTATCTAATGTATTTTCTAGTTGGCAAATCTGAGTTTCACAGAACTAGACTTTTTCAAAGGGAGAATGACAAATTGATGAGATATTACAATATTTCAATTAGATGAATTGAAACAAAGTTTTCATTTTGACATTGATATGTCAAAACATTATGATTTGATTGAAAGCGTCCTTTCTGCTGTGACAGATTCCACTTTCGTTTCTCCCCTTCCTGATTTTTATTTGACTGCTTAATACATCAATATCTCACCCTGCTTTGAACTTGAGAACATTCCAGACATTTCCAGAAGAAACTTTTCCTAGCAAGGCTGTTGGTTCAGTCCCACTGTCTTGTGTCTTGATTGTTCCGTACCCACCACCTCTTTTGATCCAAAGAATTATTGCAGCTAAATCTTGTGCAATATTTTATATTTCCTAAGGCTGAAGAGAAAGGTGAAAGAAAGGTAAAAGCAAAATTTTTGGATGGAAAAAGAGCTGCAAACTAATTCAGATCAGATTCCTTTGAGACATGGCTGAGGATTTTTAGTTGGATCTCATCGTACCTCAGTTTGTTTGAGATATTTTAGTGAAGCATTTGAACCATAGAACTCCTTCATCTTTCCTATCCATCACCTCTTACTCTTGCCTATCTCAAAGGCTTGGCTTATTAGAAAAATACAATAAAAGGCTAATTGCAAAGAATGGGAGATTTTAATTATTCATTTACATATAGAGAATTAGTCTAAAATAAATATTAGGCTGTCAGTAAAGAAAACTAGCTCAATGAGTTTTTTTCTGGGTTTTCATGTCAAGGAAGTGTAAGTTTAAACAATGCAGTTTGGAATACTCTTTGGGATTACTTTCCTCTTCTTCCCTTAGCAATTCATCCTCGTCTATTTCAAGACTTTTTTTTTCCCCCATGAAAATTCAAGAATAAAGGGAACTTCCAATATTTTCTTTGTACTTGTGGCAAAAAGATAGCCGATTTTATCTGCAGATCCAGTTGTCAGATGGTATTGGGAAGGGACAGTGTTGCGCGCTGAGAGTCTAAAGTCAAGGCTGAGATAAAAACACTGCAAAACAAAAACATGTTGACTGTTGTGGAGGAACAATGTCATCTTCCCTAGATATGGCCACTGCTGGTGCCTGGAGAGGCAGACACGTCCTGAAGATTGGCCTCAATAAACTGGTGCCATTATTCTTCATCACCCTGTGAGCACTATCTGGTATGAATTACCAAGCAGAGCATCACTGAAGTGGCTTACACAATTTGCAGAAGTTATTTATTATTTGAAATTACCTTTCTTTACTGCAAAAGCTGTTGCAATAGACTTTTCTCTCTTCAACATGGGGCTCCCTCTCCCTCTAGGGTTAAACCAAGAGGCAGAGTGAAGTGCTGTCCCAGCAGCAGGACACTTGCCATGTCCTGGCATGGTTGGCTGTCCATGCCTTTGGCACACAGCAAGTGTTAGCAAGGGTCTACACCACCTCATCAGTCCCTCTTGCTGAGCCTGGAGGGCAGCCAGCTCCCCTCCCTGCCTTGGGGCAGGATAAACTGTTGTTTGGGTCCTGTGTCTCTTTGCATATGTGTGTAATGCCATACATGCTAATGCCACTGCACAAATAACAAGAGATCCCTGCAATATTCATAGAGGTCTCAGGAGATGTTTTACTGCTGCTAGAAGTCCTCGTAATTAGTGCCAGTGATTGATCCTTTGGGATGCGATGTGTTTTTGCTCCCTGCATTGCCATCTTACCAGTCCCTCTGGGTGCTCTATTCCTTCTCTTCCACTGCTAGCCAAGAATCCCAGTTATCCATTAAAACTACTTTCCTATTTAAAATACAAGATTAAAAAGAAGTTATAAAGAGCCTAGAACTCCCACTTGGTGAAAATGAGAGTTATATAAAACATACAAGTGAATGGACAAAATGGAAGAGAAAAAAGTTTCAATGACCTCAGGTGGGTAAAAGAAGTTACTTTGGATGATCAGTGATTCAGTTCTCTTCCTGAGGCTTGACCTAGCCATTGGATTTAGAATCTCCTTGTTTAAGGAGACATTCAGAGCACAAGGAATGTATCAAACTGCGACGGAGTTTTGGATGAAGAGGTGTGAGGAGCTTGTTTTACTTAATATGTGGGAAAAATCTTACCCCAAATGGTCTTAGTAAGGACCCACTATCTGTCCTGGTTATGTCTCTGCTCCGTGCTGGACGTGACTCCACTTGCCGTTCACACCATCTCTGTCCCCCAGCAAAGTGGGGTGGGGGCCTCCTGTGGAACTACTGTGGCTTTGGCACTGTGGTCCAGATGGGAAGGATCCTCCTGCTTCTCCCTCCAGTGTGAGCTTCACTTGCACTTCTGAGAGGTGGAAATTCACATTTCACTGGGTCACCCTTCAACACCAAAACTGGAGCAGCTGGCTTGCACGCATCCATCTGTATTCAGTTCATGCTCCTGGATTTGAAATATAAGGGCGAAGGGAGCGGACAGGAGTGAAATCTGAGTTCTTGGAGAATGTAAAGGCTGTTTAAAGAGTTGCTATTCCATTATAGTGATAGTGATCTAGTCCAAACTGAGAGAGATATTGTGGTTCTGCAGAGCTGCTGCTATACAGAGTTTGTGCAGTCCTCATTTGTAGTACGTGAATGTGGACTCCCCACATGCTGAACCCCCAGATTCCTGCAGCACTTCGGCCCAGCTGTGTAGCACCTGTTTTTGCAGGTTTCTCTTACAGACACCACTAAAATTCTGGCAATTTGACATGCACAGTGTTGTTTCAGATTCATCACGCATTGCAGGAACATTTTTCAGTCATGATACACTCTGGCTAGTTTTAAATTGTCCAAGCTTAAAGGCATAAAGAAAAGAAAAACTTCTTAAACACAAAGATATTTATTTAGTTGTATGTCAAGAAGAATAATTTTTCATCGTGCATTTTCCCCTGATACATGCATAATAAAGGTCAGCAAAACAGAATAGTATCTCTTTCCGTGGGTGCTAAGGCTGATTCATGAGTGACGTGAACATTGTTCCCCTTCCTGCCCAGGGAGGAGATAGCTCAGCCTTTGATCTTCGGAGTGACTGAGGATGGAAAAGCCCTCAGAAGTCCATAATCTCTCTTATTTTTAGCCCTATCTGCATTGTGAGAAGGGTCCTGCAGGCTTTTCTATATCAGGCTGCCTATTAAACTTGATTGAAGGTCGTGATTTCTGTCCCACTTCTCCTAGAGGCCTTTCTGCTCTGTGGTGGATCTACACCTATCTGCACACAGGTGTTGGTGTTCCCTGCCAGGGTGAAACTTGGCATGTGTGAAGTCTTCAAGAATGATAGCCACAAATGTAAGAAAAGTCAGCTGGTTCTCCTCATGATCTGACCTGGCCTACAACTCCTGTGGTTAATGGAGGCTTTGGATTACCCACTGACCACCACAGTAGTTTAACTGGGCAGAAATGAGTAAGAGATCTAAAGAAGGAGTGTGTCTCAGAGTGGGGAATACAGACATAAGGTGCTTTGATCTCACCTTTGATAAGGCATCAAAGTGTCCTAGGAACAAATGGTGGGGAAGGGTATACACCATGTTCTTCATGTCTGCTTTTCATGATTACAAATAACTATGTCATTGACTTTTATTCGATACAGATTCACAGAATATCCACTCAAAGTCCCACAAAATGTTTCTGTGAAAGATCAAATTTAAAGGACATAATAGGAGATGCCAAAGGCCACAGTAACAGTGTTCATTTTATGACTACAGAGGATAGAAATGAGACATCACGTTCAAACTTTGCATAAAGAAACAATATTTTTATATAAATGAAACCAAAGCTCAGAACATTTTGACTGAGTATTATTTAGTGGCTCTTGTTCTCTCCCAAACAGGATGTTCCAAACACAGACAGGTCCTTTATCTAGAAAAATACATCCGCCTCTTCTGTTCATAAAATATACAATTCCTCAGTCATCATTCACATGCGTGCTATTACATTGGTTTCCTTGTCTGTAGTTGATGAAAATGGTTCCATTCAGGCTGTATTTGAGAGGAGAAACAAGGACAGGCATATGCAAGTGAACAGAACTGAGCTCATATAGCGAGCTGTAAACCACACTAATGCCCAGAATTTTGTAGAAGTACAGCTCAACTATGTGTATGTAGACCAACATGATACCAATAGTTTAGTTAATTAAACCAATGACAGCCTCCTGTTGTTACAATATTTATTAATCCCTAATAATAGCTGAATATATCCTAATAGCTGAATATATCCAGACACTGCAAACAATTTTATGAATTGTGAATAATTAACTCTCAACTTACCCTATACTGCTGAAGGGAAATGATTACTTCATCTATTCTATATCATGTATGTTCTGAGTCCTGGTCTTCCTGAGTGTCAGTGGGCAGGTAACCATTCCTTATTTGCTGGTGACAGGTTTATGAATAGAACATGAAAGCGTAAGTAAAGCTGGGAAAAGCCTCTTAATAGGTACTGCCAGCAGCTGTTTGCTAAGTGGAAAAAAAAAATAAGGAAAAGTAACCAAAAATATCACCTCAATTAACAGTCTATGCTGAGGAGGAGCTGTGTGATACATGAGGACAATCCTTTGGGACTGATGTCCAGTTACTCTTGTTGTCAGAACTGTTTTCATCTCCCATTTCTCTCTTCCCATCTTCCAGGCAGAAGGTCAGCTTAGGTCTTTGCTCAGAGCATCTCCACAGTCTCCTCCCTGTGTGGGGTCCTCCTGCCCCATCAGTCATGGAGCTGATTTCCTGACTTCAAATAGCAAAGTGATAAGGGGTGGCTGGAAAATCATTCTGTTCCATGGGCCTCTTGGTGTCACATGAGCATGAGAGTTTGGGAACAATTTGGGGACAGCTGATGAGATTGGGGTGCCCAGTCCCTGCTAGAGCACCCAAACCTGGGAAGGGCATGGAGGCCCAGACCCACACCACAGATGTCCCACTGGAACCCTGTGCAACACACAGATATTTTCATTTTAATGAAGCACTTCTTGATGGTAAAAGTTTCTTTTAAGCTTTGGAAATTTTTTTTAGGCAATGCTAGGCTTTGCTTATTTATCATTCTTTAGCTCTACCAAAGAAGAGTTTGAGGACATGAGGTGTGAATGTACTGTGGAGGTCCTGAAGTCAGACACAAACCCCTCCTTTCTCAGGCAGGCAGGGCTGGCTGTAGCCGTGGTGAGGATGGGGACAGGAGGGCGGGTGCACAGTCACGGAGAATGCACTGCAGGCCTTGCCACGTACGACCTCCCACCTTGCCCAGTTAATCCATCCCGGCTGTCTCCAACCTGGAGAGCACATCTGGGGACCTGCCCTTGGCTTGTCCTCACCAGCTGATGGAAAGACTGAAAAGGGATGGAGGATCTTCCTTGCAAAGCCCTCATGCGACTCATGAGATGCCAGAGGGAGAGAGTTGAAGGTGCTGTGAATAAACACAGTGCCCTGCTAGTATGTGTAGGTGGTTTCCAGGGGGGATTTGGGAAGATTTCCCATGGGAGGCAACCAGCCCCTGTGCAGGCTGCGATTCTGAAACCCTTCCTATCAGCCCTCAGATGGGAGAAATCACAGCTGGTTCATTTGATGTTTGGATCAAATGAGGCTACATTTAATAAAGCAGATTCAGGCAGTGTCGCAGGCCCCCTTCTGCTGCTGCTGCCTGTGGGTTTGTTGTCAAGGTTGTTTAACAACCTTGACAAATGTTCTTAATAAGTGACAGGCTGCCTTGGCAGGGTTTCCATGCACATCAAACGTGCTGCTCGAGGTTAATCCAGCCATCCCACTCCTGCTCGGGAGAGACTCTCAGACACAGCCTCATGCGTTGCAGGATCAGGGCTGCCTTGAAGTGGGAATATTCACATGGACCCATACCACGGTCCCGTGGACACACATGGCAGGGTCTGATGGAGTGGTAGCATTTCTTCACTTTTTTTTTTTTTGTTTTTTGTCCTTGCAGCTGCAACATGTCAGGGCAGACGTGCCAGTGTCATTTTCCATCCTTGGTCAGTGTGTGACATTTTTTATGATGGCCCTTTATAGGCCACATTATCTTCCCTTCTATTACTTAAAAATCTATTACCTTTTTATGCATCAGTTCAATCTCCAGTTCCACAATGAACTGCTTTGTGGTAGGACATGGAGGTTTAAAAATGCTGTGGATTTGGCTTCTCCAGGAGGTGAATTGATTCAGTGACTTTTTATGTAATCCAACCTTTAAATTTTGAGGCTACAGAGGAAATTTTCATCAAGGCAAGATACACCTTTAATGCCTTAGTGGGAGCACTTACATGCTCTCTGAAGCAGCTTGTGCTGCTCTGAGAGGGGATGTTTTATTGGAAACCCCCCAGGTAATATCTGGTGTGGCAACTCCTATGTATAGTAAAAGAACTTGCATGCAAAAAATATAATCTGTGTCTGAACTTGTCTGTGTATCCAATACAGATATTAACTGGGACTCCCTGACGGCAAATAAAAGTGGGGAAATACAGTCTGAAGAAGTCCTTAATGGTTTTGACAATTTGTGCCCTTTTGGACATGAAAAGGATTTTCTGATCTGTCAGGATCAATACTGAGCTGAGCTCTGCACAACTGGTTGCACCATCTTTCATTAGCACAGTGCCCAGAGGAAGTGATTTGAAATGATCATGTCACTAGATTTTTGAAATTATTTTTTTCTTCCTCCCCTGCCCTTGATTCAGTAATCAATATCCTCTTGGTCTCAGCAGAGCCCAAATATTAGTTGCAGATAATGATAAAAATCATCAAAAGCTCAAAGAGCATGCTTTTCCTTCTGCTCTGCCCAGAGAGTCAGTGCCTAGCCCCGCTGAAGGCTGAGACTGGTGGAGGATGAGAAGCAGGATCCCTGCTCTCCTCTCTGACTGCAGGGCCCTCAGGTTGCAGCTCTGCCATCTTAGGTTTATTGGTATAATTCATCTATTGCTTGAGTCTGCAAGACTTTTGTTGAACAGAGGCATTTTAATATGCATTTGCCTGTGAAAATATGTGTTTTCATGCACTTGAAAAGGGGAAATTTTTAGTGGCTGAAGTTGGTTTGATCAATTAATTGGATTTAAAGCCCTTGTGACTAGTAGGTGGCTCACTGTGTGAGTGCCCATGTAGCACATGTGAGTATCTGTATATGTTTCCTGACTTCCACAGAGCCTGTCCACTTGTATGCCAGTGATAGTTCCTATTTCAATCTCAAAATGAGGATTTAGCAGCCATGGCAGAGCAGCAGTGATGATTCCTGTTACTGAGAATTAAATTACTTTCCAGAATAAGCTATGGTGAAATGGTCCCCTGACCCTGTGAGGCAGTGGCATGCATAATTAAAAACCAAACTACTCGTGTCAAGTAAATGAACAGAGCATGTCTTGTCAGCTTCCTCTTTTGTCTTTTTATTTTTTGTTACTGTATATCAATTCTTGCCTTGGAGTTCACAAAACTCAGTCATTTGTGGTGCTTCTCTCTTCATTAGTATGGCAAACACAGGAGGAATCAGCTTTCTTGTGTTAGTAAAAAACAAAAGCGCAGCAACTACCAGACTGGGTCAACTTCCAGTATTCCCAGCTTACCTCGTAGCTTGTCCATTCAGAGTAGACAAAAGAAATGCTCTCCAGCAGATAGGATTGAGGTAAACCCTACCCTTTTGTGTGTTGTTGGATAATTTTGCTCTCTGTGGCGTTCCCTGGCCCAGTTTCCCCAGCTGTTTGCACTGGATGCATGTCAGCTTACTGCCAGGCTATTTTCTAGAGTCAACAATCTGATTCCCCTGAGGTTGCTGGGATAGTGACAGCTCTTCAGGAGGCAGAACAGAGGAAAGAGCAAGACAGGTGTGGTTTCTTCCAATCCTTGTGCAGTCCTCCAAAATTATCCTGGCAGGTCTTGTACCCTCTTACATGCTGCTGCTATGTCACCCAGGGCAGGCAGTGCTTGATCCCATGCTCTAAAACCGTCACCACTGGGCTTCACCGTGACACTCTGGTTATTTCAAGGACCTTGACCTGAAGAAACACACAGCTAATGGTGATGGTGTGACAGAGCCACAGGAGCACCTTGTACAGCTCAGGCGAGTGGGCCAGGGGCTCTGCAGGCTCAGCAGCCTGACTTTGCTACAGCAGTTTGGTCACGAGTCCACCTACAGACCTGGATGGACTGGATAAAGGAGCATGCTGCCTGTTGCTTGGGCTTGAACACTCACCCAGGTTCCTCTTACACAGCTTGCAAGAACATGGTCTCTCTGCTGTCTCCAGTCCTTCTGCTTGCCACCTGTGCCTTTAGCCCTGGAAAAAGGTGAAACTTGAGCCAAGGAGAGAGAAAAATGCAACTAGAGGAATCTTAGGTGATGGGTGGGGAAGAATCCAAACTTCTCGTCAGTCCAGCATGTCCCCTAAAATTTCTCAGAATCTCAGAAATTTTTCTTATCCTGAAAATCAATAGAAGCTAATTAAGTAGAGGTTAGAAAGGGTCCTTGCTGATGAGCCAGATAGGCTCTTGGCTCCTTCCATTTACCTGTCAGGCTCATTAACAAAATCTGAACCATTTCCAGGGACCTGCTTGCTGCTTCCCCTCGGGGCTTGCCCTTCCTCCCAGCTCTCATAGCCCACCTCTGTCAAACACAGCACTTTGAGCAAATCACTTAGCTAGGCAGCTTTCAAACACTCTCTCAAAGGAGAGCTGAATTGGGAAGATTTAACTGAAGATGGGTTAGAAAAAAACAAGAGAAAGCAAGGACACAGAGGGGCTGTTCCAAGGGGAAATAGTTATTAAGCAGCTGAAGAATAGAGGAGAAAAAGTGCTGTATAAAGAATTAGCTGCATGAAAGTCCATCCAGTTTTTATAGACTTACCCTGATTTTTCCACACTCCAGTTACCATTATTAACTGTCTAAACCCATATTTCTGAACAGAAAGGAGTTATATATTTGAAAAGCATGTAAGTTTGAAAAACCCAGGCCTTAGGCTCTCTCGGACCCACTGCATCTATGCAGTGACTGCCGTCAGGATGCAGGGGGAAGAGCTCTGATTGCCTCTTCCAGGACTGTGATCTCGCATTAGTATAAAGCATGGGAGATGCTACAGCATTTCATTTCAAACCTGCCTTCTGACCTAGAGTGGCTGTCGGACCTAAGAGGCTAGAGTGAAGGAATGGGGATGCGATGCACTGTGGTATCAGTAAACCTTGTGAGAACTCTCCACAAGGAACTCCTACCTGGACAAAGGGGCCTGGATTAACTTAATGTAAGGTGGGAGAACACGTAATTAAAGAAGTCACTCTGGATAGCAGTGTGTTGCAGTTAAATGGGGGACAGACTCCTAGGAGTCTTGAGCAGTTTGTGTTGAGTTTGATTTAAGCCAACATTTTCATTAACGGTGTATAGGATAGGAGACCGTACTCCTAGAAAAAATATATGGATTGTGCCAAATTGGGATTCAGTTTGAAGGATATAGCCTGAATTAAAGTATCATCTTGATACATTGGAGAAGTACTCAAAATCAATAGAGCAGAATTCAGTAAAGACAAGTTTCTTATGAGTTACGCTCTAGAAAGAAGACTTAAGTGCACAGATAAAGTATGAAAAATATGGAAGATATCAACACTGCAGGAAAGAAACAGGAACTTACAGCTGACCACAGATTGAACATGAGTCAAGATTGCTTGGGAATCTTTTTATAGAAGAAGCACTTTTCAGTCTGGCTCTGAATGGATGTCATTGGGGAGGAAGGGTTGTTACTCTGCTCCTCAGGTGAAGGACTGGACCCAGTTTTGGGTACTGTACTTAAGAAAATGACAGGAAAGCTTGAGGAAAAAAAAAGAAGGCTAGGAGGAGAAAAGAGAGAGGAGGAAAACAATATTGTTTAGAGGCAAAAAATACGAAATATTGGGAGGGTGGAGTGCATTTACTTTATTTTTTTCTTAGAAGAGAGAAGGAGAAGTATGGCACAGAGGCATTAAGACCATGTTAGGCAAGTATCTATAAGGATTGTGTTTGGTATATTTGCTGCTACCTCAGAGCAGATAGAGAGATTTGAGGTCTCCAGAGATACTCCTGGCCCTGAAGTCAGTGATTTATACGATAGCAGTATTTCCACATTAAAATGATGCTTGACTGCTTGAGTGTCTTCTAAGCAAAGACATTTGGAATCATATTCCATCCTCATCTTCTGCATCTGCAGTCAGTGAATTAATTTCTATATATACATAGCAGGCTGTAGGCGCAGGCACGTCACTGACCTGGGATGACAGGCTGTAGGCACTCTGTGTATTTTAATTCTGTTCAATTCCTCTTCTTCCACTTTCTGAGACCTGTTTGATTACCAATGGCATTACAAGTCATTGAGCACTGTTAATAATCCCAGTTAATCACAGCAGCACATTTCCCCTTGAAAGAGTTCAAATGGTGAGAGTGAGCACAGCCAAGTTTAATGCCTCCACTGCAGAGATGATGTGCTCCCAGCACTCGCTGCAGGGCCATCAGGACCAGGCAAAAAAAGAGCTGCAAATGTTTAGTGCTCCTGTGAGCTGGCTCTCCTGGAGTCTCGTTGGTTTCTCAGATGAGGCTGAAGATTTTCATATAGTTTGGGCCAGGATTATAATTATGATCCAGTTTTGCACACAGAAACTTGTTTGCTGTATGTTTTTTGTTGCATTAGAACTCGAGCCTCCTCCCACATCCTGTTACTGTTAATGAGCCCTGTGTATAGAACAGCATAGCCAGTTGTAAGTCTTTAATAGCACTGATAGAGTACTTATAGATCTTTATGCATCTTCTATTTTGCATCTACATTACAACACAGATTTCCAATAGTATTTGGATGTGGAAAGATGCTTATAGAAGCTTTGTAGGATTTACAGACATGCTTATATGACTTAGGTGCCTAATTCCCTTTTGATGCTCAGCTGGAGCTAAGGTGCCAGAGCTGTTTCATACCCTGAGCAAGTGAATGAACTACATGTTGAAACTGCTAATTATCTACCTTGGGAGATGGGCATCCAAGCATGTACTGTGCTCTGGTACAGTCTGGCTGTGACAGTAATTAAAGTATGAAAGACAGATGATTTTAGGTGTAAAAATGCAAGGCCAAGTTTCCACTTGTGGCCATCCACTGTGATATGACACAAACAGATCTGAAGCCATTAAACCTGGGGGTTATTACTGAACTGATGACAAAATTAAAAGAGCCACTTAAAATCAATTAATTTAAATGCAAAAGGCCTCTTACCCTCAAACCTGAAAGCACATCTGGCACAGAAAAGGGCATGAATTGGTTTGAGGCCAAACTTAGAAAGGTTTAACTTGCTCTGCAAAGTAGCTGTGAAGCAAAAGAAACAAAAATGTTATGTAAAAATGAAATTATTAATATTCATGCAGGTGCTAAGGAGTGACATTTTGATTCCCTAACACCAGTATTAGCATTTTGCTTTTTGTCAGCAAACCTGAATTGATTTTTGGCTCAGTTTTGCCCTTTGAGGTAAATCCATGGTAATAAAGTTGTACTTTCATAGCTTACTGAATGTGCATGCATGCGTTGGAAAAAGGTGGCTGTTTTGATGTAAAATGAGAGTCTGTAAAAAAAGTAATGTAGCAAGAAACCTTTTAGTAATAACCATTTCTGTTAGCCATTGGTTTGTATTTTCATGGTGGCTGGATAGCCTGGGGCCAGGAACATGCAGGAAAAAGAAAAGTTCATCTTCCCAAATTTGGATGAAACTCAGACAGGTAGAGGTAGCCTGGACAGTAGCTGGAAGAACCAGCAGGATACTCAGGCAGTGCTGGGCACCATCCCTCAGGAAAAACCAGCTGCAAGGGCTGTGCCTTAGTGGGGCTGTCACAGCACAGAGGTCCCTGGAGTAATTACTTGAGAGCCACAGTTGTGAGAGGTTTTTTGCCCTGCTGTTGAGGTTATTTGTCTCAGTTTAAAGAGCTGCACAGTGAAAATATCATTACTGGTAGAAGATCCTGGAAGAATGAAGATCTTGCAGTGCAGCTGGGCATTCACTACCTGGTGAGAAGTCGCAGGACCTTTGTGCTCTGATTAGAAGTCGAGTGTGACACTTTTTGTTTTCAGAAACTCCTAATTTAAATTAATCAAGCACCAGAGCACAATCGGGCTGGCAGGACACTCAGGAAATCAGCTGGGAGCCAGGCTGGTATCTCCAGCTCTCATCTTGTTTCATTCTTACTGCCGTTGCTTGGTGACTCTTGATTTGAAAAATATTGGCTTAGCAGAAATGGGCTTGTCACCTGTCCAAACAGTCGATCTCCGATCCTCTGAATGTCTAAAGGATTTTTGCTAGGCAGAACTGAAGGCTTCATCAATAATATAAAAGCAGCATTTAAAATACAGAGGAAAGTTTCATCAAGGGATCTTCAAGGTCAGGGGAGATCAAAAAAGTTTTAGCCATCTGTAGGTGGTGTATTTGTCTTCTTTGAAGACACAGAAAATTGCAATTAATATTATATCTGTATTGACAGAACAGCAGGGAAATCCTGCTGCCAGCCACAGCCAGTCACAACCTGTCCTCTCCCTGGTAGAAGTAAAAGCCTTCCAAGAATAACCTCTGGTATCTTCATCCAGCACCAAAGAGGCTGCAACTTTGCATAGGCACCATCAGACCAAGGTGAACATTCGGAATCCCATGAGGTCCCTGATGGCCCTTCCAAGATGGAGACAATGCACATCAGTGTTTTTTCCAGTCTTCATAACATAAATAAAATATTCAGACTCTGGGAATCATTGCCTTAAATATTGCCTTATGTACCTAAGGGATGACTGACTTCATAAATTCCCTGGAGTGTCTGGTCCCTGGTTTCCGTGCCTCCAAGTGACGAGGAGCCAAACACACTGCAATGGATTCCTCGCTGCAGCACCACTCTAGTCCTCTCATTGTATATGAATTTGGACAAAATCAAACCTAGAAAGCACAAACCGTGTAACCCACTGGCAGCAAATTGCTGTCTGTGCATACAGCCTCTTTTAAAAACTTGCCTTTCTCCCTGAGCTGTCAGGGCCCCTGTTTTGTCACAGAGCCACCCTGGTATGACAGGACACGAGGCTGTCTCTCCACCAGCCAAACTCCTTCCTCTGTTGTGTCTTCCAGGCCCTGCCCAAATAATTTTTTTTTTTTGTGCTGAATGGCTCTATCAGTTTTAATAAACAGAGGACAGATGGCAAACAAGAATCTGAATGCATTTGCTGGACCCCAAACTCAGTTAAGGGTTTTCTTTCTCTTGCTTTCTCTCAGCAGTGGCAATGTTGTCTTTGCTGAGGCCAAGGTCTAGTTTCAGTGTGGTTGTCTTGGGAAGACTGCTGTTTGGAAAAGGTGGGAATTGATAAGCAAAAGCTACTGAAATTCTCTGATGACCTGCTCTTAAATAGGAGAGGTAAACAGAAGGGAGGAGATACCTCTGCTGCCTAGAGTGGTCCAAGCACATTTTTTGTATGTGTTGTTGCATTTTTAGGCTAAAGGCACCATAAACCCAGTAGCTGAGGGAGTGATTATATGACAGCAGTTTCCTAGTAAGAGAAAAAGAATGCTTTTGCTACTCTCTGTGTGCAGATGCTGTGGGGTAGTTTATGCAATTCCACATGGCCAAACCAGACTGATTATCTTTTAGGGGAAGGGAGGCTTGAGGTTGGTTTGTGTTTCAATTTCTGATTGTCTTCTCCTTGTGAGCATGAGACTGCCCAGAGTGCTCTCCCAGCTCTGGGACTGCCATCAGTGCATGCTGCAAAGGAGAATAGCCGGGCCACAGCATGTGAGCTCTGCTCTCCTCTTTTTTCCTTTTCTCCTCACAGCAGCCACAGCTCCTTGCACTGGGGCTGTTCTGTGCAAACCCGTCAGTCCTGGTGACATGCTCAGGGGCTGAATTTCTGCGTACGGCTGCTCCCAGCCATCACTCACTGCGTGCTGCCTCTAACTCCTTCCCTGGAAACAGCTTTTTCATGGAAATTAACCTGTTTGGCCAAGGTTGCTAGCTGTTGCTGTTTGGATTATTTTCAAGAGTTGACAGCAACAGCAATAAACTGTCGTGTGTTTGGGCAGGAGCCACATCTCTGCACCAGTTCCCAGCTGCTGCAAGGGTTGCAGGCAGGAGGTTTTGAAAAGTTGAGGGGTAGACCCAGAGGTTCTTGGCTGCAGAAGTGAGGCAGCAGGACAGGACCCTCCTTTTTCGCACCAAAATTTCTCCCAGGCAGTAGGAGAAAGGTTTGGCCAATGCTGAGATTTCATCCAGGGTAGCAGAAATCCCAGGGAAGCAGCAGCTGCGCATGTGTAGGCAGCACAGTATATACAAATCGGCTTAGAATATTCAAAACGCAGTTGAACTCATCGAGCCTTTTTCTGCAGCACCTGTACAGTACTAATGCACTTGGACATGCTGAGTATCTGTGCCTCCTGTGTGTGTTCCTGTTTCCCGTGGGGGAGTGACAGGAATGGATAAACCTTAGCACAGTGTGACAAGCACTCCCACATCCCGCAGGGCAGCCGGGATGGCATCGCTGCAGGGCCACCCTGCTTGCCAGCAGGGGGATCAGGGCTGTGGAAGATCCCCAGGAGGATCCCTGCTGGCTCTCAAGGTGGCTTGAGAAGAGCAGAGCCTGAATATCTGTTTCTGCAGAGGCTCTTTCCCAAGTTCCTGCCATCATTGCTAAGGGGAGGTGATGAGGCCTGTTAATGTACCATGGACTATGCGTGTGAGAGCAAGGGAGGGATGGGAGACCTCTGTGCCATCCCATGGTGGGCACAAGATGACCTGTTAGCCCAGACTGGACCAGTTCACAGCTCCTAGTTCTAGTGTTGTCCTGTGGGAATAGACTGCCAGCCAAGGGGCCTTTATCTGTCATTGCTCTGTGCCATGATTCAGGATTGCAGCAGAGAGAGGGCAATCGATGTGCTGAAATCAGTTGAATGAAACTTGAATTTCAGGTGTGCAGCACTTCAAGATTCCTTGCTGACTGCAGGGCTCAGGCTGTCTGTGTGGGGTTGAGAAGCTGACTGAGGCCTTGGTGTTACTTTCTTGCTCCGTCATGGCAGCAGCGTTTCCCAGGGGAGACCAATATGTCTCTTTCTCATTATGCTTGAAAAGCCCTGTTCCTGTCTCACGTTTCTGTCTGTTGGAAATGGCCAAAGAGAAGTTGCTTCTTGCAGTCAATAGAAGTGGAAATGGAGGGGGAGAGTGTCTAAATGTTTGTAGAGCATGCTGCCTGTGACTTGAACCTGAAGGACCCATCAGAGTAGCTGAATTTCTAGATTATCTCGGTTATTGAAAACTGTGTCTCAGAAACAGAAGCTTACTGTGGTGGAATAAAACACCAGGGAATAAAGAAGGAGGAATGGGAAGAGGAAGAAAAATATTTTGAGTTACGAATTAAAGGAAAGGGAAGAAGCGGGTATGATGTGGCATTGCCTGTATTGTGAGGCAGAAGGAGACGAGTTGTTTGGGATTTTAGACTAAACTGGCATCCTGAAAAGCATGGGAGAGAGCACGTCTCTTTCCCAGTCCAGACTGCCCTGAGAAACACCCTGCAGGGTCATTCCTGAAAGGGCTGTTGTCAGATATGATGAAGATGAAATCACTGTGCTTCCCTGCTGTCCCTAGCATATTTCTCCCAAAAGTGCAGTCAGTGCAGTAGTTCTGCATGGCCTGTGAATGCCAGCACATCTCCCCAGTGCTCTGTCCCTGAGTGCACACCTTCATCTTTCAAATGGCTTCTGGAGCTGAGGAATTGCCTGATACACTTCAGGAATCCCCAGCTTCTCCCTGGTCATCAGATTTGCATCAACTGTTTGGTTTCAGCAATTTCTGAGTATCTGGACACAAATTTTCCTAATCCCACAGTATTCTAGTCGCTATCTGCACAGATTTGTCCTTTGTCCCAGCAGTGCTAAGGGGTGGGGAGCAGCTGATACTGGGGGAATTTGCTTCATGAATGATTCATGCTGGGATGGCCCTAATCCTATTCAGTTCAAAATGAACAGCAAGAAATTGCACAATTAGGACTGTAACAGGAAGAGGCCCTTGAAGCACTGTGGCCACCCCACCTGTCATCGCTTTCTCTGGTTTCTTCACATGAAGTCAGTGCATGTCACAGCACCCCAGCTCAGGGCCTTTTGAGGATCCACAGGTTTGAGGGGTTGTGCTGGTGAAGCTGTGAGCTGCATCTGGCTCTGTTTTGGCTTTTGATCACCAGGAGATGCGTGTGTCAGAGTGCAGCAGCGAGAATGACAGTGCGCTTCATTGTGTTGCCTACAGGGACAACAGCCCACTGCTTGGAGCACATGGGGTTCAGGAGTTTGCCACATTGATAAAGGGAAAGCATATCAGGCTTTGACAAGTTACACTGGAGACTGAACGTTGTCAGCTGGAAAGTACATGCTAGCACATAAACTGCATGCATAAAAAGCTATTTATCTTTGCAAAGGGAGAAGCTGCTGCTGACGATAGGGAATTCATTTCCGTAGACCTTTTGGGGCCTCTTGATGTGCATGTGCTTGGCATCACTGCTGAGTGACTTTCCCTTTCCTAAACGTTGTGCTACTTCTGCTAGAGAGAGAAAAAAGATGGGCCACAGCAGTGTTGTGCCTCAGTGCCAGGGATCTTGGGCTCAGAAGATGATGTGGAATGGAGCTTTTGGGCAGTGGGTCCTGCTCTGTCTGACACACCAGTGTCCTGTTCTGTCCTGAATGCAGTAGAGGAAAGCTTTTACAGTGAATGCTAGAATTCAGAAAATCCAGATCCTGACTCTGACACAGCCTTTTCAAGAATCTTATGCAACTGACCTCATTTCTCTTAGTTCATTACCTCCACACCATGGTGGGACTTTCTTGTTGGATCCTTGTGTGAGTGCGATAAATAGAAATACTCGGTTGCTCTGCTGGTAGGCACCATTTGTTTACCTAAAGGGACAGACTTCCACCCTTGCTTGTAGCATTATGCATTTGATCCTACTTCTGTGAGCTTCCCTGTGTAAATGTGAGTATGGCATGACACAGGCAAGTATGATGGTCAGAATTGATTTTGGCAGTTTCTTATCTCCATAAAATATCAGATTTTCTTTTGACATTTCCTCCCAAACACCTTGAAATCTCAACAACGGTGAATTCTCCATGGGCTGAGACCTGATGGGCACTGAGCTGGGCAGCAAAGTGCAGTACTGGAGCTGCTCTTTCGAGCTGAGCCCCACCAGGAATCCTCCATCCTGTAATGTTTCACTGAAGCCTCTCCTGGCTCAGGCCCTTCTTGTCTCTCCTTGGGGTTCTGCATCAGCTCCCACACCTAGCTCTGAACACAGAGTGCTTGCCACACTTCTGCAGTCCCACAGGAGGCTGGGTACGTTGCCTAAGCACCAGGACACCCTTGCTGGATCCAGCAGGCACAAGATTCCCCCTGTGTGAGGAGGTGCTTTCACTGCATTCTCCCTGTTCTTACACCTTTCCCTTGTTGCTGGTCACTGCCAGACTGCCAGTCTGGCAGTGGCCAGCAGTGCAGCAGTTCTTTAGTCAGTTTTAATAAGTGTGTTTGAAAGAGGCTGCTGGCTGGAGAGGTGTGGAGGCCCGTCACACAGCGTGCCTGTTGTGAGCATATGTCTGGCATCGGGATGAAACCCACGGCTCAGGCTGTGAGGCTGCAGCACGGAGAAGGTTTTCAGCTGCCCATTAAAAGCAGCTGATGGATCAGTGTTGCCAGCAGACATTGTCCCCTGCATCATGACCAGTAATTAGTACATGGGGCTGCGCTGTCCTTTTACAATAATCGCTTCTTTCATCGCCCTCTTCAAAGGTGGCTTTGCATACAAGACCAAGAGTGAAACCATAGCTCATTACTTGATTGCATAATTACATTCTGCTACAGTGCAATTTGGTTATGGATGTAATTAAATGGATCAAGGTCAGCAGTAGAGCTCAGGACATAAGAGGGGGTGAAAAAAGGCTGAGAATTTTTTTAGTGCAGAATACCACCTCGTTGGCAACTTAGCAGCTCAGGTCAGTGTTTTTGTGGCCCTGCTGCTTGTCCGTCTGGCCTCACAAGTAAGATGTATGTGATGCTTTTCAGATGGCTTTTCCCACAGTTGTGAGGCAGCCAGCAGCAGCACCACAGACAGCTGGGTGGAGGGGTGCAGGCGCTTGGATCATTTGAAGCCCCTTTGCCTTCCTGGCAGAGCTCTTCCGCAGGAGTCCCTCGAGACCCCTAACCCCTGAACCTGATGCCTGTGTCTGTAGGGACTTTGGGTTAGATTTTGGCTGGAAAGCAGAAAGTGACAGCTGTTGAAGCAGGTATCTTTCAAAACAGATTTGTAGTATTTTTTGGATCGTATTATTTCTGGGGGAAAGAAATCGGAAGGTGATAGATGGAGCTTTGTTGAGAACTGTTGTTCTGTAGTAAGGACAGAATCAAACCATTCAGGGAGCCTCTTCCACTCTGCACCCTCTCTGTCCTGCTGCATTGGAGCACGGACTGTGCTGCACCATGGCAGCTACTTCCTGGATATGGACATTACTTGATGCACTTTTTTCCCCATTCACAAAATCAGGGAAAGAAGGAACCAAAGGCATTAATGTATGCCAAGACTTGTAATAATGAATGTATGTTCCTCAGAAAGGTAAATGAAATTAAGTCATGCAACAAAGTTTATGGGAGTTCAGCCCTACAGAACAACCTAGTATTTCTACTGCCTTCCAGAGTCTGATATGAATAAATAATTTAATGGCTATTAATATGAATGCTGCTGATTTTGAGTCTCAGTTCCTACCATATTAAACCCTTCAGCCAGCTCTGCCCTTAAGGAACAATCTTTCTGGAAGGGCTTTGTATCCATGCAAATGTTATCTGCACTCTCTGAAGAGGCTGCAGCTGAAGAATGGCTTTTGAAAATGTGTAGCACCAGGATTATCACGCCTTGGTTTTTTATCAAATATATGCTAACGAAAAAAAACAAAAGAACAAAACCCAAGACTTTTCAATATCAAAGTTAAATTTAGAAAGCAGACTTTTTAAAGCATGCTTGACAGTTGAAAGTTTATTTTTTTAATGACCAGCTTAAAAAGCAAAATCTCACAACTCTCATTTTTTTTTCTTTTGTGCCTCGCTTGCCTCATATTTTTTACTGCCCTCTTCTAGATAAAATGATCTCCATGGTGCTCTTACTTTCTGTGTGTTCCTCTAAGTGCAGTTGTATGTATTTCTCTGTGAATTAGCAGTTTACTAATATGCTTTGCCTAGGTCAGTTCAGATGCAGTAGTGTGGAACTAGTAAATAAAACCCAGTGATTTGATAAGCATTCTGCCACTTGCCTGGTTGAATTTTTGCTTCACAGATTTTCCCCTTCCAGATGCTTTCGTTTTGTGCCATACGGTGATGGTCATTCATGGCTACACTGTTTGTGTGCATCCGCTGTGTGACAGGATAGGCTGGGGCACCATGCCTGTTGCTGACCCCAATGCCATGGATTGTGGGGGCAGAAATGACTGTTCAGGTCCATTAGTATGAATAGATCATCACAGTTTTGCCAGATCATTCTGCTTGCATGAAGTCTCTGCCTTTGAGTTAAATCAGACAGTTTGACACAGGTTATTCTTGTGGGTTTTTCTCCCAGCACCAGAAGTTATGTTTCCACAGGACTTCTCATCTTCTCCTTCATCTCTGTTGTTATGGAAATGATAATATCAATTTTAATACAAACATTCGTGAATCAGTGTTTATTCCAGAACAGAATGTTTAGTCCAGCTTTAGTGATTCTTAGAGGATCCAATTCTGCTCATGTTGCTGCACTAGTGATTCAGGACTTAGTATTTATGAAAACAGATGGAAACGAAGAAATATTGCGGATGGTAAGAAAGAACTGTTATGCCCATGAGCAAATGATTTCTCTTTTGTGGGGCTTTTTTGGTTCAGTGAGGCCTTTTTCCCTCCCCCAGTTCTGTAATAGCACAGAAGAAAGCAGGGATGACGTTTCTTCTTCAGTGATATAGTCAGGACAGCTCTGAGGTTTCCTTCCCGCTCAGCATGTTTGCTGGAACACATAAATAAGATTTCTTTAAAATTTATCATGCTAAGGAAAATATTTTCAAACCTCTGAAGAATCCACCTGTGACATGTAGTAAACTCCAGGCTTTCTAGGAGCCAGATACTGAGTTCAAATAGGCAGGCTTAGCAACTGTTTTGTTATTACTACGGCCAGTGTAGCTGCTTGTGGATGCTGTTGGTAAGTGCTTTTTGGAAGGCTTTGTGTTACTACGTCCAGTGTGGCTGAGGCATTTGGGATCATAAAGGAACAATCTGAGGTGTAAATTCCACATGGCAGAAGAGGACCTTGTGTACAGCCCCCACCCAGGTTACAGCTGCTCGCATCCCTGTTTTCCAGAGGGCATACAGGGCCCTCAGCCCCTTTTAAGAATACTGACATTTCACATCATCACATGCCTACTTTATTATACCCCACTGCAGTAAGCCAACTATCCCAGCTATCTCTGGGATTAATGCTTTAGTTCAGACCAGGATTGCACTATCGGAAAAATCCGTCCAGTCACCTTCACATGCAGCTCTTCCGTTTGTACCACCAAGTGGTTCAGGCTGTGCAAACTAGCTTCACTTTTGGGTGAAACTAAACTGAAGAGTGCTCTTTGGGAGTGCCCCTAATGCTAGATAGTCAGACCATGGGACCAGGTGGCAGCTAGACCAGACTGAACCCATCCCGAAATGTCTACAGTGCCAGCATCCAGCCCTTGCCACCAACAGTTTCACTCTATGCATTTGGTCCTGCAGTGTAAACACAGTCTATGTAAAAAATAATCAAATGCCTTCAGATCTAATTGTAAACCCTGGATCTTACTGAGCCTACATGCTGCAATAAGTAGCTACAAACAGAAAGCAGTAATTTTTAACTCTGAATTGCTCTGTTGATTTTGGGTCATATAATTTAAAGACAGTTGAACAGTCTTCTGTATACTAGTACCACAATAAAATGGTTTCCTGCTTTACTGTGCATTGTGCCAAACAGAGTTAGTGTGTTATATTACTCTCTCTAGAGGGACTATATTATTTTAGTTTGGAAGTTGAAGTCATTAGTTGGCTTCTGAACAGGATCAGATGCCAAAGCTAATCTGTGTTCTCTAGCAAAAGTGTGCAACAGAGTGAAAAATTTCACTATAGCCACTGCTGCAAAATCCCTGATGATGTACTTCCATCTGTCTGATTCCTGGGAAGCAAAGCATCAGCTACGATGGGTCAGTTGGCTGCATACACTGGAACAGTCAGATCTGAGCTGTGGCGTAGTTTGGGTCTATTCAAAATGTTTGTGCATTGTCCATGGGTTATTTCACATCAAAAGGAAACTAACAGAAAAAGAACAAGTCAGGTTGTCAGCACATACCTATCATGGAAATCCATTCAAGGTATTAATAAGCCCAGTCTTGCCTGTGAAGTTGTTTTGGGCTGTGAAATTGGTCAGCTCATTCAAGCTATGCAGAGGTACTGTGGTCAATATGTGGATGGAAATTCTGTCACAGCAGAGATGGTTGATTTTCTTAATTTTCAGAAAACCAGTGAATAAATGTCTAAAAGCCACAGAAATGTGCCTGTACGCCCTCCGCAGTCTTCTTTTATAGCACCTACCTACCTTCACTGGGGGTTGGGATGATGAGCAGAGGGGTGTGAAGTGTCACCTGAGTGTCACCCTGCAGATATTAAGGGAGCACCATAGACCTATCTTGCTGGTTTTGCCAGCAGAAACATTGCTGGGGTCCAGGCTTTGAGGCACAGATCTCAGAGGGTTCCCTTTGGCTCTCCCAGTGGGTAGCAGAGCTGGCCTCCTCCCAAGAATATTCAGTGAACCTTTCCTTCTCACTGTGTGGGCACTGCAGCAGCGGGTACAAGGGGGGAGGGAAAAGCCACATAAATTGTCACATGTCATAACATTTCATCTTGGTTGTAAGAACCTGCTGGTCCAACACCAGCTCACCCCAGCCTCAGTTGATGCTTTGGACCACAGGACTTGCTGTTAATTGCCCAGTTGTGGCTAATCTGTCAGTAAGCTGTCAAAATACTAATAATCTAGCACCACTCATTTTCAAAATGGAAGTTTCAACAGCAAAGAAATTGAATTTCCAGCCCTAGTCATGACAACTCTGAAATTGGTTTAATGCAGGAGAGATCTTTCCAGCATTAAGAAAGATAAGGTGTGCTTCCAGCGAGTCGCACAGTTTGAATTTAAGAGTCAAAGCAGAGAGGCTATCTCAGCACATCAGCAGCTCAGGACTGTAATAGGCCTGGTGAGCTCCTTGGCAAGTCCTCGTATCTTCTGCCCACGTGACAATGAACTACACAGAAAAAATGAACTATACAGAAAATTGTGCTGAGGTCATTTTCTTCCTTCAGACCTGTACTCTGTGCAGGCTGTACCGCTGGGTGAGAACAGGGTGGTTTTGTCTGTGTGTCAAAAACCATAAAACACTTGTAAGACTCTTCTTTACAAGGGCTGGGGCTCGTTTGCAGTCCTTTTCTCATTGACATTGTTATAATTGCATTATTTCATTGATGTCAGAAAGAGGGGGTGTTTGCCTAAGAAACTGAACTGAAACTTGGTTGAAATTTGTTTCTCCACTCACTCTGACACCTCCTGTTTGAAGAGCACCTAGCAAGCTGTCTAGGCTTTCAGTGCTCAGGACCTCAGCAAAAAAATGTAGAAATGAAGAGGTCTACCCTGTCCTCCTTTCACTGTGATGGCATTTTATTAAATGCCCGAGGCATTTATACTCTGGTTTGAGCCTTTGAGGATGATTTTCATACAAATAATAACATGATAAAGCCAATATTGACTGCTTATTTTCCACTAAAAGGTTTCTTTTGACTATCAGAAGAAAATAATCTCATGTTTATAAATGCATAACAATTACTTTAGTTTATACATTGTAATTATTATCAACAATAATAAAAATAGTAGGATCACAAACGTAACCAAAGGCAGCAAATCAATTTATTCTGCCCTGTGCTCAGACTCAGATTGATGCCAAGAAACAGAGAGATCATAGGTTCAGAGCATCCCATCTGGCTGTGTTTCTAGGGTTCTTACATTATTATTTTTCTTTATAGTTATTTCAGGCTTTAGCAGATGAGCAGTACGATGCTAATTTAGGAACTCTGTTTTTCTTGTATGCAACTAACATATCTTCGTTTAGTCCTGTCTTGTCTCATGATCATTATGTCTGAATGCAAAGATGTATTTCTGGATGGTATTTTGGAGTAAGCAGAGTTGATAACATTGCTAGCAATTTCAAACACTTTGTCAGGAAAACAGAATGTGGAGAAGACATGAGTTGAGATTCCCAGGTTAGAAATTATCCTGGGGTTTCATCAGATCCCTAGGCTGCCAGGAATGCAATTCCAGAGACAATGGTGTCAGGAAAAACCCCTTTTGTGGGAAGCAGTTGCTTTCCTGGAAGAGCAGTGCTGCAGTGGATGGGCCAAGTGCCATATGAGTGAGCTGTGCTGTGATCACTACTCCTGTTCATAGCAGTCCAAACTTTAAGAGGCTTTCAAATTCTGGCTTGAAATAAGATCCAAATTTAAAAACCAAATCAATCAAGTAAATTCCAAATATACCTTATATTTTAAAAAGAGGGGATGAAAATTTACTCCATCCAACCATGAATTTGAATGTGGAGTCCATCATTAAGAAAAAGTGAAGCAAAGGGCAAAATACGTGACTTGCTCAGTGTGCCACATGGCTGAGCAGCTCGATGTGCTGGCTTCTGCAGGTCACACTGTGCAGTCATTGGTACCCAGACCTTACTGACAGAGCCTGCTCTCTCATCCAGCCCCCCTGGGCTCTCCAGGGAGGTATGGAAGTGAGCAGCCTAGCTGGAAGAGTCATCCCCAGTTACGTTCTTGTCAGCAATCATTAAGCTGAAAGCTGTGTTCCTGTGAGGATTGCATGAGCAGCTCACCAAAGGCCAATGCAGTGAATTTGGGCATTTTATGAAGTACTTGGTGAAAATGTGCCTGCACAGTGGGCAGGCCAAGAGCTGAAAGCAGAAAAACACAATACTGAGCTGTGGTGGGATGGACAGGTCTGGATTAGGATCCCCAAAACTCATCTGAAAGAGAGATTGTGGCTTGTGTGGATCTGAATGGGCTCACTGTGATTGAGGTAACTGCTTATCTTTGGTGAAACAGAGCTCAGTGTCTTGCAAACCTACCACGGGTTTTGGGCAGTACTCTGCTGTGTGCTGGGCAGATGTCCTTGCTGCTGCAGGACACCTTGGGCATGTCCATGCTGCAATCACACCTTTGTCTCCAGCATTCCTTAGTGGTGGTGACGTGAATAATTTAATCAGTCCTTGAACATTAAAAGGTGCTTTAGGACAACCTTTGTCCGCATATAAAGATCTGCAGCCTAATTACAGAGGCTTGTCCAGCACTTGGATTTTTTTGCCTGTCTAGGAATATTGGGTCAGCTCACAAGACTTAGCAGATCTGCACTCCGCTTCTTGCATGGGTGTTTTAAAGGGAAGCCAACTGAACAATTACTTACCTTGAGCACAGAGAGTTCCTGCAAAAGTGAGGGCAGATAGCCCTCTAGTTAAATTTTCAGAGGCAGTTAGTTAGATGACTTGCTAATGCTGCTTCCCAGCTCCCAGAGCTGGAGAACAGACCTGCATGGATGATGATTTATTTGAAAATGTGCTCCCTCCAGCCCACAGATGGTCCAGGCGGAGTCAGAATGCTTTCAGATACCATATTGCCTCATCAAGTGAATCTCTACTCTGCAGCGGGGCTGTACACTCCCATGTAGCAGCTTGTTATTTTAAAATATATGTGCTCTCTCCTACTTCTAAAAGGCCACCAAGAAGACTTGTCACCAATCTCTTATGGAGCTAGAAGGGGGAGGAAGAGTGGAGTGTGAAGAGTAGAATATCACCTGCCATCTGGACAAAGATGTGATGAGATGTAAAGTTTGGATGCACATTTGCGGTTCTTGATCACATGCCAAGAGAGAGCTCAGCTACAATTATTTTAAAGCATTTCCAGACAGATGCAAGCCTAGGTCAGAGGAGAAGCTGCACTTAGGCAGGTGGGCACTGAACTGCATCAGACTCTGTGCAAGGCATCTCTGCCTGTGGCAGTGCTGCTGGGGTCTGCACAGGGCTTATCCTGCGAATGGAATCTCTGTGGTTAAAGACTTGTCCTGGCAATAAGAGTATGCCAAGATCAAGTGCTGTTGTATGAGCTTTGTGGTCAGATATTCAGAGATGAAGCCTCTGAGCTTTCATGGGCTTAATATGGAGTTGAGCATTTGCATTTCATCTGGAAGCCCAAATGTCTTCAAAAATACAGTGTCTTGCACATCCATATTGATTTCAGTGCTGAATTTCTAAGAGCTGTTGGCATCAGAGGAGTGTTGATGAAACCCTGCCCTAGCTGAGGTCAGTGGGGAATGTAGAATGGGCTTTACTGGGTAAAGAGCACCGTAAAACAGATGCTCTTCTATAATGCCATCCTTTTCCCTGGGATGGAGCAGCGCTTATACAGACAAGTGAACACAATCCAATCATTCCATGCTCTGCCTCCGCAACAACAGTAAGATGCCACTGCTGATAGCTGTGCTGATATTTATGATTCCTGCTTAATATGTTTTAAATGAGTTGATGAGCTCTTAAGTATTAACACTAACATCAGTAAGTATCCTGAGCCAGATTCTCTGGGAGGCAAGCCTTGCCATGCCACAGACTATGGTGCAGTTTAGTGCTTTTATCCCATCTGAAGATCTGGCTCAGTAATTGTGCAGAATGTAAAAGAGAAACCCATAAGTGCTGTAAACAAAGGAAAACTGTTACTCTGGGAGTGTGTTAGTTAGATATTTCAACACTCATAATTAACATCCCTTTCCTAAACTGTGGCACAAACTACTTGCAGAATGGGTTTTTTCTTTTATTGCTGCTAGTTTCAGTGACTAAATTTATTAAGTCATTAGGTGTGCTTGTGGATGTGTGTATTTGCTGTTCTCCTTTGGGTTATAATAAAAGGAGATCTTGAAAAAAAAAGAGATCTTTATTTATCTGGCAATTTTGGGAATGTTTGTAGGGAAATGGTGAGCAATATGAACAAAGCTGCCAAATCTGGGGGGACGCTGAGTGAGCAGCTGGGTTTGAATACAGTAGCAGCCAGTGACAGTTTCCTGCTGGCTTTCCCTGAGCATTGCACATGGAAACCTGTCACCATTTCTGCCGTGATCTGGGGACTCCAGGGGCTTCTGGGGAGCAGATTGCTGGCTCTCGTGATCAGAACCCAGAAACACCATGCTGTTGCTTACTGGGGACCCTTTTTTTTGCACCTCCTGGCTGAGGATGCTCAGTGGTGTGGATTCTCCCAGGCTGGCATGGCAGGGGCTGGCACTGGTTTCTTGAGCAGCACCAGGGCTGTCCTTGCCCTGGCAGCACTGTGACTGCACCGGGGCTACTGCTGGGTTGGCATTTTTTGAAGGAGCTGAGATCTCTGAGGGTGTCAGTGCATCGCTGAATGCCCTGAAGCTTTGTGCCCACAGGTTTGACAGCAGTGCCTCTGCACTTATGTCTGTGGAACTTCTCCAGCTTTACAGAAATGCAAAGGAGAGTCCAGTCAAACTTACTGTGTTCAAAGAAGCTAGGTTAGATCTACTTGACCAGACCAGGTGGAAGCTGAGGTGGATTAGAGAAAAAATCTGCCCTCTCACAAACCACCACCAGCCTGTGCTGTGGTGAGGGATTGATGGGCCCAGACATTCCCACCATTTCCCTGAAGAACCAAACTAGCTCAAGTGATGCAGGGGTTGGCTTGTGCTGGAAGTCACATCCATCTTTCCATCTACAGATGGCAGGAGACACTACTGGGATCAAGGATAAATGAAACTTCTTAGTTTTCTAAACCAGAAATAACTTCTGGGGCGATCTGTGGTACCTTATACCCTCCCTGAGCAGGTCTGACACAGTGAATCCCCCCTCAATGGCAGTTGCATCCATTTAGCTCCTTTTGATTCCAAGTGTCGTTGAATGTGATCTCCTTTATTTTCTCTGTGATAGCTACTGTGTTGGGTTTTCTTTTTAGACTGAAATTTCCAATAAAACTACAGTTAGCACAAACCAGACCTATGTTTGTTTTTTCAAAGCAAATCTAATTACTCTTCTTAATAGAATTGCCTTTTGTTCAAGGGACTGGATTGAGATGCAAAATACAAGTTGCAAGCAGATGCTAATCATTTTGCATGTAAATGACTAACATTTCTTTTACAAATATTTCATGCAGATTTTTAGTTTAACAATTAAAAAAAGAACTTCTTTTCCAAGCCACTTTCAGTAATATCTGTAGACACTTAACAAAATACCTCAGGCTCTAAATCTCCAAATGGTAAACAAATAAATGTATTTATTTACTTTGTATGCAAAAATGATTCAAAGAAATATTTCACATTGAGTTAAACTGAGAGAATTTTTTTTTCTACAAATCACAAACATACTCTTTAATGAGAAGAACTGGTGGGCTTTCTGAATGAGCTGAGTTCGTGACAGTCCTGACAGGGGACCTCTGTGGACTTTGTGCAGAAAATAGAGTGTTTATTTCTTTGTTTAAAGACTGAAAAAAGACTGGTGATTAAAAGATAGAAGCCATCTGTCCTCTCACTGTCTTGTACCTGGTCATGCTATTTCAATCAAGGAGAGAGTTGTAAAAATAATAGCGTGAGTCTTGCTATAAGCCTGTTTCCAAAGGTCCCTGCAGCAAGTGAGGAAGTGAAGTGGTGCTCATGACCCCAGGGCTTTACTTACAGCATTACCTCTGGGGCAGGATGTCCTTCTGTCCTGTTGGAAGCATGTGGGGGGCACAGTCCGAGGATCCCTTTGCTGTGTTTGCCTACTCTGTATCTGAGATGAAGAGAAAGTATTGGACTCCAGGTCTGCCCATCTAGCACGTTTCATCAATACTGAATTTATCTTATAAATAAAACCGAGCAAATAAAAAACCCCTAAATCTTGCATGCCCCAGAGGTCTGGTCAACAGATCAGTGATTTTCCAAAAATACCTTCTGTTATCTCAGATTTCTGTCTGTGCAGCAGTGGCTGCTACAAACTGCTTTGTTAGTGTGAAGCCTGTTATGCTCACCTGCACTTCTGTCTTTCTTCCCAGCTCATCTCAGGCTAAGACAACTGAAACAGCAGTTCCCACCTGATTCAGCATAATTGCCATGATTAATTTTGACAGCGAAGCTTGTAGAGAGGTTCTGCCATTAATATCCCAATAGCCTTTTGTTATTGGTAGCCCCAAAGCTGACAGCAAAAGGCACGTGATGAAACTAAATGATGCAGTATAGCTGAAGGCTGGCCGTGGGGCACCAAGAAGATACCAGTGAAGAAAAACATAAGGGTTTGCATGTTAATAAGATTTAGAGGACACTCTAAATATCCTCAGGCAGTGCTTGGGAGAGTGGCCTCTGTCCTGCTCCTCTGCCCTGTCTCCTCTCTGGTCATCTGGTTCCTTCTTCATCTTCTTGCTCTTTGTGTCAAGTCCATACTTGGTAGTGCCCGCAGAGGTTTCTGCTGCTCAGACCTGTGAGGACCCTGTGACATGTCAGTTTGGTGGCAGGATGAGCTGTGTCCCATGGCTGTCTGTCCTCACATGGCACAGTTGTTGCTGGTGAGGTGATGTACATAAGAAGAAGGGTAATAGTGGATAAACCCAGTATTATTTAACTAGAACTTAGCTGTCAGATCTGTGGGTTTTCTAAGGTGCTGAATGGACAGGTGTTTCATAGTAGTGTTGCCATGGTTCATATCCCGAAGTGCTGTTTCAACTGAATTATGGGGGATGAGGAATCAACCAGCCAACTCACAAAACCAATGGGATGCTTTTGTTTGCTTGTGGGGGAGCTTAAACATTTAAAGGAAAACGATAGACTTTTCTTTATTTTTTTAAAATGTTCATTACTTTGATGTCTTTACATGCATTTGCTTCAAAATAATACAAGAATTTTGTTGGTTTATTGGTACGAGTGGATATACAATACAGCATCTGCTTTTATGAACTACTGCTGCATGTCATAAAATATTATACTGCAGTAATTTTAAAACAGATATTTAGCTGAAAACTTATTTACAGTAACTTTTAATTAAAATATTTTTTTTTCCTTTTTGAAACTACATTTTCAAAATGCATTAGCTTTTCTATTTCTTCTTCATTGAAAATAGTGTTAGTTCCATGTTTAGGTCAAGTTGGGAGCTATCTTTCCCAGCCTGCCAACTTTTTAGTCCCCCTAAAGGGAATTTTCTTGGTAAATTTTTATTGATGGGATAATGAAGGCATAGGAAAGGGGATTTAATTGTCCAGTTTGGTTTGAGAGCTGCTGCCTGGCTGGGTCTGGTGCCAGGGAGTGCCCCCGAGCCAGCAGTTCAGAGGCAGCTCCTGCAAACCCAGCTCCCAGGTGAGCTGTGCCTTCCCAGGCAAGACAAAGCCTGGAGATAAAAGGCAGATTTAAGGAACGCTTAAACACTGTTCTTTTGGGAAGCTACTTCAAACACCATTTTATAGTGCTCTAAGTCATCTAGATCTCTCTTAACTTGTTTCACTCTCTTTTAAAAATATTTATTTCTCCGGCAAGAAGGACTCCCTCAGATAGGGTAAAATGGCCCATTTAGCTGGTGGTATTTTTACCTGTGTGGTGCTAATGATTGATGCAAAATTCACGTGTGCAGCACAGCTCTGTGCTTTCTGCTGTGCTTTATCTTCTGTAGCTTCAAGCCTGCCAGGCTCTGTGGGTCTGTTGCACACTGGATTTATTGTCACACCAGCAACACTTTCTATAACCCCCAGATCTCTTGGGCACACATTCCTGAGTGTTGCTGAATGTTCAGAATGTTTGCTCTTAAACAAAGTCTGCAGTAAATATGTGGCATTACTCCAGATGCTTTGCTCAGATGTTGGTCATGGGTTTTCCATTGGCAAGGCTGGAGAAGCACCCTAAGACTTGGGAGTGGCAGAGGTTTGGGAGGGAGCATCACTTGCCTGTAGCAGCATCTGCCTTCACTCACAGGGCTCAGAAATGCCTTGGGACCTGTAATGGGACCTATAAGAAGGGATTTTTTAGCTAAAACTAAAAAAATTTTTTGCTTCAGAAAATGAATTTTCATTGTGGCTTGAACTTTTTTTGCAAGAATAGTTTTTAGAGAATTAGTGGGAGAATTTGTTTGGCCAGGATAAGTTTTCTCTCAATATCAAAGTCTGGGAAGAAAACCTAACCCACTAAGAACCACATCTGACTCACTGAAGGTTTGGGAGCCCACTGCCACAAAATTCCCTGGCCAGCCAGATCTTTTAAAAGAGGTTTAATGTTTCTTTGTTGTGAAAATCTTGAATACTGGGACATAACAAGTACTAGTCCATAGCTGAGTGTAGTTTCATCCCGGAGGCTTCATGCAAAGCCAGCACAAGTGGCAAAGGCACAGCCACCCCCACAGCCATCACAGGCTCAGAGGATGTCCTGGACAGATCCATATGTGCTCTGCTCTAGGGCAGGTGTGGAAGTGCTTCTCAGTACCTGAAAAAATACTTGTGCCAGAAATCTTTAAAATTACTTCTTTCTCTTTATTGAAATATTTCCAGGCTTTGTGCCAGCATTTCCTCAAGTTGCTTTTGAAATTAAATAGTTTACTTGCTTTTGTACTCCCATTTCTTTGAATCCTCTTAAATGGTTCAATAAACTGCCCTTTGCCTATAAGAATTTGGAGAAACCTCAATATTTTAGACAACAAGCATTGTACATTTGCCCATCACAGGGAAGGTATGAGCAAAGCCAGGGGAAGGCATCAGGAACAGCAAGGCTGTCTCTCCTTCTCAGCTCTCTTTTTCTTTCTTTTGCTTAGTATTTCAGTCTAAAGCCTGGCGAATTTCTGACTTTTCCTGCACGTTTTTCATGCCTGTTCACTGTAGGCTGTTTTGCACAGCTCTGCCAGGGAAGGAGTGCCTTGCCTTTCAGCCGGGAGTTTTCTAGATGGGTGTTATTGCTGGGAGCTGGCATTGCTGATGCCTGTTGTTTTCTGTTGTTAACTGCAATGCGTGACCGTTGTGTATCACTCAGTGATGCCTAATTTAGAAGATCAGCGATTAATTCTTCCATTGCTTTTTCTTCTTCTCTCTTTCTTTTACTGCAGGATGTTTTCACACCAGAGTGCAAATTTAAAGAATCTGTCTTTGAAAACTACTACGTTATTTATTCTTCCACACTGTACCGGCAGCAAGAATCCGGACGAGCGTGGTTCCTGGGACTCAATAAAGAAGGTCAAATTATGAAGGGAAACCGAGTGAAAAAAACCAAACCGTCATCACATTTTGTACCCAAACCCATTGAAGGTATGGAATCTGCCCACTCTCTCCCTCAGTAGGGTTTGGGTAGGGGGAGTTAGTAACTTCAGAGTCGGGGTTTCCTGGGTGGGAGTGTTAGGCTTCGAGACCAGAAAGCAAGGAGAAATATTTGTAGCACTTCAGGTAGGTGCTGGGCTGCACTATTAGCATTTCCTCTGCTTTCCTTCTAGTCTCAAAGGGGTTTCTTAACTTTGGGGTGCTAAAGGATGAATTTAAAAGCCCGGCAACACAAGAAATTACTGGTAAAGAAAAGCAGACAGCACTTCCAAAGGAATGTGATGCAGCAGTGATCATAATGTTGTCTTCTCAGAGGATTTTGCCAATGTATTTCAGTAGGTTTCCAGTCCCATATAGAGTCAGTAGAGACAGGATCTCTCTCACCTGATTTTAGACTTTGGCACTCTGTTCATAGTAACAGAACAAAAATGGGTCCTACCAGCACAGCTGTGGATGTCCTTTATGTGTCTACCATGAGATAACTTAAATCCATTTTTCCTCATATGTAAAGACATCCTAGTTAGTCACTGGGGAGTAGAGTTGTTGTCCAAAGTTAGATGGGATGCTGTCATGCCATATGTCTTCATCACAGTGTGAGGCTTCAGGGAAAGTCAGGGAGTTGAAGTTCTGCCCTACTGCTGATGCCTGTACACTCTCTGAAGTGTGCCTCAGGCTCCTGCAAGGACATTTTGCTTTTTGTGGGCTGGCCCCTGATAAATGGAGAGATAGTGTGATAAGCCTAGTACTTAACAGGTACCAACTAGATTGTGGAAACAACACTTTTTATCTCTTGCTTGGGAAAAGCACCACTTTTTGATTCCCAAACTAGGTATGCCTTTCTGACCCCATCTTAGTCCTGCCATTTGTCCCCTTCAGGAACACAGCAGCCTGGAGCTGGCCTTGGCTGCACAGCTCTGTGCTCCCTCTCCTTACCCCATGCTGGCTGTGGGAGAAGGTTTGAACTGATGCTCTCCTAACAGGCACCACTCACAAATGGTGGAGGCCACAGCTTACTCCACGCAGCAGGAGCCTTTTTAAAAGCTTCCCAGCTCAGGGGCAGGCAGGTGTGAGTGTGAGGAAAAGGCCATCTGAAGCAAAGCATGAGAGAAATTCAGTGCAGCATTCCCAGAGCATCTGTGGCCTTTGCACAGAAAATGGAAATGTTGAAAGAGCAAAGAATTGCCTGGAGCTGCTTGTCCTGTGCTTGTTTTCAACAGCTTCTCTGCAGCCAGGAACCTTTTGTTGTTCGAGGCATTAGTGGGGTAGGTGCCCTAAGCCCTGGTGTATTGCTAAGGAACAGGGCCTGCCTCAGGCGTGGGGATGGTCACCAGCTTCTCTCTTGCCTTGACCTGGAGGAGAGTCTTTTGCAAGGACCAGCTTTCACAGCTGGGTTTCCACCTCCTGGTATTTCTTCGCTGCCTGGCTGGGCGTTGACACTGATCAGTGGGATCCTTTGAATCCAGGCTTCTTTTTTGATCTAGCATGCATGATGTCTGCTGAACAGCTCAATAGTTTCCTTCTGCATGCATTAAACTAGGCCATTCCTGTGGCTCTCCTCGTGGAAAGCCTTGCCTTAACAGAGCTGCCAACCCACAGCAGAGATCTCATTGCAGCAAATGCCACTCTGGCTTTCATTTTGAATAACCCAGCCCAGCCCAAGAGCTTCCCTTTCCCGCAGTTGCATCCTCCCACACTTGCTTCAGTCACAGCTGTCACATAACCTCCCGAGCGACTGAGCGCTTTGGAACTTGGCAGCCAAATTAAGGGCTCCTCCACTCCTTCCCTCCTCCACATGCTTTGCAGTCAGGCTCTGTGAGCGCTGCTGCATCAAAGAGCTGGCAGTCTCCCAAGCCAAGGCACGTGTCAGCTTCCCAAAGCATTCAGCTGTCTGGGACTGTGACTCCAGACGGAGGACTCTGTTCCCAAGCCTGAGATTCATTCTAGGTAGCAGAGACTTGCGGGGAGGGTTGGGAGTAAAACCCGCTCATCTCCATGTGACTTCTCTGCACCACATCCATCAAAGTCCCCGTGAGCAGAGCTTGCAAGCAGAGATGTTACAGAAAAGGGGCAATTCCTACCCTGTTTTAACAGCTTCTTTCTCTTTGTTATGACTCCAAGGAAATACTCAAAGCACTCTCCTGCTGTATTTGCATGTCAGTTCTGCAGAATGCTGTGGCTTGCCCCAGCGTGTGGGCTTTGCTGCTTATTCAGGACACAGCTTCCATCCACAGTAACTTTGCAGCTTCCATCCACAGCAACACCCCCAGATTTCCTGTTGCTGGGTACCGCCAGCAGCATTAGCCCTGCCATGTGATGGCTGACACAGGAATGTGTGCAAGGAGGAATCTGCTCCCCCTGGGAAGGAGAGGTGTCACATCCATTGCTAGGAATCACTTCACCTACCACTCAGTGGCAGTTATCTTTGAAACAAAACTTCCCAGTTGCTTCTGATGAACAGAAAAATTATGCAGCAGTTTAGTGAAGAGAGCGTTCACAGGGAGGGGAGACAGAAAAAACCCGACTGCTCCCCAAGCTCATTTGACTCCCATTACTTCATCCTGCTTTCTGAATTCAGAAGTCTCCTTGAAATTGCAAATGGACATTAAACTAATACGTAAATAAGAAACATCCTCATAGATAATGTCTAAGTACTTATGGGAGAACATGTGCATATATACACAGTGGTATCTGTGTATGGATGTGTGTTATCTATGGCTTTTAGCAGCTACAGCTTTCTGCTGTGCTAAACACTCAGTGTTTTGACTCACGTAGATTGGCAGGATGCTGGAGGTATTCTGTACAAAATTCAGTAGATACCAACTGGAAAAGTTTTGGGTTTTGGTCGGTAGGAGGTTTTTTTAGTTTAGTGTAGGTAGGATTTGTTTGTTTTTGGAAATAAGATTAAGCTTAATCAATATGAAAGCACAAAAAACTTAGTAAGTAATAACAGGGGAGACGTTAAGTTCCTCTCCCATCTGTGCACAGGCAAAGCCAAGGCAAACAGCCTGGTAGGCAGCAGTTGATGTACTGTGTGGTGCCAGTTTTGCTTCAAAACACACATACGCAACACATTTCTTTTGATATTTTTATTTCTGATCACTGATTATTCGCGCTAAATGAGCCCTAAAGTGAAGACACCGAGATTGAACTAGACTGCACAAGAAATGAGCATGAGTGTAATTGTCACTTGGACAACAAGCAATCTTTTAGAGAAATTTCAGTCTCTTTAAGTGTCTGTAATGATTAGTGCTGGAACAACCCCACCATCCGCAGTGCCTCTTGTTCTTCTAAATATCCAAATCTATCTCAAACAGTGTGAGAAGTTCCAGTCATTTAAGTAGGAATTTTATCAGATGCTTACTGTGGATGTGCTCTGTTATTTATATTTCCTTCTCCTTGAAGACATAACTTCCAGATCACTCTGCCAAAGAGTTATATTTCCTCTCTCTCCTGGCCCAAGCTAGAAAACATTTGGAGTGGCAAATCTGGCCACAGAAGCAGAAAACTCTTCCTCTAAGTCAGCAGAGCAGCCCCTAACTCTGAATTTATGGCACTTCAGCCCTCATGATGTGAACGCATCTCAGATACAAAGGTGACCTGTTAATGGCTAGTCTGGATCCATTTATTACCACTGATGAGTATCCAAGCAGCAAGATATTTTCCAGTGTCATTCCTCAGGGAAATAACATCCAAGTTTTGTTAAGGCAGAGTCCTCAGATGTTGTAAAGAAGTACGAGACACTGTTGACTAGGAAAATGCAGTAGGCCTTGTGAAAATGCTTCAAAGGTATCACCTTAATACATAAAGCATAGAATCATAGGCTTGGGTTGGAAGGGACCTTAAACAACATCTAGTCCCAACCCCCTGCCATGGGGAGGGATGCCACCCTCCCCAGATCAGGCTGTTCAAGACCCCATCCAGCCTTACTTTGGACACTTCCAGGGATGGGGCATCCACGGCTGCTCTGGGCAACCTGTGCCAGTGCCTCACTGCCCTCACAGAGAAGAATTTCTTGCTAATGTCTAATCTAAATCTCTCCTCTTTTAGTTTAAAAACATTCTCCCTTGTCTTATTACTACCTGCCTATGTAAAATGTCACTTTCCCAGTATCCTAAAAAGTATTCTTAAAAAATCAAACCTCAAAATCTCCACACTCTTATCAGTCTTTGCTAGCACAGGTCCTCTCTTGGGTCTGTCTTCCAGGTGGGCAGGCTTTGCCTGTATGTTTTCTATCCCACACTAACTCACTTGTTCATCTATCAGACTCTTGATCATCTTATTAGATGGCAAATGTGATACATTTTAACCATGGTTTTGCTTGGCTTTTTGCCATCCTGTGCTGCCTTTCTTATCTGAACAAGGTGTGAGTCCACCTGGCAGCGTCCTTCACATTTTAACACCAGATAGGCACGAGCTCAAATGCCTCTGAAATGCATCAGCTGGGATTTAGAACACAGTAATTAGAGGCAGAAAACGAGGGTGCCTAATCACTCACTCCCTGCTGCCCAAGTGCTGCTGCTCAGGCAATTAATTCTCTGCACCGAAGCATTGGCAAATGGAGCCGCTCGGGCAGATACTGACACCCAGAGCTGTGGCATCTGTCAAGGGAAGGAACTTTCTTCTGGGCTGCTGCCAGAGGATGTGCTCCCAGCCCTGCCCAGACCCAGCCAGGCACCATTTGGCGCGTGGTGATCCTGCAGGGCTGCCCACCTGCCGAATGGCAGCTTAGAAAAGTTTAGGTTCCTCTTAACTCGCAAGGGTCTGGGGCAAGGAAAGACACAGAGTGAAGATGGGTGGATGGGAAATATCTAAAGTGCTTAATAAGCTTTTTGCCATATTCTAGAGAAAGGAAGTGGAGTTTGTTGCATCCCCTGAACCTCCTCAACTTGCAGTGATGCCAAGTGAGAAATTCTAGGGTCAGGACATAAAACGATGCTTCCCAAACTCAGGCTGTCCCTGATGCCCAGGGTGGTTTCAGTGTCATCATGTGGGTGGTGTGCCAGTGCCATGTCTGGGAAGTAGAAATGAGAGTGGGATCCTGTGCCAGCATGTAGGCAAGAGTTTGAGCTGTTTCTGGGTGACAGGCAGCCCCTTCCATGCCTTTGCCTTCAGGAATAATGGTCCCTTCCACCCCCCTCTTCCTCACTTGTACCCTCGGTCTCCTTCCTAATTGGTGAGTTTGCTCTTTGTGCAAATTTTCCCTTCGTGCCTGTAAGTGGCAGGCACTGTGGGTTAGCAGGGGAGCGGGGAATCGAAAGCTGCAAGAACCAGACATGGGCACAGCTCTGCGGCGTTCACCCCCTTCTATTAATGCCTGCAGCTCTTCAGCAGATCAAGCTAACAGCACTTTCCAATTAAAGCCTGAATATGGATGTGTTGATTGGAATCTGGGGCATAGGAGCTGATTATCTGATTGAAACTCCAAAGCATTAGCTTGGTTTCCAGACATTAAGGGCTGTATTTGGCTTGGTGTGTGGGTGTGGGTGGGTGGGAGAAGCAAGGCAAAGCAGGGAGGGAGCTCTTGTTCTAGCTGAATTGCTCATCCTTCCAAAGCTCCTTGTGCTGTGTGCTCCAGCAGACCTCCCAGGCGCCTGGGCATGCCGACTGTCACGCTGCTGCTGCTTTACCTCCGTGCAGGTGACAGGGAAGTGTCTACACACACACACAGAGGGATCCCAAAGAGACCTTCCAATGAGTGCTACAAGTCCTGGACCCCCAAGATGTACTTTCAAAGCTGGGAAGGTCTGGGCACTCACAACAGTCCATTTGCAAACACCCCCTCCCCAGTCCATGACTAACATCTCCCCACGTGAGTCACGCTCAGGCTTCCTCAGTACAAAGAAAAACAAGCTGCAGTCCAAGAGCCTGTGTTGCACAACATGTTGGGCTGTCCTTGAAGCCCTGTGCCTGTGCAGATGTAGGTGTATACACCTGTGTGTCGCAGTGCAGGGGGTTTACAGCCCCTGCTGAGCCATGGCCACAGCTCAGCACTCGTGCACAAGCCTCTTGAGCGGGAGAATATCCAGGCATCTGTTGTGCATATTGCCATGTAAGTACTGCGTACACTGATTCTGTAGGTGTATCTAAATACTGAAAATATGCTTGTCCTGTACTGCTACAGATTTTCTGGCATGGACTGTTGGCACAGCCTGTCTGGTACAGAGGCTTTGACAGCTCTGTCTGAAAAGCTCAGTGTGAGCAGTCTCCAGCCATACCCCACATCAGTATTTGTAACATGCACTAGACTGGAAGATAAACTTATAATTCCTGCCCTATTTGTTTGCCAGGTAGAAGGTTTCCTTCATTCGTAGCTGCAAATGTTGTTTACTGCTGTAGCCCAGTTTATATTCATTACTCTGTGGGCCTTGTTAGCAGCTCAAAGTTTTTGCCCAAAGGCCATGTGGAGAGGCAGGGAGTTGAGGAAAGGCAGCATGCCATGGTGCTGCTGCAGCATGCATGCATTCACCTGTGTTCAGTCCTTGTGGTTAAACATCTGGCCCAGCCTGATGGGTTACTGGGGATGGGTGTGGGTGAGATGAGCTTGGTAGGTGCAGCTGTCTGAGGGAAGAATTCATGAAGGTCCCTCCAGCTCCAGCTTGGGACCAGAGACGTCAGGATGAAGGCAACAATGCACTTCAGACAAAACTTTGTGTATGGAACATCACGGGGAATGTCAGGGGCACTGGGACAACTCTGGCACAAATATGTAATTCTGCTGGGCAAACCACATCCAAGAATAAGGTGAGTCACGCCCTCAGTGCTATCCAAAGACTCTGCAACTCAGGATAAGAAATCACAAGGGCACAGGTTTTCCTCAGTTGTTAAATGTTTCATACTTTCTTTAGGATTTTATTGGGTACTTTGCCACAACAGGCAAATTCACCATCACCATGTTGTTGAGCAACACTCTCCAAGGTGTGAGGGGCAGCTCAGGACTGAAAGGGGATGTGAGAACCCTTTTCCATCTCTTGCTACCATGCTATACATTGTCCTTGCAGCATGCGGACAGCATCCGTTGTCTGGGCGTGATGGGCAGTCCTGGCCCAAACCCATGGGACAACTCCTTCATTTCCTCTTTTTTTTCTAATTTTCATGAAAAAAATGGCTGCAGTTGCAATAACAGTTTGCAGAGCAGTATCTCCTTTGAGCCTTGCTGGGAGGCTCTGTGTGTGTGTGTGTGTGTGTGTGTGTGTGTGTGTTTAAACTGCATTGAAAGCCTTGCATGAAAAATACTCTATGGGAAAAGTAATGTTTTTTCACTGCTCATATAGTCAATTCAATATCCCTCCTATTAATACACAGTTGACTGCACTTCATCTCTGTTCTTTATTGTTGCACAGTGCTGTAACTGTTTATCTAGTCAGGAGTAAAAGTGCAGAGCAGTAATGTCATTTTCAGTCTGCCTCTAATTGCTGGGATTTATTTGCAAATCAGGGGAGATTATAGATACAAGCACTTATATTGCCTTTTCATACATGGAGTATTTTTTTTCATTTCTTCAGATAATTTTTGAAGTTTGTTCTTGTTGATTACCCAGAAGCAAACCCTGATAGGCTCTATCCTGTGTTGGAGCTCTGTGCCATTGTTTGTGATGTGACAACTTTGCAAAAATTAGGAAATGAAGAAATGATTGTGCACTGCTTTATTTTGTAAAGATCTGGACATGACATTTGCAGTCTGGACCTACCTTATGTTCTCAGCTCCATTGTGCCTGCCCCTGAGATGCTTCACTCTTTCAATCACAATTACACCCTGCCGCATTTGCAGTGAGATCATCAGAGATGCTCCCCTTTGTGTGAGCAGCCCCCGCGCCTGCTCTGGCACACCTCACATGGCACGAGGACAGCCATGAGGACTTACAGAATCACAGAATTCTGTAGTCCCCATTGACTTAGTCCCCAAGGTGAGTTGGATAAATGCTTTGTCCTGCCCAAGACATGGGGATGAGCCATGCTTTGGGCAGACGTTGCCCTCTCTGGCTGTCTGCGCTCCAACAAGTACATTTTTATAGGACACACAGTGCAGAGCCAGGGTCTGGAGAGAAGGTGCCCTCCAGCCACCCTGTTCTCAAGTGCTGCCAGATGACCACGCAAAGCTGGGACAGCTCCTGACTTGCTGTCACTGAACTCATCCCATGTGTCTGCTCACAGCCCTGACCTTGGCTGGCTGGCTTGATTTACAGAGGAATAAATAGGAAGTGCAGAGAGCAGACCTCAGCTCTTGGCCGATGGAGCCAAATGGGCTTGAGTCACCACTTCAGATCCCTAGCTCGACACCCCAGAAGGCTTGCATGGCTCAGATGCAGGTGTAGTTTTGATTCAGGTCCCTCAAGGGCTTTTGTTGCAGGTCACAGGCTGGGAACCGTGTCATTCTTGGACCTGTTGTTAGATAATAATGAACATCTCAGTGCAATACATGGTTCTGTGAGCTAAAATGTTTATTTTATATATATATGAATATAACATGGAAAAACTGTAAAGCACATAAAACCTAGAAAGATTTATCTGTGAGCAGTCAATCCCCTGTTTCTCTGCCTTTGAAAGAATCCAGAGACAGAAGGAAATGACAGCGAGGGCAGGTAAACAGATCCTGCTTGGCAACAGGATCTGCTGCTGGGTCATAGAGGTTTTGCCAAGTGTGTGTATGTGTGTGTGTTTGCAATGGGGCTGGAATTCAGCATCATGTACAAAGAAATAATTTGTTACGGTCATGACTGTCTATGACTTCAGGGCTCTTAATGGGTGTCTCTTCTGTTTGCAGTGTGCATGTACAGAGAGCCATCGCTGCATGAAATTGGAGAAAAACAAGGACGCTCAAGGAAAAGTTCAGGGACACCAACCATGAATGGAGGCAAAGTTGTTAACCAAGACTCGACATAGCTGACAAATACCCTCCCTTCTTCCAACTCCTCCCCTCCCACCCACCTACCCACCCTACCTGGCGAAACCACACTGAGACGATGACAACTGAGCAAGGCAGGACCTACCAGTAGTGGCTTGGAGTGTGAACTCCAGAATCTTTCTTTGTGTAGGACGAGAAAATTGAAACCCAGATCCTGCCTGTTGCAACGTTTTAAAACACAAAAACAACAACAACAAAAAGTGAAGAAAAAATGTTTTAAATCAGGACTCCATTAACATTTTCAAAAGCAAACTGTTTGCTCTGTGATCAAAGGGGGAAAAAATCTCAACTCTGCATAATAATAATAATAATAACAACTAATAAATATAATAATAATAATAATAAAGATGTTACCTTTAAAAATAAAACAAAGCTTTTGGAAAATTGAACTTAGCATATGATGTGCAACAAACACGTGGGAATTGCATCCTGGGACTGTGCTTTCTGTCTTATCCTTTCACCTCACGGTCACACCACTGTTTTTAACATCCTTGCTTCCTTGGGGATGCATGGGGTTTTTCACAAAGCAGGAAAGGTAGGGATGCATTATGACTGTGTTTGCTCTGCTATCAGTAAAATACGGCCTGCCCGAATTAGGAGCCTGACAGTTATGGGCAATGAAGTAGCTACTCTGTATTCAGCCTTTTCCATCTACATTCAAACCCTGCGTAGTTATTTGTTGTTAATGTCACTCCGTGAGTATGTTTGACCCAAGTCTGGCATTTTGTGCCTTTTTATCATAATTATTTATATTTATAGGCTTGTTTTACTGTATTAGTTGCCAGGGGAATTTCAGAAATGGGTTTTCAGGTCTCACAGGATGAAGTGATCATATTTATTAGGGTAGAGTTAGGAGATAAAGGGCAGGAGGGATACCTGCTTGCTTTAAAATATGAAACAGACCAAGAAATGCTACTGAAATCCTTGCTGTCAGATGGAAATGGTGAGGCATGTGCTGTATGAGAGGGTAACAGGATTTCAGGAATGGAATGAGGGATGTGGGGAGGGAGTAGATGGGGTGTGCCTAGGAGGGAGCAGGTATAGGGGAATATGGGTGGTTGTGCCTGTCCAGCTGTGCCAGGGTGAGCAGCTGAGGTCTCCCTAAATGTTCTGGCTCCACACATACCACACATGTTCAAAGCAGAGGCTGCAAACCCCTCCAATCCCCAGCCTTACCACTGTGATGGGCTGAGGCTCCTGAGATGCTGCAGCAGCCTGGGTATGGATGTGGGCATGAGATAAAGGAGTGCCAGGGCTGCAGACGCTGGAGAAGCATTTCAGAAGTAAAGAATTCCCAAATGGGGAAAGGCCAGGACTGAGCCCACCTGCAGAAACCAGGGCTTTGGTGGGGCTGGCGAGGCCCTCCCTGTCTGGCACTTTCTCTCCTTGTGGGTCGGGGGTCAGCAGTGAGCCCTCACTGCTGGGTGGGGCTGAAGCAGGGCAGTGTGGGCTGGTGCCCCATTTTCTGATCACACACATTAACTTCAGGCTCTGACCGCTTTTGGCTGCCAGGACCTGCAGGCACGAGCAGCAGCAGCAGTGATGGAGCTGCTGTGACAAAAACAGGCACTGCCCTGGCTGAGGGACCTGGGAAGCCTTTGCTTCTCAGGCCATGGGCCCAGGTCCTGTGAGGTGTGAAAACAAGATGAAAAAGCAATCACCCAAGGGCCTGGAGAGGGGGCAGAACAGCTGGTTATACACAGGGAACCAGCCTGAAGCCTTGCCGTTACAGGCCAGGTGGGCGTGTGCGTCACTCATAATGGGCACATATGAAATCCCAAATGCCACCTTAACTGTGGAGACTCCTGTGCCACCCTGGCCAGTGCCTCAGCTGGCCGGCAGCCACACAGGCAGTGCTGCTGTAGCTGTGGGAGAGGGGAGTGCCAGGGCTGTGCCAGGGCTGGCCACGATGCTCCTGCAAAGCCACTCTGCCCCAGGTGCTTCCCTCCCCACACACGAGGCGCTGCCCAGGCACGTCAGGGCTCGGTGAGCGGCTCCATACAGGAAGCAAAGAGACAGCCAAATCTCAAGGTTATGGAAGACTCCCAGGATCAGCATGAAGGAATGAATTTCAAGCATGTCCTTTTGTGTTTTGGAAAAGCTGAAACCTTGAAATAGCGAGCTTCTTGCCATGGCTCTGCTGCCTGATGCTGCACCTATAGCAGGCAACCCCCCACGCTCCCCATCATATCAGAGTGACTTACTGCTGCCCTCCAGCCCCGCAACACTGGAGCAGGGTCACTAACACATCTTCAGCTTGTGAACACACACCCAGTCCCATATGATGTAATTCATTGCCTACATTTCAGCTCCCTCACAAACTAGAGAGCACCCCAAATTAAGGGATGGGGGGCTGTTTGCTCACTGGAGACATGTACACTCAGAGAAATGGAGTCTCAAGGCCAACATGTTGAACTAGCAGGTTCCTGAACTAACCAGGTCACCAAACACCAGGCCATGTTTAGGCACTGAGCCACAGCTCTTCCAGCTGCCCCTGTGGAGAGAAAGCCCAGCACCTGCCACAGAACAGAACACCCACAGCACACCTTGATACCACAAGCCTCTTCTGGACCCAGCCATGGGCAGCTTGCCAAGGGCACTGATGTCATCTAGAGCACCTCCAGCACAAGAGACTAAAAATTGCTGTGGCCTTATATGCACGATATCCTTTGCCTAAGCCCCAAAAAGCTGTAGGCAACAGCAGACCCAGTCTTACCATGTGCTAATTTTTCCATTGTGAGATTCACTTACCACTTCCCACACTGGGCTTTTGCCTTGTTAACGGTCTTTGGCCAAATCGTTACAAGAATCCCTGGAAATGCCATATTCAGGCCTAAATGTCAAAATAATCTGCTCCTGTGTTCCATGGTGTTTGAGCTAATCCCTTTCATGTGACACTCACTGAGTTTGCCCACAGTGAGAGCCAGTTGCTCCTGCTCTCACCCAGTGTCTGCACGACCTCGGAGAAGGGCTTCTGCCATGTGTTGAAATTAAGTGCTGGCTCTCGTTGCTCCCTGCTTAACCATGAGCAACATATGATGGCATAAACCATGAAAAAACCTCTGAGGAAATACTGGGCTTTTCCTTGGCCTCTAGGAAGCTGCAAAAGTCAGCTCATGGTGTAATGCAGGGACTCCTTACATCATGATAACCCAAAAACCAGTGAGGCTGCACAGCCCAGCTCCACAGTGTCCACCTGCACCAGCTGCTGACTGGGAGTTGCTTGGCTTCAGGTGCCCCAACACCTTCTAGATGCCTGGGAAAGCCCAGGGGATCCACAGCTTGTAGATACCATGTAGGGCTTCATGCATTTTTTTACACAAGTGCCTTGCAAGCTCTGTCCCCAGGCCTTATCTCAAGGAGGTGATGTGGGTTTTGTAGATTACCCATCTGCTGCTTCCCAAATTTCAGGGGCTGCAAAACAGCCCCTCTCACCTATGCACCAAGGGCAAAACCTGATAAAATGGCTCCAGTTTGGACCATAAGGATTTTCCTAGGAAGAAAATACAGAAAAAGCTACAGACAAGCATGCCATACTGCACCAGCAAGTTCTGCCACAAGTGTCAGCACTGGCATGTGACAATGTGCTATAAAGTGAAGCTGACACTCAACAAAGCAATTTATGAAAGTTGTCTGTCAACAACATTTTTGTTCCTGGCTCAGAGAGGTTCTGGCTGATAAAGGCCCACGCAATCCCTCAAGCTGTCACGGGCTTCACTTTACACCTTTGTATCTTAAACTGCTCTGATTGTGCACCAGGAGAAGTTATTGCCCCAGAAAGGCATCATTGCCACATGCTGAGCAATGCTGAAGAGGAGATGCTATAAGCACCCAAGGCTGAGCAGAACTAGCAGGAAACAAAGTGTGCTATCCTTGCTGGTTCCATGCCAGCAACACTGCAGCCTGGATGCATGACTGGCATGAAAAAACATCTTCATGAGGATGACACTTCCTAAAACAAAGAAGGCATAGAATTCTCATTAGTTAAAGCACACAAACCCAACCTTTACGAATGGCCGTGCACTAAAATACACTACTTTTAACATGGGGAGATGTTGGCCCTGAAACATGTCCAGCACTAAAGCTCTATTAGCTGGGGCGTAGCTTAGCCCTGGTCCTAGATGGCGAGGATCAGTTTGTATGACACTGCATCAAAGAAATTAAAAACAAGAAAAGACACAAGTGAGTGTCTTCAGGGACAGATTTCTCTCCCAAAACTGAAACAAAACATTTAGTTGCTGCTGTGGGATGACCCACTGCACACACCTAGGAGTAAACCCAAAAGAAACAGCACTGCACTTTCTTAGTGAAGCAGAGATGTTTCCATGGCATTCACATTTTCCCTCTCCCACCACCAGTGCTTCAGCCTTCAAGACGATGGAAGGCTGTTTCCATGGAGCAGAAGGCATCAAGGCTCACATCCTCCTCACCTGCATGGAGTTAAGCTTGACTGCTCTGCTTCAGCTGCTGAGCTACAGTCATGGGCATCCACCGGTTTCCCCATGTTCTTCTCACATACCTTTATAAGGGCAAAAAAAACAACCCCAAATAATTTCATAGCCAGGCCGATGCATTTTTAGCATCATGTTTAAGAGCAGTAACATCTCAAAACTGCTGAAGCATTTGTGGCCACAAAGTTAGGGCTAAATAACTCTCATTTCAGGACAGAGGATTTCTACTCATGATAGTTGCGTATTGAACTGCTGAATGCACAGGAAGTTGGACATCTTCCCAGCCTGCCTCCCTCTTGGACTTCAGGCACCTTCTCTATGGCAAAGAAAGTCTAGGCCAGCATGGCTCCATCTCACCACTGCATTCACCAGGAATTGTGGTGATGCAAACACAGGGAGCTCACACAGACTCCAGAGAATTCCCAGCTGAGGCAACTGGAGCAGAAAAATTTGACCTTCTATCATCAAAAGTCCTTTCTGGAAAGGAAAGGATCTCTCATCAAACAATTACTTGAAAAGAAAGAAGGGGGTTTGTTTTATCCAAAATACTCTGGTGCAGGGATAATCCAGCTTTGGAAAATGCCATTAATGTTTACTGAGCAATACAACTGGAAAAAAACAAGGCATTATCAATTATTAAAAAAAAAAAAGTCTGGGTATGGGATCTGAGGAGTAGCAGAGGATAACCCTCCCAAGAGTCTATTAAGAACAGGTTATATATTGTTCCATTTTCCATGCTCATTACAATTACTGCCCCAATAATGCTGTGTGCTGCGCCTTTCTCTATTCTAGTACAATTTTCCCCTTGGGAACTAAATAACTCTGTTTAAATACTGAGCAGAGCTAGTAGGAGAAAGCAGGATGGTTCTGCTGTGCTGCCCTTGTGTGCGATCTGCATCTTAGGGAGCTGGTTACAACCCTTTTTTCACACAGATTGATACAAGAATAAAGGGGCAGCACTGGGGAGGAGGAACATGTTGGTCAGTCCAACTAAATGACATTGTGAAGGACAAATTATGTCAGACTTCATAACTTTCAGAAATTAAGGCTTCGGTGAATTTTAATTCCTTGAGCTGTAAGAAAAATTGCAGGGAGAAAAGCAACCAGTGGATCCAGCCCCTAAGCAAGGACTTTGGCGACATTTAAGTCTCTATATCCAGCTCCTGGCTTGTCTCCTATGTACAGTGATGCTTTCCTTTCTCAGACGTCCAGTTTCCCTGGGAGATCCTCCTCACTGAGTCCTTGGGGCACTCTGGTTCAAAGAGGGCACAGCAGTTCCTCCTCAGGCAGCAGTGGGACCCCAAACTAAGTGCTCTGCTCGGGCTTTCAGCTGATGGCCCAAGCCAGAGGGGCTCCTCACAGAGTCCTCTCCAGGGCACCTCATGCCTCCCTAAACCTGCCAGGAAAGACCGGAAAACAAACCTTACTGTCCTGAGCAGTTCTGCTTCCCAGGACCCTGATTTGTGCAGAGCCTGCAGGAACAACCCCAAAATCTGAGATGCACAGATGTCAGCTCCCCTGCTATGCTGTTCCCAGTCTGGGCTGTGGTGCCCGGAGCAGCCCTGAGCAGGGGTTATGAGGATCACAAAGCTTATGAAGTGATCTGATCAGATGATAACAGGACACTGCAAAGGTGAAGAGCTTCCGATTTAACTGTGCCTCGCAGGGGTCACTTACACGCTGTGACTCTGACACTGCCACTTATTAATTTTATTTTCCAACTTACTGCACAAGCTGGCAAGTCAAATAGTTTCATTCAATTCACCATTAAACAAAGAAGCAAGACTGCACGGGGAACAAGCTTTACTTGACATCAACTCAATTTGAAGATCAAAAAGAGGTGTGTTTAACTTTGCATTATCTTCACTTTTTAATTTTCACTGGGTTTTGTTCTTCCTGCTATCAGACAGCACAGAAAGCAGAACTAATAGGGAAAACACTGACTTCTGCTGCAGGAGCAGAAAACATTATCTCACAAACAGATGGGATATTCTGGTTACTCCCAGCTCAGTTCCTCTGGGCTTCAGATGAGGAGTTCTCACACAAGAATGTAATGAATTTTCACAAGGTCACAGTTAGGGTGCTGTGAGGCTTGTCCTTCACTGGCAAGTTCGTGTGATTCTCCCAGCAAGGTCAATGGGCTGCCAAGGTAGGACCTAAATCTGAATTCAAACTGTGCATTCAGGGTATGGAACCAGAACTTCCCAAGGAAAGCTCCCTATGGGTACTTAGAGACCTAAATTTGCCATGGAGAAAGCTCTAGTTTAAACCGCCATCTTTGGATGCCACTTCCATATTTGTCCTTATAAAACCAAACCCAACTTCTAAATTCTAAGCTCACCTCTGTATTCTTGAATCACCAAATTCGAACGCTAGACTATTTCAGAATTTTATTCCATCTGTAGGACTGAATAGGCCTCATATAAATTGGTAGCATTTAAAATAAGAAAAAAGCTCAGTATTGGCAATATTTAATGTCCAAGGAACATGACAGTGTAGCTCTAGACATGCCCAAATTGTAGAGTCCACATTCATGTAGAAATTTAACTTCAACTGCTGTAGTTTGATCCCACTTATTATTAATTAAGTAAAACCAGTTTTCTGTTCAGAAATACGTTCCTTAGGACAAGCTACTGCAAGCACGGAATGGATGCAGTCCTGAGAGTCAAAGCTGGGGGTACTTTAAACAGAAAGACATGTTCATCAATAAAAGGAAATCTTTCCAAAGTCAGCATGAGCTGGTTCCAGGTGAAGGCTTTATCTTTTCTTTGTAAAATAGTTGTCTGCTCCTACAGATTTGCAGGAATAAATTTTACATCATGTGTAGCTTGTACTAAAACAACTGACCAAAAAAATCCCCCAAAAACCCAAACCAAAAAAGCCCCTCAGTTCCATACTGCCGCCCACCTGGATTCTGCTTTGTTTTGGAAACTTTAGGGAGTTGAGAATCAAACTCACCCTCAGGGCAACTCCAATGAAATCACTGTGCAATCCTGGGAATTAATCTGGCCCAAGCCTCATTTTCTCTTTAACTGCAGGAACCAAGGTCATTTTCCCATCTGGATTTTGCAGAGGCTTCTGCACATACTGATGAGTTATACCTTTTATCAAACTTTGACCATCATTTTGAGGGCTAGAAAATGATTGCACATGTCAGAGGATCACAGAAAATAGGATGAAGACTCTTGGTGTTAAAACCCAGACCTTATATTTACTATGTGCCACCTCTCCTGTGTCCCCCAAAGTCATATCCAGTATCTTTCCAGAGTGCAGTGCAGGAATTTGTCCTCCTTTGTGTCCGAAATCTCACACTTAATGCCAAATGACACCACCCATCCTCTATCTTAACTTCAGGGAAGTTACTCTTCCACATCTGTAGGTTTTATCTAACAGTGTGACAAGCATTTTTCTGGTGGTTGAAGGACTGAGAAAAACAAACTGTAAGTTTTTGGTTTTGGGGGGAAGAGTGGGTCTATCTTTTTGTCTGTCTATGCCTATAGGCCTGTACTCCTCTTCCCTCCTCAGTAATCCCCTCTGTGCCAGCACATGTGATGTCTGGGTGGATCTGGTCCTGCAGGAACCTCTGATGACAGCAGAGCATTGTGCAGTCAGCCTGCCTTAGATCCTGACTTGGTCAGCGCCTTAAAAACTGCTTTTGAGAATTTGAGGGCAAAGACCTCATGCAACCAAGCAATTAGAGCAATTGTTCCAAATTTCAAAAATGGTAGATGGGTCAAAAAATGCATAAAGGATTGGCTGCAGACACCCTCTCCATCACAAGGTGGCCTATGTCAGATATGCTGGCCAAGGCTCCACCTGATACATTCAACCTCATCATGGGAATGAAACATGCCATTCAAACATGGCAGTGACTGTAAGACAATATATTGGAGATAAAGGGTCTGCAAAAGCAATTCCTGACTGGAAGTAGATGGCCCAAGGCTATCTGGGCATCCCCTTTTAACCCAGACTAGGTATGAGCACCTCACTTCCTCACTCTATAGGCTGGGGTGCCAGATGTCTGCTACAAAATAATAACACTGAGAAATTTGTAGTTTGGATATTTTAATATCCTGAGCAGAGGATTATTTGCTGTTTAGTGTGCTTTAAAATGTCCTTCTGTGCAATTGATAGCTTTACTGCTCCTGGACAGAATAACAAACAGCTGTGCTGCTAAATAAAAGAGATCTTTTGGATTGTCTCAGAGCACCGTCTTGGCAGCCTTGGAGCCACAGTGACTTGCAGACAGGGTGAGTGGTTGTGGGGCAGATTTGCCAGCTGGTGCAGGCACTTGCAGCTGCTTAGAGTTCATGTATAAAAGATCTCATCACAGATTATTAAAGGCAGAAAGGACAGTTGTAAATCAGAGAGTCTGACCTCTTGTGTAACACAGACTGGTGATTTCAGAGCTGAAGTCAGAGATTAGCCTGACCAGAGGTATCCAGCTGGGCAATGGGAATTCTGCTCTTAGTTCACTGGAATCTCACATGCCAGTGTTGTAATTCTACAATGCAGCAGAGAGTTCATTCAGAGGCTGCAGACCAGGTAATCAGATTCTATGCAGGTTTACTTCTTGATTATTTATTCAATAAGGATCACATTAAAAGCCCACTGGAGGCAGTGAGAGACTCCTGTTGACTTTGCAGCAGCCTAAATCAGACCTGAAGCGTTCAGAGTTTTAATATGCACAATTGGAATTTGGTAGCGATGCTTCCAGAGGTCTGTATCAAATTATGAGCTCCCTTCTGAGGAATGTGCTCATCACACATCTTTACTTGCCCGAGGGTAACCTCTTATAACTTGTTCCAAGCAGCTTTCCTGCCAGGATTGACACTTCCTCAGAAGACCTCTGAACTAGGATCACCTACTGACCTCTTTCCATGCAAAAATTATTTCTTGGCCAAGATGAAGCAAAGCGTGGCTGGTGAGGACGGCAGAGAGACAGAGCCAAAGCTCAGGAGTTAGGAGCGGTTGGGGCAGAACTATAGAAAGGACTCCAAATAGCTATGTGTGAAGTCTCAGCTAATGTTGCCTGATCCCTCTATTTTGTTTCCCCTTCTAAACAGGACACCACAGGCACTCCTTCCTCCCTTTCTCCTGCACCATAATTCTCCTCCAGCAAAACCTGAATGCTGTCTTTTGTCAGAGCTGCTGGGGTTCCTGCACAGCACAACAAACCACAGAAACTGCCCTTACTGGTGGATTCTGGGGTAAAATCTTTCTGGGTGCAGGGCTGCATAAGCCAAATAAAAATGTGGTCCCTGGAGCTGACAGCCCTTGCTATGTGTAAAAGCACCAAAGAGAATGATCTGTCAGTATCTGGATATGTCAGATGTGGAGCCAGAATACATTATATTGTCTGTTGACCACTTTATAATCTTCTATCCCATCTGTAGAAGATTAAAATCTATGTAATATTTTTTGGTGTAACAGTATTTTTCCAATGAGAAAAAACACAGTCTCTGATTTGTATTCCTCTGACTTGAAATCATTCATTTTAAATGACTGTTTGTTCTGCTAATTTAGAATCTGGGCAGGCATGGAAACAATTTATTTTGGTTTGTGAAAGGAGCTGAGCTTGGGTTTGTTAAGTGCATGTGTACTTTGTTGCTTTGGGATGCAGTACAGCTCCCTGCTGGAATAAGAGTTCTCCAGAGGCAGCAGCTCCATAGAGAGGAACCTGCCCTTGATGGAACACCAGATCTGTTGCACTTCCCTTGTCTCCTCTGCAAGAATTTTTTCTAAAAGTCACTTAATGAACTAAACCCTCCACGGCCACCCCAGTGTGATGCAGCCCAGACAATGGATCAGTGTTCTCTCAGGAACCCAGTCTGACATGGACCTTCTGGCCAAACTCAAATGGGGACTGCTCCTCTCCAAAATCCAATGTGACTTGTTTTCCCTGCTCCCATGAAAAAGTCCTTGTACTTCTTACAGCCTCACTGGAAACTTGGAGTCTCCTACTGCTGGAAACCCATTCAGAAGCATGAAAACCCATTCAGAAAACCTACTCACGCACACACAGATAAAAAAGGATTCTGTCATCTCTAACAATGCCACTATCCCAGTAAAAAAATTATCAGCACTCACTTATAATTACTTCTGTTATACTTGTACCTGCTTTGCAGAAAATTTCCCAAGACAGAGTTCTGATGTCTGCTAACTTTATTTTCCCTAATATCTAAGCAAAACCAAATTTTTTTTGAAAAGTGCTTCTTAATATTTGAAGCAGAAAAGTAACTGGTATTGAACCAATTCAAAAGCTGGACAATATTGTCTTTCATGATATGCTGGGCAATGACTCGGACTACAGCAACATTACATGAAGCAAGGATTTGTTTATATATCTTTCATTCTGGTTTGCCACTAAACCTCAGTAACAGCACATTGAATACATCTATTTCAGTACCCCAGCACAGACATTTTGTTCTGTAACTCAAAATGTTTCATCTTATTGCTCTGAGGATTCTGGCCAGTTGGCAAATTTGCACATGTGTTAAATTGCTGAATTTTTAATATTTACCCGCTTACCTGGTTTGGCACAACATACCTGCGTGAGGCAGAGGGAATTGGCCCTGGGAGTGTCGGCACTGTGCTTTCAGGGTTGTTGACACTTGTACTGGCACTCTGTAGTCAGACAGCACAGCAGTGGCCCCTTGCATAAACTGATAAACAACAAAATATGTTAGAAGCTGTATGAATTGAAACCATAGCCATCTAACAGCAAAGTAATTTGCAAGAGAGATGGCACCATAAGGAAGAGAATAAGCCAAACCCAGCTGATTTCCTGCCACAGTTCCTCCCTTTTGAAACCCAAGACCGAATTCATGCCGTATCCTTGCACCAGCCACCCATGGGGTTGAAGCTGGGTTTTGTCCACAACCAGAGAAGAGCTTGTCCCTATGTCTTAGACTGAGTGAAACTGGTGAGGCAATTTGGCTTCTGCGAAGCCAGGGCTGGGGCTGTCCCACCTCATGCTGTCTCTGGTCTGAGCTAGGCCAAAGCACTGAACCAAAAGAAAATGATTTGCTGGTTTAGCCCCTGAGGCACGCTCACCCCAGGAGCAGCCAAGAGCCAGCAGTGGCACAAGGGACAGGGTGGGAACATGTGAGGACAACAGCTGGTGGCAGAGCTGCTGCTGTGGCAGCAGAGAGCCCTTCCATCACCTTATCCACAGTGCCAGGCCATGTCCTCAGTGCCTGCTGCCCTCACTGCAGACAGAACATCTCTTCTCGCAGTCTCCTGACTATGGAAGATTTCTTGCCGCTGTCAGGTTAATGAGAGACTCACAGTCTTAGGCTGGTTTTTGCTCTGAACCAGACTTTCCTTTCTCCATTGAATGGTATGAAATTAATGAAAATTAACAACAGTCCACGAACAGACGCACATTAAAGCTATGCAGCTGCTATAAACACACAGAGACAGGGTCATCTCGCCACAGATGGCTGCTCTGAGTATTTCTAGCACTGTTGCTAGCTAATCCTATTAGAGACAGCCAGGACTGTCCGAGATTCCCCAGCCATGTGTCCATAGGCAATGTGCAGACAGAAATGCATGGCAGACCCCAAGATCCCCTGGCCACGTGTTCACAGGCAGTGTTGAGAGAAATGCATGGCAGCAGCTGCTGACAGCCTGCCTGGTCCTCAGCTGCCTGAATTTCATACCAGTGTTGTGCTAAGCTGCCAGCTGTGCCCAGCTCTCTTCTGGATTCACCTGGGATCTTGTTCCAACCACATCTGTCCTGCCAGGTCAGTGCCAGAGCACGGAGTAAATTCTGTCCACAGAGTGGCCCTGAATATCCAAAGCAGGTAGCTCAGACTCAGCTGTCTTCACAGAGAAGAAAATTGGCTTCTAGAGCCCCTCGCAATAATAAATAAATAAATATATAAATACAGCTCTTAATTCAAAAGTGAGAGAGGATTGTGGCCAAATTTCACATTTTGCAGTATTTCAGAGAGCTGTAGTCTTAGTTCCAGGCTGAAACTCCAGCCCAGTTGGCACAAGTCCCATGGGTTTCAGAGCAGCTCAGATTGCATTCTCTAACACTCGCTGCTGAAAGCACTGGCTTATGAAACTTCTAAGAAATGGTCTAGAGCCAGACCTGGCCTTCTTTATCACTGTCTCCTGGTGTTTTAGTGCGCATAGCAGGCAGGTGGCTGGTGGTGAAAAGAATCCACAGTAACAGCAGAGTCCCAAGGACTGTTAGAGGCAAAAGCTCCAGCCCATCTCCTGGCTGAGCTGCACAACAACATTGCAGTGAGACTGCCCGTAAGATGCTTTATAAGGAAGGAATGGAACTACACCTCTTCTACTGAGCTCTTCACCTTTGTGATAATCCAAGAGAGAGAGTTTGAAAAGACCTGGTAATCCTCCCTCCGTGCAATACACCACGGCTCTTTCTCCCTGTGGGAAACAGCAGCCTGCTAGGCTGTCAAATGGCAGTTCTGCTGGTGCCTCAGACACCTGAGAGGAAATAAACCATTGCTAACAAATGTGTTTTTCTGAATGTCCCCGATCTACAGGTGTTTGAATCCTGGAATGAAAATACCACCTGGGTCTGGGAGTCAGCTTCCACCAGGTCGGTCTGCCTGCCTTCGCCTTCTGCTCCCCACCCACTTTTAGGGGAGTGATTGGGGCTGGCCTTGGCTCCAGACCAAGCCCTCCTCCCCCTGCTTCCCGATGCTGTGCAGCTCAGATCACCTCTGTGAGCCTCAATCTCCCTTTCTGTAGCTAAAGAGTGAGCCATAGGTTTGTTTTTGAAAGCTCCAGACAAGCACTACAACAGGAGAGAGAGAAGTATTGGGACTATCCAAGCTGCTCCTGTCTGTGCAATGGCCTGAGCTAAAGAGTTGATGAGAACTGGGCTCCAGCAACCTCCAGCTCTGGTTTCGGAAGCAAACTCCTGCCTTGTCAAAGAGGAACAAATCTAAATCTCCTTCCTCCTGTACTGCTGCCCGTTCTCTATGGTGCCTCTGAAAATTACAATTTCGCCATTTGAAAACTGCTTAGCTGGCAAAAAAGGCTCCATAAAGAAAGCAATGGAAGCTGTCACATCTATACTGTCTGAACACCATCTGTCTCCCAAGTTTACTCTGAAACAAAGAAAATCCCATCCAGTCCTCCTGCAATATATCAGTAAATTGCTTAGCAGTGACACTTGGAGAAGGAATAAACACATTTCAATTAGACAATGGCAATTTCAATTAGACAATCATAAAACACCAGCTCAGTAAATAAAGACCTGGAGGTTAACATTTGTAGAGATTAAGCAACCTGTTAAGTAAAGTTTACTATGACATGTTAGGGTTTTTGTTATATACATGTAGCATCTAAAACAGCCTCCTTAGCTTACTTTTAAGATTGGTATTTTTGCTTTAAGCATATGTGATCACCTGAGAGTCACTTGAGGTCCAGAGACTGGTTTGGAAGTGTAGATACCTGCAGAAATAGGTGTGTCACTTCTGGTAGAGAGAGAAAGGACAGCAGAGTGATGGAGAGCAAAAGTAAAATCCCAGAATAATTTGGTTGGAAGAGACCTATAAACATCAAAAAGGCAAATTGTATCTTTGCTTAAGGGGCTGATAACAGATGCTGGAAATGGGATGTAACTGCTGCAAACAGGCTAGTTACCATTCAGGAAATCCTAATTCCAGGTTAGGTGGAACTGAAAGCTGGGAGAACACCTAGCTGGAGAATATGTATCACCTCTAATTTCCAAACCACAGTGGTTATGACATTTTACTTTACCGCTTTCCACCCTGTAAATCTCAAAATAGCCTCACATGTTTGGTCCTGGAAGGACTGTATGCACTACAAGCCTAAGCTAAGAGAAGGATCCACTGTTTCTTGGCTGATTTTACAGTCTTTGCATCCAAAGCAGAGTAAACCTGGGCGGGCTTCAACTTCCTACAAACTCAGATAAATGTTTTTGATTAAGATAAAGCAGTACAATTCCTTAAGAAGGCTGCTCCTGCAGAGTGCTCCTGCAGGTCCCTGCATGCGCAGGGAGATCTCACTGTGCTTTTCAGGAGTGGTTTCTCTGCCAGCTTCAAGGAGTGCCTGCTCACAGCTGCCATCAGTGTGACCCTCCACTACTAACTCTATGAACAGGACTTGGGGCAGAATTTGTTTTCAAAGGACCTTGTGAATATTCGGTGCAAAAAGTGACCAGCACACTTTCACTGCAGTGAGTTGTGCCTCACGAACAGCCAAAACCAGTGGTCTTATGTTGTATCGGGGAAATGAGGCTCAGGCAAACACAGCCTGGGATGATGCACCTTCCACTGCACTCCCCTAAGTACCGGACCAGACTCACCTGGTACAAACACCCCAAAGAGCTGCTGAAATGCCCCTGTACTACAGCAGTCCTGCTCCTGTGCTGCCAGTTCTCCTTCCCTGTCACTTTCCCCCTCTCCTTCAACCTCACTGCCCCCCACACAAGCTGGGAGATTATCTCAGTTATTCCACCTGTTGTGCTACACCACACTGAACATAATCAAAACGAACAAAGCACGCTTCTCTGGCTCTATTGTCATCTGGCACTGAAGGCTGAGGATCCTAAATGAACAGGGCTCAGGCTGATGTCATAGTTGAGAAAGTTTGGCAGGGGAGAGGGGGGAGAAAAAAAAAAGCTGTGGATTTTACATGGCTGTTTTTATCATCAGAGCATTTCAGAGAAGTGTTGATAGGGTGGGATGATGCTATGATTCTGTGAGTTTATTAGTCTTGATACCTTTTTGAAATGCATACTTCTTAGACAAGTATTTCCAGGTATACCTTGGATTATTAGTGTAGATTTACCTAGATCTGTGCTCATACAAGGTCCTGGATAGTCTTGCAAATCCAGTCACTGTGCTGATACAGGCAAGATGCAGTCTTCCACTTTAACATCGTGATTAACACAGTGGCATCTTCAATGCATCCATCTGAAACAAAACGGAAAGAAAAAAATGAAAAGACTGCAGTAGAGCCCACATTACACACACTTCCAGCTCATTTTCCTAAGCAGAGAACTCCAGACTCACCAGCACCAGGGTGGATGATAAATAAGAGCCTTGGCCTTTGGCAAAAAGGAGTCCATTTACTCACCCAGCTCCACTCAAAGTCACAGCAATCAGTGCACAAAGGTGCTTAAGTGGGAAAGAGGAATGGAAATAATTTGCCAATAACAGTTGGGACTGACATCAGATCCTAACCCAGTTCCCAAATGGTGAGAACAAGCACTGGTTAGGCAGGAGCAGCAGCTGAAGGTGATGTCTTCCCTGGGCCTTGCTTATCTAACTAGGCATAGCTGTGAGAGCCCCTGCCAGTGGCTTACAGGGATATGGTACCAGTCCACTTCTACCTTTTTGGCTGCTAAGTTTTGTTGCAAACAACTGAGAATACACTGCATGCCCATAAAATGGCCCTTCCCTCCCATTGCTGGTTTTTCAGGTGCTGTTGGGCTCCACATCCCAGCATCTGAGAGCAGCTCTCTGAGAGAGACACATTAAAAGGAAATCCTAAGGTCATCTCCAAGGACTAAAACAGCAACAATTTCCAAACCACAAAGGATTGAAACTCTTCACACATGGCTCGCTCTTACAGACTTCTAAGCCACTTAGTTGTTTTTAAAAATGAATGATGACATTCACATATCCTCTCCCAAATGGCAGAAAGGCCAGAAACTTTGCAAGTTTTCATGTGATGCCGCTTCAGCAGGCTGAGAAGCGATTCTTGGCTTCTCAGCGTGTGAACTGCAGCGAACTCCTCTCCATTTTCATCTTTAGTGTTATACCGGGGATGCGCATTCCAGGGGCATTCAGAGCTTTGTGAAAAGCACAGAATAATTTCCAAAATCTAGGTTTATGCTGATTGAAAGAAGGGACTCCCTGTCCCTCTGGCACACAATCAAAGAGGCCAGCCTCCATCTCATACGGAGCACCACTGAACATCCACAGAGCAAGCTTCGTGCAAGATCCATCTCCTGAATATACATACACTCTCTAAGATACCTTGCAAAAGTGATAACCACATGCAGAGCTCACTTAACACCCAGCACCTTAAATGTTAATACAGCACAGAGGAAACCATGTAATCCCTGAAATGAGGACAGTGCTCCAAGAATGGATCGATCCAGGGTTGCCCTTCAGTTCCCAGCTGCTGACAGACAGCAAATTGATCAGTGTGGTTTGAATTTCTCTCTTGACAATTCAGGCAGGAGAGGGCCAGGAGCTCTGTAAATGAATAATCTGCGCCTGGCACTCGCTCACTGTGTACTAAACAACGATAAAACCTTTGGAGCAAGCTGTTTCCCCTCCAGTTGGTTAACATTTGTATCCAGCTGAACTCCTGGGGTGATAACTACAGCAAACCTCCTCCTCTGAGGCAGATAAATAAAACATACTGTAAAGAAAAGTACAGGGTATTGGCACTCTCTCCCACAGACTGTAAGCAGCTGAATGCGGCATCCCAGAGAATGCGAGGAGCGAGCAGGTTTTTTTCCCAGGGAGGCTCTGCTCACTCTCTGCCTTTCTCCCTAGTAACTGATCCTTTTTTTTGTTCTTCCTTCCCCCCGGCTGGTGCACAGAGCCATGCCCCGGCACAGGACACAGCAGCATCTTTGCTAATTCTCAAAGTGCCACCTACAGTTTGTGCGAATGCATGTGTGTGAGCAAACGCAGTCCCAGGCAGAGATGGAGACATCCTATAAATTATATATATATATATCTCAATACTGAGACATGATCAAACCAGCCCGTAGCTCTCACATGAGAGGACAGAAATAATTCTGGAAATGCTTCTGTTCTGGGAGCAGGTCTTCTGCCTGCAGAGGAAACCAGGCACTGAGCACACAAACTCTGCAGGGGCACAGAGAGCCTTGCAGGGAATGGAACAGGGTCGTTCTGACTGCACCTCATATGCTTTGTGAGTGGTCCTCCATCCCTAGCTCAGAAGAAGTGCCACAAAACCAGAACAGGGATCCAGTACCTGTTTTCTCCCTGATGAAATACACCAGTGGATGTGGCAGTACCAGCTTCCCAGGGGAGCCACGAAAATGGTGGTAAGTGCTGGAGGGCAAGTGCTGGAGTGGAGCAGTGCAGTGGCTTCGATAGCCACAGTGATTTAGCAATCCCCACTCCCAGCAAAAGGGCCCTGCACAGTGGAGAAGCTTTTTTTAGACAGTAGGGAAGACAAACAGGGCAAAGGAAATGAACGCAACAGCTGAGAGGCTTAGGATTTAATCAGAGCTGGCTTTCTACTGCTTGCTTGCTTTCTTTCTTCACTTATTTTCAAAGGAAAATGTCCATGTCTACAGAAAATATAGAAAACCCCAAAACCCAAACAACTATTCGCTGTTCCCACTGTGCGATTGAAATAGGGAAAAAAAGGGTTCTGTTTGTTTTTTATTAATTTTCTTGCAGAGGTAATTTAAAAGAAATAAGAGAGGACTTCACTGGTCCTGTGTTGTCTTACAGCAGTCAGGCTGGTTGGGGCAAAAAGCCATGCCTAGGTCCACAGGAAGAACAGTGGCCAAACACTCTCAGTTAGAGGCTTTCCTTGGAGTTTTGCCTCCCTCACCTGTTTTGTTTGGGGGGTTTTTGACTGTGCTGTGCAATAGGACTGTTCTGTGCCATAGATCTGTTCTGTTTTGTCTTTTCCTTGGGGTTTCATCTAGCCCATAGTAGGCTGTGATGGACTGCCACCATCAGGGGGTTGCACTGACCAGATTTCCACTGGTGTTATGTGCAGAGCTCAAACAAACTCCCCATGGTTTGTTGAAGAGCCTGACCCTGGCTGGAAAAATCCTTTCTCAGGCTTGAGCAGATGTTTGCAGGAGAAGACCTGGAGAGGTTTAAGTGCTCTGCTCTGGAGCTCCTCATCCTTTCTGCCCCCTGCTCCAACCAACCCCAGAGAACCCAGCAACAGCCTCTGTTTGGACATGGGCATGCTTGAAAATGGTTGTTTACAGTGATTTCACTTGGGCTGACAGGAAAACAGAAGCACAGAATGGTTTTTAAATACACCCTGTGGCTAAAAGCCTGGAAGCAGCTGGCCTCTGGCCAGGCTGAGAGAATGAACAATGATATTTTGGGGCAGAGACGGAGGCGAGCCCAGATTCTTCCTGCTATAATTTGACTTTTTTGAATGTACTTAAATGGAGAGGTTGTTAACTAATCGGATGTCTTTCAGTTTGACTCTTAGCTTTGGCTCATGATATAGCGGATACACAAAGAGCACATTCCCTATACCCTCTTCATTCATCAGTTATTCCTCTCACCCACCAGTTTGTTTCTTTTATTTTTTTAATGTTTCTTTGCTGTAAGTTTGGACCCTTTGTGAGAAAAAGAACATGGAAAAACTTTTCTTCCTTTCTGTTCTTAATAAACACTTTTATTCTGCATGTTAACTGATTTCTTGGCTTCTGAAGAAGTAAATAAAATGTTAGGAAGTCAAAATCACAGATGAAATATTGAGGTTATCCAGACTTCTTGTTTCGTTTACAGCTCTGCCATCAACCATTTGAGATTTTAATTTCTGTTCCAAAACAGCAAGCAAGAAAAGAGTTTACAAATTCTTCAGAACTCGCACAGAAGCGGGAAAACAGTCTTACTTAACCATCTGGACAACTATTGTGTCTGCTCCAGCTCATGGCTGTCAGACCCCAGTCTCCTCATCAGTGGGGGCACGAGCCACCTCCATCCACAGGTGATGGGACCACACTGACTTCAGCATGAGGTTGAGTTCCCACAGGGTAGGAGGCTGTGGTGCTGTGAGACTTGTCCTGCACCATCCTGTGCTGACACAGGACACAAAGTCACTGCAGGCTGGCCCAACACCACTGGGGATGGCACAGAAAGCTCCTTCAGGGTGTGTCTGGCAGTATTTAGGGTTGAAGGAGCACCTGAATCAGTGCTTCTGAGACAGGCTCTCAGCTCTTTTTAACAATACAAGAATAACTAAACAGGCCTGTGATTATCTTTAAGTTTTTTTTGATCTGCAGATGGTTCATCTGGCAGAACTTAGGCACACTACTCTCCTTGTCTTTTCCTGCTAGAGAGAGATATTTGGTGGGGGTGGAGAGAAGGAAATTAAAATGCAGAAGAAAAACTTGACCAGACTGCTCCCACTCTCTGAAAACCCAAAATACATGTGTGCATGCATGAGCTGGCTACATTGGAGCTTAAATCCCAGCTGTACATAGAGCCACCCAGCAATATCCTTGTTTGTACTCTTACTTCTTCCCTCCATTGAATTCCATTGGCTTGGAGCCTTGCAGTGGGTTGAGAAGAGCCCCAGAGAACAGGAGGAGTCTTTGGTCAGGGAATTGCCTGGGGATGGCTCCACAGCCCCACACTCATCTGAAGGAACCTGCTGCCATCAGAAGCTCAGCCGGGAGCGGGCGGCGCCACAGCTGACGACAAACTCGGGTAGCTGAAGGTCCCCTCAGTGTTTAATTACAAGTGGATGGGGAGAATTTGTCCAGTCTGCTTGTTGCCCGAGGCGTAAAAGGCAAAAAGACAGAAAACTAGTCCTGTGGCAAGCTTGGCTGCCCTTTTCCCGAGGAAAACACAATTTTGGCAATCCTGCTGCAATCCTGTACCATTTTGTTGAAGCCAGTGCCATGCTATAACCAAGTATGTTTGAATGGTAGAGGACTGGCAGATAAGCCTGAAAATAACTGTCTGGTTACAAGAGACCACAAAAGTGCTTCAAGCAAAGGACAGGCTGCAGAGGTGTCAGAAATGGGACACTGGGACTGACAACAATCAAAACTCGGAGTTGATTCTGTTTTACCCTTAGAGACCACAGTCAGCCAGCCATGGCAAACCAGCCCAGAGGAAGCTGTACCACATGAATTCCAACTGTCGTGCAGGGACTCCTAAGGCTTTACACTTTCCTACAGGTCTGAAACAGCCCAGCAAAGGAGCGGGTTCAGTGGGTGAGGTCAGCTGAAGCCCAAGAATAAGGAGTGGCACCACTGCAACAGCTTGATCAAAAGGAAAGCAGTGGTCCAGTGAGTCCAGTGGCCTGGACCCAGACCATGTGTGGCCATGGAGCTGGTGTGTGGGTTTGCAAAGACCCTCCTCCTCCAGGCTGCCAGTTCACATCTTTAGCTCTTAACTGACAGGGATGCAGTTTGCTACCTGCTCTCACAGCACCTTGCACAAGATAATCCTCCTAGGAAAAACCATCAAAACACTGCTGAAGTGCAAACAGAACAACAGGGCAAACAGGGGGACAAGGTAATAATGGTTAAAGGGGCACATTATGCATCAAGAGGCAGCAGGCTCCATGCACTGCCTGCTCGGCACTGCCGGGCTACCAAAGCTGGCTTTCTTTAGCAGACAATAGCCTGTGTTCCTTGTGGAAATGGCTCTCTCTGTGTGTACATGTCCAAGCAGCTGGCAGGGTTGTGAGTTTCTCCCCTACCTCTTAAGACACCTACTGAACATGCCCTGGGGAGCTGTGCATGTAAACAACACATGAAAATGCATGTGAGGAGGAGTGTGCAAGACAGGGGGAGAGAAGAAAGGAGAATATGAGAAACCAGACATCTCACAAAGAAGGAGGAAAAATGATCAGGCAAAGCAGTGAGATGAGAGAGAGAGAGTTGTTATTAGAGGCAAGAAGTGAAAAGAAGCAAATTAAACACTAGTTCAAACCAGAGTAAAAATAGCACAGGAAGGAAAGGAAAAAGAAAAGACTGCAAAGGAGTACAACTGATGTCTTTCAGTAGGTGCTATCACACTCACATACCTGCTCTGCCAGCTTTGCAGAGGAGCACACCCTGAAATTAACTGCAGGGCAGCGGGATGACCCTGGGAACAGCCCTGGCTGTAGCCTTCATGCCCTCCGGCTGGGCCAACTGAGATAACACACTTGGGAATTGCTGCTGGGTCACTGCAGTTAGTTATTTACATCAAGTATTGACCAGGCACTGCAAAAAGCTCTGTGGCTGCTTTTTGAGACATCTGCATCTCCCTTCACCCCCAGAAGCAGATGGGGTCTGGTCCATGGAGCTAAATCCAGGTAAAAGCCAAAGTTACATCCAGATACAAAATTAATTGGTGCAGAATTCTTCATGTGGCAGCGCCAAGAAGGATGTCTCTATTAAGATATGTCAGAAAATTAAGACAGACTCAACATCCATACATTTATACTCTATTTCCATTCTGGTCACAAAATTAAAACTAGGGATGAGGTCAAGACAAAACTTAATCTCAGGCCATGATCTCCCTCCTGTGCCCCATGTCCAGCTGGATGCACACAACAAGCTGCATTAATCTCTGGGGACAGTAAAGAAAACAGAAAGCAAAGCAAAGCAGGAATTTATGTGTAAAAGGAACCATATGACAGGGTACAAGGCAATGATAATGCATCACTGAAAAAATCACAGCTGATTAGATGCATCTTGGGGTTGTCTCCCTAGTCCTTTCCCAAAGCAGGCTTTGTCCTGGATGTCAAAATTCCCAACCAAATGTCACCAGTACATATCCCAAGAATACAGCTGGTACCACTGTTACCTGTGGCTGGCACTCTGACATCTCAGCAAGCGTAAGGCACTGGAAAGGTAAAAGTGAGTCGCTCCATGCCTGTGTGCCTGCCCTGCTCAATCCTCATTCTCCCTAGGATTAGGCTCAAGGGCAGGATTGTCTCTACGGGTTTAAGAAAGCTGTCCTCCTCCCTTTTCTGCCTTCAGTTTTCCTGCCTGACCTTCACCAGGTGACTCTGCAGTTCAGCTCCCTCCCTGCAAAAGAAGGATCACACAACCACCCTGCTCCAGACAGCATTCAAGAATAAAGGCATTAACAGTTGTATTAGGCACAAAAGCAGTGAGAGGTTGGGTGAATATGAAAGATTACTGCACATTTGATTTCTAATGTTACATCCCTGATCAGACCAAGTAACCTGACTTTATCAAAGTGCCACTCAGGCTGACAGCCTCTGGAGAGCAGACAAGGCAGCCTCCTCTGAATAATCTCAAGACCTGAGTGGAAAGACCAGCCCTGGCCACTCCTTGGTTCTGCTGCCATTTCTCTTACAGTGCCTCCCCATGTTTCCAGGTGTGCACACACTCAGAGAGCTGGAGATCTGAGCAGAATGAAATACCAAGAGAAAACAAAGCCCTAGGACACATACTTATATGCAATCATAAAAACACAATTCTTGCTTTGATTGTGTATTATCTGACAATCTCGAAGTGTAAGTACATGCTACTCCAACTAATCTGAGGTGAATCCAAATGTTAGTGCACCATTTATTTGCTTTAACGTGAATATAGGTCTTTGGAGAAAAGAGCAGCTGTGTTTGTGTGTCTGTGTGATAGACAAGCGGGTTTGAAACATCAGCTAAACATTTTTGTGCCATACTTTTCTGGGTAGGACTCACACTACGAACTCTTTAAAGAATAATAGTTTTACTCCAAGCCCCTTGTCCTCCCCTCCCTCCATCTCTAAGTTGCTGCTCTGCTTTGGGAGCTGCGTAACACCGGACTTCTTGATTCAGCTAAGGAATAGCTGAAATAATAAGAAAATAGCGGAGGAAGGTCGAGCTGACCTTGTGGCGCCGTCTGGGTGGGAGCCTACTGGGGACCATCTACGTCTGGCTAATGTGGCCTCCCGGTGAGGAAAGCTGCTGCTTGCTGGAGTTAATATTCACACCCACTCTGCGCAGGGGTTGCAAGTACCCAAGGAGCAATTAACCTGCCACAAATGCTTGTTTAGTCATTTTTAATCCAAGGCATTGACAGGAAAAAATTATGTTTTTTCTTGCTTGGCTTAGAGTGAGAAGCGGCGATGTCTACAGATTTACTGATGAAAAGCTTCCTAAAAGGAATTCTCAAACAATAAGCCCTCCAAACAGCCTCTCTTTACCCTCTGATTTTCGTGCAGCGAGGAATTTAGATTTCCTATGACTTATACCTGCTTTTGTGAGGGAAATGCACTTTTAAAACATTCCAGTGCCTCCTTACTGGTGCAGCTGCCTTGCACTTAGAAAGAAACAGTTGAAAGAAATACATTAAATCTTATGCCAGAGCCAGACCTGCTGTCTCAATTCCTTTGAGTCAATCAGCACATTGATGCTGCTATAAATCAAAGGCAATTCTGCAGTACAACACCATTTTGTAAGGCAGGTACTGCCCTGCAAAGGTAAATGCGTATGCATATTAACTATCAGAATTTATTCAAAGTTCATAACCTCCCAATGTTTTGCTTATAGTCTAAATATTCAAACACATTATTTTAACTGACATATTTAAGTGAAGTGCCAAAGACATATGTACAGGGCATATACTATAGATGCGTGGATACATCACACATACATATTTATTTCACTACACAAGAAGATGGAATCATTGCTATATCTCATGTAAGGCTGGTTGCTGTTTTCTGTAGATCATGATGACAGCCTCAGTTGGAAAACTACAGGAAATTAGCCTTGAATACTCTGCATAAATTCTCAGCTTTTGAGGAGCTGCAAGAAATCAACTTATATTCAAGTTAAAACTGTTCCTCAAGAAACATGCACATTCTGAAAGATGTGATTTTTCAAGCCAGTTTAACTAAAGGCTGTGAAGCAGAGGAAATGAATGTGCAAAAGAAAAGACTTGAGAGCACCCTGAGAATATTTGTATTGTTAATTACTAGATAGGAACAAAATATTAGCGTGTCTTATTATCACTGTATGCTTCAATATCGTAACAAAAATGAAATAAGGCTTATAACTGTAAAACTTTTTTCTACAAACCAGTAGTTTACTATGAATTTGTCGCCATGGTTCTTACCCTTTAACTAGTAAAAGGGACACTCAGCAGCAAAGCATGTCGTTACTGGAAAACAGGAACATGGCTAAGATACCTTTTCTGATTTAGGATTTCAAATGTTTTAAAAACTAGGTCCAATCCATCTCCCACTTTTCTGCGGTATGGGCATGTGAATGCATTACGTGACGCTCTGTACCCTCTGAATATCAGGAGCCACAGAAATTCTCGCAAAACCCAGCAGGGAGCACGAGATGCCTCGCCCAAAATGAAAGTGGCATCGACTGCTACCTTCTTGATGCAACAGCACAATCCTCACTCTACATGAACTGGCAGCTTTATCATCTACCAAGTCCTTTATGCATTGATGAGCAGGAATAAGCACAGCTATAGAAAAGCAGTGATCAAGAGATGGCTCTCAGAGCACCTCTCACTGGATAAAGCAGTGAAGTTCAGCTACATAAGCCAGAGGCTTATAGCACAAAGGATAAAGCAGAGGTACTCGCCAACTTTCCCTTCAGTCGGTGCCTCGGATGCTGCACTGGTTCCTTGTACCTTTCACAGGAGGCACCTTGAACGCTGAGAACAGGGGGAGCTGAGCTGGCAATAAATCTCCGTTACAGGGGCTGTCTGAGGCAATTGGCAAGTTTGTAAGCATGGAGACTTGCATGTATGTGCTCTGTGCACCTGCACTGGGTGTGCACATAGCCAGTGAATTCCACACCGGATGTTTATATAGACATAGACCCATTACATAAACACACAGACCCAAAAGATGTATTTTTCAATATAACCCATGGCCATCCCATATGACCTAAATAATTCAAGGGCAGGAAAGCTACATAACATAGAATCTTTGCTGATAACAAAGCAATAATCCCCTTTCTGTGAGGAAATGACAGGTTTGAAATTGCCTTGTGTTCCCAGGCTTTAAACTTGGCAGCATGTCGGTTCTTGTAAATCCTTCACTCCGGAAGAGTCTGATGATCCATTATTAGCAGCTAATTCACTGTCAAGCATGTGGGCAACAACATTTGGACAGGAGCGATGAAGCATCAGCTGTTAGTCTGCTGCAACTCCCCACGTGTTAGAGATTGGGAGATTTTCTGACATAGGAATATATTTCATGTGTTGTGGGTCACTCTTCTGGTGAGAACAGCAATTCCAGCAAAGTCTGGGCTTTGCAGAATCTCTTTTCCCTGCCTGAGGCAAAGTCCTGCTGTCCCCTGTCCCATGGACAGAGGGAAAGGAAGCTTTCCACAGTAAAAAGAAACACGATGAATATAGAAATGTGAGAGCTCAAAATTCACGTCAGCCTGAAAAATCACTGTTGGCTAAAAGTACATGTGTCTGCTACCTGGACAATCTTCCCTGGCAGTCAGCTTGAAGGGGGCATCTTGGTTGATGCTAATTTCTGATAAAGCTATAGCTCAATTCTTCCATAATGCTGTCTCTTTTTTTTTTTAAACCAAGTAATTAACAGTAATGAACAATTAAAAATAGCTTTATAAATATCACCCTGCTCTTAAACAGGAAATTACTAAACTCATTGTACGCTTATCTGCTGCAAAAAAGATTCAGTCAGCTCTTCTATTTATAACAGCATCTCCCTCAACTAATTAGCAGCATTAGCATTCACAGGCTGTTCACCAGGAGGATCCAAAGACCCTCATCTCCTGGTCTGGGCCCGGATATTTTGCATCCTATTCCCATTATCTCACGGGGACTTTCTACTACCTATGTCCTCAATAAGTCAAGATTCTCTCGTCTCTTGTCTGTGTACTTTTGTCACAGCCAAAGTATATTTTGCCAGGAGGTGACAGCTCTGCACGTGGGCACAATGGCACACAGCACAGAATTCTGGCCGAACTCACCACTGTCACCAAGCCCTCAGCCTGTATTATCTCCAACTCCTTTGCACGGCCAACATAGCAGGCAGGAGATGTTCATCAGGAATAATATTAGGTTTTTGCCTATGCCTGAGTGACAGAGAGAAAAGAAAAATCTTTCCAGAGCAGAGGGGGAAAGTCAAATTATTCCGAATATTTGCCAAGAGCATGAGAGATGCTTTAAGAAGGGGTTTTGATACCAGATTGAAGCAAAGAAAGAAAATGAGGAGGAATATGCCCTAAAATACTTCTCCTTGCTGGGCTGTTTGTCTTCTAGGAAATAACAGATTGAGATTGCACTGGGAACCCAGCTAAAACTGCAAGGGGAAAAGTTGTGAAGTGAGAAAGGTTGGCTTGGGGAGAGATCAGACACTCTGTGGAGTTGGCAGCGATGCAGTAAAGGGTGGCGGGAGGAGTGGGGGTGGAAATCCCATCCTAGATTTGACACTCAGGGAACTGCAAAGCTGCACATGGAATAGAAGTCAGGCAGCTCTTCAAAAATAGGTTGGGAAATCCAGCAAAAATACAAGCTGTGCTGGTGGCTGCTTTATGAAGCCAGGACCTCTGAGGAAAGGGCTGTGAGCGTTTGCATTGCCAGGAAGTGTGCAGAAAGCATTGCACCATGCTCAGACTATTTACACAATGATTTTCCTGGCTTCAGGAGGTGTTCAGACTGCCCCTCTGAGAAACTAATTTTGTATTTATAAGGCTTTATGAACTTGCAAAATCTTTCAGAACTTTTGATCTGTGTGTAATTTCCCATGCTTTTCTTCAAGTGCTTTTCCTCTCCATAACAATGTGTTATTAACTTTCGAAATCTTATTGCACGAGTGTAAAATTCATGTGAGGTTTCAGAGCATTGAGTCTCAATGGTGCAAACTGATCCATCATAACCAAAGGAAAACATGCTCTGGGACAGAAGAGAGAGCAGGAGGGCTACAATATTCCTTCATATGAAGAAAAGAAGGTTGGAGTTGTTTAATAAAGGAAGCACACAGCCATGTTCTTTACTCACAGGGGGAAGGTAAAGTGAAGGAGAAAGGTAAGTGAATGCAAAGATCAAGAAAGGGAAGAAAGCAATTTTTAGCCTGCTCCAAATTGTTCTTCATACTGCAGACTGGGTGCTGTGAAACCCTTCCATGCATGTCCTCAGGACATGTTGTTCCATGGCCAATACTTAATCTGCAGCCAAACAAACGCACACAAGCATCCAGACTTTCCTTAATATGTTGGTAGGCTCCCGGTGAGAAGATTTGTCACACATCTTGAAATGCAGCCCACAAACCCACTTCCCAGCCATCCCATGTTTCAAAGCTTTGCAGATGCCAAGATAGAAGAAAGCATTCACATTTCCTATGTGATACAGACCACTGGATACCAGTTAGCACATTTTAGATCAGTAAAATATTCTCATTAGTATCAGTTTATCAGAAGGAAAGTCACCCAGTTGCAGGAAAAAAAAAAAAATGCTATGGAGAATCTATTCTGTCTCATCTGTCTCAGTACTAATGACCTTCTTGCTGAGCAGTTCAGCTCTGACTTAAGATTCAATTTTTCTAGATTTGGAGATTGTTGTAATGCCTGAGTGAGACTCTCCAACCTTTGTGATAGAAAGGAGCTGACATTAGCTGATTATAACAGCATTTCTAGCTCAAGCATATCTGCATCTCTGAAAATACTATGAATTTTGACAGGTTTTCAATACATTTGTCCACCCACAGAGCTGATGTCATCTTACTTGTTGGAGGAAACTATGAAGGATAGATTTCCTTTGGCTCAAAAGAGATGTCTGAGTAGCGGCAAAGTCTGTTCTTCCACAGTCATTTCAATTAGCAGGGAATAGCCTGAGAATCCGCGGGCTGTTACAGTCAATCAGTGGCCAGAAACAATTAGAGAGCCTGGCTGGGTGTTTCTTTCTCCTGCATCCCTCAGACAGCCCAGCTCCCATGGTGGAAAGAGCCAGAACTGCCTCTTGTTGAGGCACATGAGTTAAAGGCATCCTCTCTCCACCGACGCAAGGTTATCCCTGGGTGGGAGCAGGATGACATTCCAGACCAGTGGTACAGAGGGGGTGGCAGCACTAATGAAGTCCAGATCAGTGAAATGAGCCAGTGTCCAGCTGCTCCACTCCTGCCCATCACGTACAGCCAGCCAGCTCAGTCCCACTGCTCCCAACACCTCCTCCTCTCATCCCACCTTTTCCCCTGCAACAACCTCCCCACGGAGGGGCACCCTGACAGAGGCAGCCCTGGTGCCACCTGTGTCTGTCTGTCGCTTGTTGCACTGGGTGCTGGGACTCTGCACCTCGAAACAAACTCCCACCTTCATCCCCTCACTGGCTCCCACCGTGCTCCTCACCCGCAGTAGGAATGGCAATATTGGGGCATCTCACTTTTCGTGACATTGCTTATGGAACAAGGGAGAAACCCCAGCACTGCCTCACACTTTGGGCATGCACCCGCAGCCCCACGCTCCCAGGAGCCCTGCTGGAAGGCACGTGTCCCTGGCCTTCATGCAGATTGCTCTTCCAGCCCTGCTTGGGGGGGCAGGGAGGAAAGTGGGGAGATCTGATATTGGCTCTTCCTACTTGCAGCTTAGAAATATAAGAGCTGTAAAACTAATCAGTTGGTGAAATTTTTCTCTGTAGGAGTCACAGCCAGGGAAATAGGCATTAGAAAAAGATGGATGTGGCAGGTCTGATTAATCCAGGTGCTTTTCCTGAATAACGATAATTGGGGTTTAGCGTGGCTATACGTATAAAATCAAATTTAATCAGCAAATGGACTGCCTCCAAACTTACTGCCAACCCACCCTCACATTTATCTAGGACTACTGCTATAATTTCATTGAAATTGAAGTTTTCACCCTGAAAATTTATTCTTTCACCTTTGATGGCATTTTAATCCTTTCCTTTGCGAAATACAAATTCAGCCTTTCACTCTAAGAAGTGGAGCTGCATGTTCCTGTGCCTGGTCCTGTCAAGAGGCATGAAAAATCAGTGAACTTTACCTCACCTATGGCCACAGGACTCTGTTAATTCACAGCTTAGAAGGAGAAAACAGCAGGGCAATGTACTGAGTGTCAGCTGGAGCTGCCAGCAGGAAAATTTACCTGAATATTCAAACCAGAAGAATAGACTACACCAGCTCAAGAAGCAGCCCTGCAAGCTGCTAATTGTGGTTGGCCTTTATCTCCAGTGGCTTTCTCAGTTACAGCAAATGCAATACGGCTTGTCAGTACTGCAGTACACAGACACAAGTGTAATTACGCTAATTACTTCTCTCAGCTATCGCAATCATAAGCATCTGAGCACCATTCCTTTGGATAGTCAGAGGTCCTGAAGAGGACCCTTGAAATACATCCTGCTCTTGTGATGACACGGAAGATGGTCAGAGATTCTCCAAATGGTTGTGAGGCAACTTCAAGGCATTTAGTATTACCTTGTTGTTTACCTGATGTATGAGGTTGTCAGGGTTAATAAGCAGCCTTCTGCCTCACAACACCAGTGCAACCCAAACTGTGCCCCAAAAGAGGGATAAACCCAGCAAACCAGAGCTCAAACCTCCCTGGCCAACAGTTGGTAGCTGTGGTTTGACTCCAGCTCCCAGATCTGCTCAACAATCCCTGGCATCCCAACGTGCCTGGCTTGGCTCTGCTCATAGACAACACCTAGAGCTTCTGACCTCCAGCCAGGCCAAGTTATTGCCTGGATTGCCTGGCTGGGATCATCAGTAGCAATGTTCTGAACTCTTCGAATTGTTGCCTGCCGAGGGAAAGGCTTATACACGTACGTGTGTGTGTACACGTATACATACCCGTGCTTAGACATGTACAAACTGCTTCTCTCAGCTTCAATGAAAATCTTACCGAAGCCCATGGCTAAGTGACAGGGAGGGACCCGGATGCATTAGGAAAAATGAATAAGAAGAATGGTTGGGGCAGTTTGCCTCATCATTTCCACCAGAAAACAGGACCAGTGCCTGCACAATCCTGGAAAGTGGGAACAGAGCTCCTGGCTTGTAAATCAGGGGCTGCATAACAAGGGAATTAATGGAGTTTGGCCATTGTTCATTCCTACAGATGTGGTGTTACTGAGGGAGAAGAAAACAAGCTAAACAAGCTGTGTGCATGTACAGACGCTGAATTTCAGAGTAGCCCAGCTGGTTGAGCTCAGTCTTCATTAATCCTACAACCAGTCTTAGAGTGGCATCCCAGGCTGCATCCCTCTTCTCTGGGCTCTGCTGCCTGTGAGGGCTTGGCACAAATACCTAACAAGTCAAGAGTTGGCTCCAAAAGGATGAAGCAAAGTGGGAAAGCAGCCATTGCCCCAGGGGGACAGATACAGATGCTGGGGGTCATCAGTCCTGGTGGTGCAGGGCACACGTTCTTATTGACCAGGATCCAAGCCAGATGCTTCTTTTTTTTTTCTTCTCTTTCTTGTTGCCTTTTCAAATAGACTCTTCTTGACTGGTTCTGGGGTGAGCACAGCCACAGGGGGAAAGAAGAGAAATACATGCCCTGCTAGTTTCTGAACATTTTCCAGTGATCAGCTTCTGGTATTTGCTGATCTTCAGCCATTCCCCAGCAGAGGTGAGGAATATGATGGGAAATACAAGACTAACAGCAGGAAAATCCCTGTCCTTTGTGCATCCCCTAGGACTAGTCAATCACTTGATGGATCCCTAGGACCTGTGGACTAAAGTATAATGACCACCACTCTAGAGTCACCTCTCCTCTCACAGGTCTCTGCAAAACCTTTATAGTCCTCTGCCTTTTACAATATTTTCCAGCTTTGTGTTATGTCAGACTTTGTATTTGTCTGGTGCTAGCTGCAGTGAAGAGATGATTCTCCACTCTCTTGCTCCTTTTCACTAGAGTAAGTTGCTGTTCTAATATGTCCATGTTCATTGCCCAGTCATCCAAGACCTTTCTCTGTATTTCACAAATCACTCTGAACTAATTTCTCTTATCGCTTATAAAGAAAAAAAGAAAAAGGACCAATATTTACTTGGAATAGCAACTGCTGAAATGATATTTTTATTATTTTAAGAGAATCCATTTCAAATATCACCATACGTGAAATTAAATAAGCTGATATTGTCCCTTTACTTCCAACTTGTGAAGAGCCCAAGATGGTGTTGTTACATTGCTCTTTTAGAGCACAGACCAGCGGTCCTGGGCCTGCTCCTCCCCTCTGCCCAACCTGCAGTGGCTGGCACAAGGGATAACGGAGCACATCCTACTCTGTCTCACTTTGAAGCTGCCTGTGCAAAGCATGTGGATAGGGCTGCTGGAATCACGTTACATATGACAGACAACAGATTATACTTGCAAATGTTTGCATAGTGGAAAAGTTAATGGAAACAGACAGATGCTTCCATAGATTAAATCTGGTTTTGCCATGCAGTATGGGAGCAGTTCTGCAGCAGGTACACTCCACGGTGACTGTGCACTGGCACAGTGACACACACTGATATAGCATAGCTCTGCCTCTGCTTTGGCACAAGAAAAACTTGGTCCAAGCTAGGATTTCTACCCTTAATCAGAAACAGTATCTCTTCTGCCCAAACAGGATATAAAATTCCAACCTACATAAGGTGAAAAAACCCCAAGGTGTTCCTCAAGCTCACCAGACATTAATTGCATCAAGTACAAGCTGAACACTTTTTCCTAGGGCTTACAACATTCCTAGGGCTTACAACATGATGGAGCCATTCCCTTGCTTTGCTGCAGATTGTCCTCTATAATGCTAAAGATCAAATCACAAAATCTGCATTTCCCTTTAAGCAAATTGCATTTCATTTGAGGGGCCTGGAAGAGAGGAGCGCTGCCAGCACTGGATGGCTCCATCATTTCCTGAAGCTTCTGCTAGGGGCTGCAAAGCATTTAGTGCTGGTTTCGTTCCAAGAGATTGACTTGTGCTGGCAACTCCCTGCCTGGGGCAAAATGCTGGCAGTCTGTGCTCTCCAAAGGGCTTTAATGCGACAGGAATCCTTCATCATCTGCCCACAGGGAAAACTTCTTTATTAGGTGCTTCAGAGTTTGGGTCAGCTGTGAGAGCAGAGGTGGTGGCAGTGCCTGGGACTGGAGTCACAGCCCTCATCAGGGAAACAGTGTTGCAGCAAGGATGCCCTCCATGGAAATGCTGTGACCAGTCCCATGGAAAACATTACTTTGGGCTGGTTACCTCCTCTTCTTTGTAAAGGGTGTCCTGAGCTAGCACCAGTGGGCAATGCTCAACTCAGCCCATTGCATCTGCAGCTTAAAGTAAACCCCTTAAGACTCAATCTGGGAATTTAAATATAAAAGAAACAAAAGCATCTGATGATGGCATGAGCAGATCCTGCCCAACAGCTGGTAGAAACTGGGATAAAATGTTATTGCTTTGGTTATTAGGACAAACTGGCCCGGTCTGTGAGGCAGCCCAGCCACAGCTGATAATAGAGTAGGACCAATTCATAGTACTTCAACTTTTTGAACCTGAACTAAAACTGGAAGAATAATAATCAAAGGAAGGAAGGCTTGAATGATGCATGTTCAGATGATAAAGTACATCCCAGAAGGCAACAGGCATTTCTCTCTATCAAAATGTCCACTTAGATGGAAAAAAAAAATCATAAAACTGCACAAAGTAGCATTGCTGAAGGACTCCCCACAAACCATCAAATGCAGCTGAAATTTGACTTGATACTCAAGAGCCCAGACCACAGCTTCTCAGAACAACTTTGCAGAGTCTTTTGTTTATTAATGGCTGGAGATGCTGCATATCTCTTCTTTTACTTTTTTCTTTCTTTTTTTTGTTTCTTTTAAAATTTTATGTATGTATTATAAACAAAATACCTGCCTTCCTGGATGAATGATTGGATGCCTGTGATTACAGCAAGAATCACGCACCCTAGTAAGGACATACTTGTAACCCGGAGGTCTAGAGGCACCCATCATACTCTGAAGGGCCACATAAAGCTTCTCAGCATCACAAAAAGCTGCCAGTGGAGAGGCAAACTCTTGTGATATGGTCCCTTCCCTGCTAGGAATCAGGCTGAGATAAAAATCACCCTGAAAATTAATCTCTAAAGTTCACTTAAATTAAATAATTATCTGTGCTAAATTAGAACACTCGAAACAGTATAGCATTAAAATTTTCCCTCAACTTGAGAATAAATATTCATCTTTCCAAGATCTACAGAACACTTCTCCATAGGTGCTATCCCCAAATTTTATCTTCAACTGCTGCAAAACATAGACTTTTATTTCCTACTATAAAAAAAGGACATATTTTGTGAAGCAAAACCCACACGATAAATACTTTTTTTTTTTCTCAAATCTGAAACAAATTTCTCCTGGCCTCAAGGATCTTCTCCATGACTCATTCAATTGTAAACCTGGACTTGTACAATACTTACTAATTCAACAGTGTTAAAGGATATGTTATTTGATTATACGAGTTTGCTCTTCAGTAGCACAACACTTAGCCATTATACAAATAGACAGAGATAAGTTATAATTACTTCAGGAATGTTCTGAAGATCACTTGTAATTTGCAACAGCAATAAAAAGTACCCCTAATTCATTTAATTAGGCAAGTGATGGATATTATGACTTGTAAAACCTATCTAAGCTTATTGATAAGGAATAATTATTAAAAGCAGCTTCTATTTACTGAAGGAACAGCAGCAGATACTTTATAAACAATGTTAGATCTGCAAGTCTCTGATTAGGGTGGGCATTGTCATTTTTGCTCTTTTTTGTTCCGCTGTAGTGCTTTAAAGGGTCTGCAGCATGGCAATAAGGGTAACACTGGGCTTCTGCAAAGATTATGGGATGTTCATGACAAATTAGCTGAAGATCAGGTCCAAAAGTGCTGTTTTCAGTCCTGTGCCACAATAACACCTACATGCTGAAAAGATAGATTAATGTATGAAAACCCCCAGAGGAGAGTTACTCCAAAATGCCAGGTATGATGACCTGAGCGTTCCCATTTCGGGTTACTGCACAAGGTCTGGAAATTGGTCTCACACTGTGCTTTTAATGACAAGGGAATATCATGATTTGGAAATCTAAGCAACTCATCAGGAGATTGGGTTCTTAAATGACGTTTAAATTGAATGGTAGGTAAGATGTTCTCCAGAGCATCCTCTATCAGCTTTATGTTTAGAGTTTTGCCAATCTCAATGTAAAAGCTATAATTAATTTCTCCTTTTCAAACCTTTAAATTATAATTAAAGACAACATACATAATAAGAAAGTTTTCTCTTGATATTACATGCAATGTTGGAGTTAATTATTGTAATTTTAGCTTGTGGTTTTTATCATTCAGAATGTTAATCTCCCTTTTACTCTGGGAGACTGAGGAAAAACTGGAAAAAAATTTGTAATTGGCTTTTCCAAATAAAAATGCTTCTGTGCACAACTTGAATGTAGCGTGCATCTAATTTTGACCAAAATATTTAATTGGCAATGACTACAAAATAAACTTTGTTCTTGTTCTCAAGAGGTTTTCTCCCTTTAAGAAGTACTTTTGGTAATTAAACAAAGCTGAAAGAATATCATACACAAAATTGCACTGGCTCATTAACCGGTACATTAATGCTGTACAGATTCAGCTGCATACAGCTTTGCTGGATTTTAGCCTTGATCGCAAAATCACAGAATATGCTGAGTTGGAAGGGACCCACAAGGATCATCAAGTCCAGCTCCCGGCCCTGCACAGCACCATCCCCAAGAGTCACACCACGCTGCCCACTGTGCCAGGTTTTGCTCCTGTGCTTTTGTGAAGTCCAGGGGTGCTCACAGAGAAAATTATATTATAAGAGCACAGGACAATCACAACCCAGCCTTGGAGAAACAGCTTGTTTCTCCATTGTCTCACATACATTATCATTTACAACCCTGGAAGCCTATCAATAACCAGGAACAAATCCCATATGTTGTTTTATTCTAGCATGCAGTATTATTCAGCTTTTTTCCTTCTCCACGTGAATACATCTTTGTCAGGAAAAACACTGTTGCAGCATCTATCCTGCAAATGTCCACCCTGACCTGGGTCGTGGAAGGAAGCTACACTGTTTCAGAGCTCAAAATCACGACTCAGAGATCTTTTTTAAGTCCTTCACATGCAGAAAAAGTAAAGCTTCTCCAGACAGAGGCAGATGTATTTACTGCACCACACTGGCTACATCACAAGCAGCAAGGACTTAAATCTTCACAGATACCCAGGTTTTGCAAAGTCTCCCAGGACGTGAACCTGAACCAAAAGGATGGATATCAAGCTCTGACGTAAAGACATGAGAGATAACACTTAGGAAGAGAAAAATGACTTGAAAAGAGAACACTGAAATATTATCTTGAACACAAGAGAACAACAACTTGCAATTCAAACCCAATTACTTTTTCCAGCACTTAAAGTGAAATTGCTTTGGCAGTGCACAGTGCTGAGAAGTTCATTGACACGATCCAGCATTTCATGGACATAACCTGGCCCAAGATTTTACTTTTTCTTTTTAAAGCAAGTACCTATAAATCTACACAAATACACTTAGCTCTGTCTCATCCTATCAAAAAAACCCTGTTACTGGAGAAGGAAAGAAGGAGCATAGGAGTTCACAACTACCATAATTTATACCTTTGTTCCAGAAAAATCCTGCCTCAACTCTACTGGGATTTGTGCAAAAAACCAGGTTTTCTTAGATTTTGGTGCTGAGCATGTGCTTAGAGAAAAACTTATTCGAGGTTCTTGGCTGGTAGGTGAGCCACAATCAGCTTTGCTTGTTAACCTGCCACTGCCACACCAAAACTGATGCTGTGACACAGCAAACCCCTTACATGCTTTAAGTTATTGAAAGAGATTTGCTGCAGGCTCTTTGGGCTTTTTGGCTGATGTCAGTCAAGCTGCTTCAGGTTTGGGTCCCACAGCAACTGAATTATTTCTGCAACAAGCTGCAAGGATTAACCAAGGCAGCAGAGATTAGCTGTGCCACAAAGCTAATTCCCCCCCAGACTTTCTCCACTAATGGAAGACTTCTCAGTTCAGATTTTGCAGCATGGCCATATGAGCAGCCTGGTCATGGCCATCACCCTTGAAAAGATCAGAAATATCAGGGTGCAAAGTTTGAGCCTATCTCTATTTTAAACCTTACAGGAATTCTTCCTACCTGACTTTCCTGTGTTTATGCCACAGTTAGAGTGGCCCATCTTTCAGTGCCACACTGCTGCCCATGGGAATGAAACGTCCACCACAGGAGGGAAATACAGCATGGGGTTAGCAAGCAGATTATGCCTTCCATGTGGGAGCATGGAACTGCCACCTCCCAGCCCCAGGTCAGTAAAGCCTGTCTCTCCTCAAACTCTGAAAATCCAAGTTTCCCGAAAAACAAAATTGCAGTTTTGCCTTCTAACCTGCTTAAATAAACAAGGAGCTTTAGGGTCCTTCTCACTTCCTCCAGCTCCCAGGGTCACACATCCCACTCTTCACTCAGACTTTATTTAGCACATCGTCTGGCATCCATCTCTCCGAAAACAGAAGGGGATATGTTTCAGATCACCACTCACTCCCCTTCACAGAGAAATACAATGGCTTGGGTTGGAAGGGACTTGAAACACCATCCAGTTCCAAGTCCCCTGCCATGGGTAGGGACATCTTTCACTACACCAGCTTTCTCCAAGCCCCATCCAACCTGGCTTTGGACACTGCCAGGAATGGAGCATCCACAGCTTCTCTGGGCAACTTGTGCCAGCACCCCACCACCCTCACCAACTCCCCACCACTTCTGGGCACAGTCTCTCTCCATAGCACCCTGGAGCGCCTTGTCTTTCCCTGAACTGAGCATTCCACATCCACCTCCATGCACAACATTTATGAAGCATCCTGTTTTATCTCTCAGAGAAATAACATTTGATGCAGTGCCTCTGAACTGAGCGATTTGTCAAGGTAACTGCAATGGGAGGACAGAGCAGTGCTGGGAGCTTATGTATTACTGTCCTGATAGATTCATGTTCTTAAATTGATGGCTGACATTGCTGGACCTCTCAGTGAAGAAACTGCCTGGGCCATTGAAAATGCCATGTTAAAAATATTAGTATTTATCACTTACAGGGTGCTTTATAGCCTTGGATCTATTTACAAAAATTAACCAACAGATCTCTTCCAGTTTCTGTGGTGAGAACTCCGCATAACTAACATTACTCTCATCTTACAGAAGGGGAAATTTGAAGGCCTCATAAACTGGCTGAGTACCCACGGATCTGGCTGAACACTCTAAGAGTAACAAGAAAAGTGCACATGAGACATAAACCGATAAACACCTCACTACAATGGAAAGACTGGTCAGAAACTACATTAAATTCTGTTCTCTCCCTGAGGAATGTGGAAATGTGCCCTTTGTTTTTAGAGATGTGATACCATATCTCTAAATCAGAAACAAGGGTAGAATTCTGAATTGTCGATGTTCTACCTGGTATCACAATCCAAATCCTATTTCTGACGTGCCGTTGCCCTCTTTGCTTATTAGCACTATATGTCACAGCAATCCAGTGAAAAAAGCAATGCAGTACCTGCACATTATTTAAAGTTCATTTCTTTTGTAACTTTTGCGTCAGTCCTAGAACTTCACAGCAGGCAATCCCTTCCTTCAGAGATATCCTCACCAGTACCACGTTTGCAAGTAGCAAGCCTAATGAATACATTATAAACAAGCATCCTGGCAAAGCCCAACCTCCCCTTGACTGCCCAGTGGCTCCTTCTAAGCAGAAAAATGGAAAATGAGTCTCCCTTGTAGGCAGCACTGCAGGGCTGTTTGTACGTGTTCCTCTCCAACCCCTGATTTCAAAGCTGAGTTGTGCTCCTCGGAACTCCCACACACCAGTACAAGTGCTGTTTGTATTACTTAGGAAAATAATGAGGTAATTTCTCCTTCACCTTGTCCTTCCAGCTGTCGCTGCCTGCAGAGGCCATTCCCTCCAGCCTCTGTGGTGTTCCTGGCTGCTCACAGGTGCTACCAGAACAGCTCTGGGAGCTGACGTTATCACTGCCTGGCACTTCCCTCTGCTATTTTCCATTTTCAAATTGCTGTAGTCCTAATAATGGTGAGGAATTGAAAGCAGACAAAGGGAACATCGTACCACACAGTCTAAGGGGTCTTCAAAATGGGAATTAAACACCTAAAATTCCATCTGTGCTTTTGATAAACCCCTGCCCCCCCAAATGAAGGTAATCAACACAGTATTTTTGACATTTGCAAAGCAAACTACTGAATGGCCCAACCTTCCTTACCTTTAATGTTAATACTGACTTCCCTTAATCCCCACTCTTGAAAAATGCATCAGGTATATGTCTCTGTTTGCAGAGGACAAAACCCAAACCAGTCAGCCCAGAATAGCTTTGATCTTATTTACTGAAGTTTTCTTTGTGAAATACGTTCTTTTTAAAACTCGGTTATTAGAAGTTCAGAATAACGAGACCATTAAAATAACTTAACACAGACTGGGATCAATTACAATAAATGGGTAGAAATAAGGACTTTAAGAACAAGTTGCTTCATCAGGGAATTCAGCACGCAGCCGTGTCTACCCTGGCTTCAGTCTTTGCCACATGTATATTCACAGTGCCTTGATTCAGAGTTATACACAGCTGAATGTCTTAGTTACTGGATCAGCTCACATGTACTTCTTTTTTTTAAGGTAGAAAGCCTTCTTTTTAAGAACAGAATGTGTGCCAGTTCACTGTCAATGAATCCTTAGTGGTCTCTTTTCATTTTTAGGCCAGATGAAACCGCTGTACCAGATCTCTCTGTGTATAAACCTATGCTTAAGTTTATTTTGATCCAGTAAATCAGGTATTTAAGGATAGACTATTCACAGGACTGAATGCCTTTCCATAGAATTTGGGGAATTTAACCTCCCTTTGTTGAAAATTGTAACCAAAGTACTGAATTGAATAGGGATGAACAAGCTTAACTGGAGTTTTCATCTCACCAGATGTGCTGCTTTCTTCCCAAACTAGAGCTAAATCTAAAGAAGAGGAGACATTGCTGAAAATACTTTGCACAAAGAGAATTTTTTCTGATGAAACATAAGCCTAGATTTGAAAGCACTTATCAGCATAAAGAAGGAATCCAGAAAAAAAAATAGCAGGAAAAGAAAAAAACTTGTAACAGGTGCACAGCCTCCCTTTCGGCTTGAAAGAAGGTAGAAGTTCTTTCTTTTCTGTTTACATTAGAAAAACTTTACAGGAGTGCTTCAAGATCTGAATATTTTGGTATCTGAGACCCAGCACCTTTCCATTCTATAAAAAAAAAAAAATGGGTTAATGCACCATATGGGAATTCAGGAGAGCCCAGTAAGACTTGAGCTTAGCCACTGGTTTTCAGTGCAAAGAGTCAAACAACCAGACTGTCTCCCAGGTTTTTTTGCCCATTTTTTGTGACCCTTTTGTCTGTTATTTGGTATAATCCTACTGTCCCATGACTGCCTTTCTGTGCAGTGAAGTTCCAGCCCAGGCTGGATGGGGCTTTGAGCAACCTAGTCTAGCGGAAGCTGTCCCTGCCTTTCCTGTGCATTTTTAAGAAGATACATTTGTTTTAAGCATACTTCAGCTGAATTTTACAAAGCCATTGCTTTCTAGTAGTCTCCAGTTGTCCGTCTACACCAGGTTTTGTTGAAAGGGCTTCCAACCTTATTATCAGATGGTTTTCAGTAACTCTGCCTAAGCATGAATGTCATCTGAGCAGGAACTTTGCATCACAAGAAATTGCATCTCAATAAAAAGCTTTCAGCAAGCAGCAGCTCTCCAAGGCACAGAGTTATTAATGTATTAGAGCATGCTAGTTAAGCAAGGTAATTAATATATCTCTGCGCATTAGGTATGCATGGCCAACTCTGATAGCTGTCAGCAAAACATAATCTAGGTAATTTCTAGCACATAAATTGAATGCACTTTTGAAAAACAATTTCTAATTATGAAGACTAATTAATTTTGGGGAAAAGCTTGCTTTTGTTTAATTTGAACAATAAATTTAATTATGATGACAAACACCCAGTGGACAAACTGTTCTGAAGAACATTATCTCTGTCCACAAATAATCAGTTTTCTTTTATTTAAAACCTGATCCCGTTATGTTACCAAGAAAAAAAATAAGTGCTTATTGCAAACACCAACATGATTTCCTGTGTCATATTTAGGGATACATCTGGCATTAAACTCACTTGCAATGGTGCCAACTGCATACACAGTGAGTTATCACAATCTGCCTGATGCTCAAAAGTGTGGTGAGCTATCCAATACCACAAGCAATCGATAAAAAACAAGTAGCTGGAATAGAAGGTATTTTTTTTATTATCTGCTTCCAGCAGCCTGGGTAGCGCATAGAAAGCAGTGGAACAAGACCAAGGGAAAAGATTGAGCTGTGCCAGGCTTTCTCTCTTCCTTCTCAGGACAGCAGTCACCCTTAAAAACTGGCAAGGTGGGAACCAAACCGTGTCCTTTTTTCTCCCGCTTGCATTCAGTAATACTCTGTTCACCCTCTCACAGCTGGGACACAGCAGGTATTTCGGTGGTCCCAGTGCCAGACGCTTGAGCAGAAGTTGCTGGTGAGCTCATTTCAAATAAAGCTGATAGTCTGTAACAGCCAGACTCTCAGCTCTCCCAGTACTTCCCTGTGTTTTCCCTGTTTTCTCCTCTCCCCTGAGCAACAGGTGTGGGCTCTTTGGAGTAGGAGATTCAGCCCTTCACCACAACATAGCAGATATTCTGCTGAGTGTATTGGGCTGTGCAGGCTAAGGGAGGCCTGAGCACTGATGCAGAAGGCTGATGGAAAAAACCTGCTTCCATGGTTGAGCACAAACTATGGACCCTTTGGCAAAGGACAAGAAACCCTGGGTTTGTACGGGCATGCGGGTGTTGTCGAGGGAAAGCAGCACTGCCAGCTGCAAGGGTCACCCTCCGCTCCTGCAGCTGGCCTCGAGACATGGCTGTGCCATGCAGGACCACTGCCACCACGGGGGAGGGACCAGGCTCTCCTGTGCTTCCCGTCACCACTCCTCAAGCACGAGAAGGTGGCAGTGTGTAGGAAACCGAGGGGTTAAAACTTCCACAGACAATGACTGATTTGACCTTAACCCTTGGAGAGAACTCGGGTTGACGTGATGACAGGACAGGGATTCTAAGCAAAAGAATTACAAACCTATGTTTTTGTAGCTATAAATAAAGAAAGTGTGTTGAGTGAATTGGTGGAGGGTTTTAAAGTATAGTGGTGTGATTTTGTAGTTTAAGCTAAGAATTTAGATGTTACAATAGAAGTATATGGGTGTACGTGACTTAACAGGTAATTGGTAGAAAATTGACGCACTGCAGTAAAAGTGACCAGAGGTGATAGGTTATCAAGTCAAAACAAAGTTTCGTGTTAATTGCTTATTGGACCAGAAAGTTATAAATTGCTGTGTAACCCTGAAACTCGTGACTATCTGCCATTATGGCGATTTGTTACTAAGCTCCACGAACTCTGAGACTGATACCTTGTTTGTTATTTTAAGTAATAAATCGTGTATAACCGTGATAGTCCCATCTCTTTATTGGGAAGTCCGACCGAAAAGAAGCAGAAACAGAGAAAAACCCTACAGCAGTGATGTCACACTGTCACCTCCACGGCTCTAGTTATGGTGGTCAGAAATAAAGATCCTACCAGCCAGGTGATTTTTGCTCCCTCCTTTCTCCTGCCTGTAAGCTGCTCACCACATACCAGAGCTATAATGTGAGGACCGCTAGGCAGTCTTCAAAACAAAATATCCTGCTTTTACCCATGGCAAAGAGTTGTTTTTATTGACTCTGAAGTGTTACACTCCACCCTCATTTGTTCTCATGGGATTTGAGATTAGAAAGTGAAGTTCAAGCAGCCAGTTAAAATTGCTGAGATCTGGAAAGTGAACAGCACAAGAAGCACGGATTCCCCTGAAGAAGGACAACAAACCTTTGAAGTCTTTTTCCTTTGCTCAGCCATCTGACTTGTGTGCAATTCGTGTCCCCTGAGGTTAATATTTGCATCCCAAAAGAAAGACTTGAAAAGTAGCTGCTTTGGGGCACTCACACTCAGAATCCAGAGACTTCACAGGCTTCATGGAGAGCTGCATCACATTTCTCCGAGGCCTCTGTAACCTTGGTGCTAAGGAGTTACTCCCGTCACAAACCCTTCATGCAGCGCTGAGTCAGGTGAAACATCAGCAGGGATGTGGCAAACTTGCTTACTCTTATTTTTCTTCATGATCATTGCTTTCCCTTGCTGAGTACCTGGCTTATCGGGGCAAATTCTTCACAAAGGAGTGCTTCAGCGATAAGACATGCACTCAGATGACATAGGAAAGGCCACAAAACTATTAAAATAAGATAAAAGAAAAAAAAAAGGGGGCACTCGGTCTGCCTGAATTTTTGCTAAAGACAGCTTAGAAGCACATAGGGCCTTTAAAAGACTTGAGATGAAATGCAGTCTCGACTTTGAAGTACTGTATATGTGAGCTAGGGATCATCCTCATGCAAAGACTGACACTCCCTCTGTCCTCCCTCAAAAACTTTCTTCTCACATTTATTGTTCTACCTCCTGCTGCATTAACCTCATCACAGCTGGAACTTTCTGAGCTGTATTCCTAGGAGTGAATTCAAGAAGAATTGTCCAGTTTGCTGTTCTCATGTCCAGTTACAGGGGTAAAGCAGGGACTGGATTTGGGAAGCGGTTTTTACTCATTCCAGCTCTCAGTTGGTCTCAGGCAAGTCACTACAGAGGGTGGTGTGAAAATCTCCCGGAAATGCCAGAGCCCCAGTAAAATAAGAAATTTAACAGCTGATCAAGCCAAGCAAAACTTATTTGTTAAAGAGGAGAGTGGGATCAGTATGTGTCAAATCCATCTGGGTAAGTCTGCTGCTCTGTGGGGTTTCTGAAACCTTGACAAGTAAACCTGTGAGGGCAGGCTGGGAAATTTAAGAGCGAGCTGAGCAAAGACACTCATTGTGACAGAGTAGCCTCATTGTCAGACAAATCAGAGCATAGGTAACTGCAGCAGTAAGACGAATCTAACAGAAATCCATTTGGAAAGGACCCAGAGCAAATGCAAAGAGAAAAATTCTGCAAACACTTCATCATCATCCTGATACCACAAGTGAGCGCAACAGGAATGAGCAAAATTTCTGTCACTCTGCAGAATACAGAGACCTGCAGCTACCAGCTTTTCTCATGGGAGCAGGGAATCCCTGCAGAGGCACAAATAGCAGCATCTGGCTCTGGGTTAAATTCCCAAGGTCACTTTTAAGCAGAGCAAGAATTTAGCTGCTGCTGCGACTTGAAATGCTGTACAAAGCACCACTTTGGGCTGGCAGAAGCCCACGCATTGTGCCCACACAGAGCTCTGCCAGGGAGGAGCAGTACAAGGGGCAGGGAGTGCCACATTCAGGGAAGCCCTCCTGCTTTCTCCCCTCACTGGAGCACTGTGACACTGCCAGTTCACAGCTCCAGCAGCACTGAATGGACTGAAAGGACCCTGTCCATCCAGGCAAGTACCCAGGAATATGCTGTGGGGGTGGAAGGAGATGAAGGATGAAGATTTTATCATTAAGACTGTAATTGCATTTAATCATTTCACATTATAACCGAGTAACTGGCTTTCAGGTCATCGCTGCACAGAGGATCTGCGCACAGGGAGTGCCGAGACTTGACTGCTCGTAATGAAAAGTCCCTGCAATTACAAGATTCCTGTAAAATGTCTGGTTTCAAGAACTCATTTTCTGACTGAAAGTACAGTGCAGGGCAAAATTCCAGCCAGCACAAACTGTGAGATCCCCCTTCTATAGAGCAGGAACCCAAGGCACAGGAGGTGATTTTCACTAGAATCTACAGCAAAGCAAACTGCAGGAGGAGATTCCTGACTGCAGTGTTTGCTTCAGGTACACAAGGGCGATGCTCATTAGCAACAAAGTCATTATTTAACATAATCTTTATCTTCTCCTTAAAGAGGAAAATTGGTAAGTGGCCAAAGGTTTTGTTTCCCACCCATCCACCTGGCCCCAAAGCCATCTTAAATTTTCTCATTAGCTTTCCTGCCTGACTCTCCCACCACAGGATTTGTATGCTTCATAAAAATTAATGAATTTACTCTGCCAGCAGCTCTATGACAACAGAAAGTATTACCCCCACTTTATATATTTTGAAGATGCAGACAACACTACAGATTTGCACTGGATGTCCAGTTTAGGGCATGGGAGTCTCATGGATTTCTGGGGTGCCTGATATTTTTATGTTCTGAGAGCAGTTCCAAGAAAATTCTGTTAAAGACACAAACATGAAATACTGGGAATAAAACTGTGATTTATCTCCATCCTATCAGTCAGGCACCTAAGAGAAGCTAAATTAGGCCTTAACTCTAATCTTCCTCTACAGTCTCTGAAGAGAAGTAAAACAGCTTGTGTCCACATGGCTGTTCAATACCCACCCGCAGTCTCCTCTCTCCATCCATTTTCCTCCTAAGTGTGGAATGAGTTTTCTGAAATGGAATAATGAGCCTATTTCCAACAGATTTTGTGTTTCAGCTTCCTCTAGCTCAGGACCACTTGGTTGCTCTGACAGAGTCAACAGGGCTTCCAAATGGGTGGGCTGCAGTGCAGCAGTCCCTGTTATTGCTGTGGTGCACTTGTGTGCCTTTAGTTTTGATATCGCACAAGCCTACAATAAAATTTCAGCCTCTGCTCCAACAGACTGATAATTATGAAGGGGCTACTTATTTATCTAATGAAAGAGTGATGCAGATAATAAGAAGATCTGACCTGTGATACTGTTCATTTATCACAAAGATGGTAATTAAATTTTGTTAAATCTTTGATGGTCTGCCTATTTGCAAAGGAGGGCCGTCACTGTTTCTGGCCATGAATGTAAGGTGTGGTCTCCAGCAAGGAGGCAAAAGCACTTTTTTCCTGAATAAGCATTTGTTTAACCTCTGGATGTGCATATGCCAAGCCTTGGTTTGCAAAAGCACATGAAGGCAGCAGGTGCCTGTGTGACTGGAATCATTACTCAGGTTGCAAATGCAAGAAAATCAGCATGCAGAAGAAATGCATCAGTCTGCACTTCTTCCCTGGAAACACAGACCCAAGGAGCCACTTGCAGACCACAGGCTTAGATCTTTACTTGCTGCAGCTGCCATCTGCAGACTGCTTTCAAAATGTAATAAAATGCAATTTGAACAGGAGGTAAAGAATGTGATATGTGCTTTATAGCTAAATAATTAACAAAATGAATTGGAAAGACTGAAATATTCATAGCTTTAAATATTTATAAATTAATTTTTTAAGTTACTATGTAGTATTGAGTTGTCTTTAAAAGTCTGCCAATTTTGGACCTCTCAGTTTCATTTCTGCTTGTTATTACAGTTATTAATGCTCAGAAAAATGACAAGTGCTTGGCAAGAGAGATGAAATGCAGCTTCCAAAACAGAAACAGCAGCTAATGCTTTCGCACTAGTGTAGGGTCAGCTACTCTGCTGGCAGTCACTGGAGGAAACCCAGCTCCTGATCATCCCGAGTGGATGTGTCCGGACAAGCCATGCTGAGCTGTGCTAATCAATCCCCCAAAGCAACAATTCCTGGCCCCATCAGTGTCAGCAGCAACCTGTTGCTGGCTGTCTGATACAGGGGCAAGTAACAACATCCCTCTGCCTGGCGCTCTTGCTGGACCACTCAACAGGGTGGTGTGCCTCAGTGAAAAGACAAGAAAGAACTATTCAACAGAGTACATTGGCTGAAGCTGTATCTTATTCCTCCTTGTCCCCACAACAGTCTGCACATTGTAGTGGGAATTTCACCCGTCTTTATTTATCCTAAGATAAATTAAAAATATTAATAATGAGGTTGGTGACATTCCATTCTGGCACCACATTACCATGCAGGAGGAGACCCCTGTCTGCTCTCCTACATCAACACCTGAAAACATTCACCCTGGAACACAGCCAGGTTGCTGGACATGCACAATTCCCTCATGCTCACAAATGCCACAGACACCAGAGCACCTCAGGTTCCTCCTGCACGCCGTCTTTGCAAACACAAAGCAGCAATGGCACCAGAACACGGATCCTTTTCAATACCTCTGCATTATGTAGCTCCTCCACTTCCCTTTGATACTTATTTCTGATAAATACTCGGTATTCATGTAGCAGCAGGATACCATTACCCTCTGACAAGAGTCTGTTTTCATTGACATTATCTCTAAATTATTCTCATTTGATGTGACTCAGACGGGTTACACTTAAAGAGGCTTACATGGTAGTGCTTAGAAGAACAACAAGAGTTGTCAGACTTTTTTTATATCACCTAAGTAAATCATTACTTTTTTAAAAAAGAAAGGTATTTCAGTACTTGTAAGTGTGTGAATATCGGGAGCTTATATCTTTCCAGAACAACAAGAATGAAAGGTCAGCTTATGACTCTCAGAAGAAATAGTTTAATCTCATTTTCTTAGAAGGTTCAATAGCTTAATCCAGAGCATTGCTTTTATCTTTTGCTTTAATTTAGGACTATACCTCAAATAGAGTTGAATACCATAGTAGAACGGATAATCATATATATCAAGTTCCAAAATGGGGCACAAGAGGACACAACCAGTAAATAGGATAGTTTTATAAAGATACTTCTCAAACCAGAAGATCATTCCTCTGATCAGCCAATGTTGTTGCATCTACTTTTGAGCAGTTATGGTTCATGACAGCCCATTCCATGGAGAGATAAGCATTTAAGAGATGCAGATCACTGTCTACCTGGTGAAATAGATTACCTGAACTTCTCTGCTTCTCACTCGCACTTTCTGGCAATTTCCTGTCTTGACTTAATCTTTTAAAAAGAACTCATTTAAATAATGATTCTTCTCTAAGAGTCAATTGCTTTCTCGAAGTGAGCTGATGTAAATCGAGTAGGTGGCTTGTCATCACATCATAGAAACATCAGAGAGATGCAGCAAACTTCATCAGGCTGCAATTAGTATTTTCAAAGCAATTTTTATGGTTCATTTTCTAGTGCCACTGCTGGTCCTACATAGTGAGGGTTTCTCTTCATGATTACAGATGTTACTCAAAACAGTTATGAAACTTCTTCCTTTAGAATCACTCTATATATGGGATTATTTATTACACGTATGGGCAACTGAATAAATCAGAAAGAATTTGGAAGGCAAAACATACCCTTTTTCCAGTTCAGAAAGTGCCTGTGTATGTAATACCATCCTCTCAGACACTCCATACAAAATTACTGGTTTATTTATTTATAAGAATAATGACAGCCTTGCAGCTTGTTAGTGAGAAGTCTGTAGCAAGGATTTGGTATTTGAAGCCTGACCTTTGAATGGGAAACAACAGCTGGAGCACTCATTTCTTGTCTTTGAATAAATTAAAGTAATCCTTAGAGCTAGGACTGAAGAGCCCCAAAAGGCCTTTCTGCAAGTCGCCTCCTAAAGTTTCCACTGCAGCAAACACCAATGGAGTAATTGCCTGTAGTTATTCTCGTAATAACTGTTCATTCCAACCCAGTGGAACCAGAAACAGGTGGGCACTCGGGGGCAGACAGTCTGTAGAACAAGCTGGTATAGTAGAGAGCCTGGGGAAGGCAGGGCACAGGCACCTCCTGGTCCCAGCCAGCTCCCCCAGCACTGACAGCCAACACCCAACACCCACCGGGGACTCCCAGCATGAACCCCAGCAGGCTCCCTGCTTCTCTTACCCTCACAGGCATCTCTGCCAAGGATGATTTCTTCCTGGGTTATCACCGAGGAGGTTTTGATGCAAGGAGCTGTCAGAGGAGATAGTTTAGATACTGGGAGGATAATCCCCATCTATCTGCTTTGAAAGGGAAGTAAATAAAAATACTCTCCTTAAATCACAGAGGTGCATGGGTTTATTTAGCTGAAAGGCACCGAGGCATTCGCTCCTTGATCTGAAGGCAGAGAGAAAGGGCAGTAGTAACCTGTGGCAGGGGGAATAACAGCTGCAAGAAGCACTGATGACATTAAAAACTGCAGTGCCAGCATCCTGCAAAACAAGCCAACACTTTATATCCTCCCATTTACTCTGCAGTGTTTCCAAAGAGTTCTACAGGTCACTGCTTTGATGCTGAGGAGTAGAACCACTGACTAGTGCCTGAGCTGTGAGCACTTCACAGAGGAGAAGCTGCTCATAAGGACGCCTTACTAAGGGGTATCTCATAAAACAGCCACCTAACAGCAAATATTATCAAGGGGAATGTGTGACCATGGGCTATTTCATTCTGCTGAATGCTCAGGTGAGCTAGATTTGGGGTGAGACACAGAGCTGCATGATCAGAAGTCAAAGAAATAACAAGATCCCAGTTGCTGTCACTGAATAAAGAAAAAATCATACTGAAATGAGATGCAGATGTTCAAGAGTTCAGGTAAATAACCATGGGAACAGAACACCTGGGCAACTGCAAGTGGGAGCTGCACAGCTTTATAAAGAAAGCCAATCTAATTCAAACACAAGCTTGGTTTTGTTTTAAAGTTAAAAATTTGGGGAAGGTCTAAATAAGGTTTCTCCTGCCTTTGTTTTGCAGGTCAGACTATGCTGTAAAAGTGGTTGATGCTTTCTCTGAAATCAGTGATAGAAACAACCATTTTTACCATCTAGTTCGACTCTGGATTTCTTTGATAACAATGGTATTCCTGGTTGGGATAAAATGTTAGGAGAAGTTCTAAGACGTTAATATGTCAGAGGTGCCTCAGAGACTGTGATCTCTGCCTCACATGTGGCTCTGCCCATCTCAGAGGTGGGTCAGAGGCTGCTGGAGAGGCTGAAAATCACACACCTGCAGCCCTCCTGCAACAGACTTGACACTGGGAGAAGCAGTCTGCCCACACTCCTGGTGCTTAGCAGGAGCTGCTGGGGGCCTGGTGGGATCGTGTGTTCCCTGGAATGAAAGGCTGCAAACAACACCAGCACCCCACAGCCATCCACCACTGCTCCACCCAGAACAGGCACAGATCAAGGATATACACCTGAGGATACATGGAACTGGATTTGCACCACATCAAACCTTGTTTGGCATTTTCACCTGTTCCAAATATTATGCATAAATTCCTGCCTTTTTGGTTACCTCATGCTGCATGAGTGTGATGCTTTCTCCAGGTGACAAGGAGATGATAAGGGAATGTCCTTCTAAACCAAGACACTGAAAGTGAGAAATCCAGACCAGAAAATCCATTGAAAACAGGGCCCTCAAATCCTTCTCTCCTTTCTCTTGGGAGAAGGAGAAACCATAGAGTTTCATCTTGGTGAGCACCTTTACAAATATCTCTGGATTTCAGAAGTTCAAAAAGAGCCAGTTTCTTACAATTTTGCAGGACATTAAGACAAAGCTTTCAAACGACCCAGGACATTCCTAACTCAGAATTTTACTCATGCTCTACAAAGTTTTGCGTCCAGTGTCCATTCTGCCCTGATGAAAAGCAGATACAATATTTATTTGCTTATGTAATATTGTCTCCTCTAGGCACTGGGCCCAAGTATAACAATCATCTTCTATTGAGAAGATGGCTTTGAACCAAACCATCTTGATGAAGTATTTCTCATACCCTCATTTACAGCTGTGCATCAGCCAAACAACCCAGCCACAAACAGAAACTCCAGCAGGAATTGCTTAAGTACCCTGGTACTTTGGAATCAAGGTTTGGCAGAAGAATAAAAACCAGAGAGAGACCCTTTATGCTGCTGTCTTTTGAGCTCTTTGATGAAAACTGAGGCTTGCAGGGTAATTTCAAGCCATGTAACACACATGAATAGCTGTTGATAATGCGGACAAGTCAAATTAAACAAGCTAACTAATGTTAGAAACAAAGACATCCATGGCCGTATGTCTGCTCCAGCCATCTAGGCTGAATATCTAATTCATGCCAGAGCTGGAGGAGGAATCAATATTACTGTTATTTATCTAATTTTAACACTCACATTATAGCAAAGCTCTTAGAGTGGGATAGACAAGCATGTTTTCTAGGGGTTTTTGACAACATCAGTCATAGAATTTATTAAGAAGCCTCCCATTTTTTCAAGAACATCTTAGGCTTTAAAGTGAAGCAAAAATCTTTTTAAAAACAATATTTTAAATTTTTTTTTCTATCAGAATGGAAGTTTTGTCATTTTTCTGTTCTAGTGGGCAGACGCTGACAAAAGTTTGGATGTGCTTTTAGATGGCTGTAACTCTTTGGCTGCTCTGCTTGGCATGTTCCTTGGGAACCTCATACTGCACAGCCTGCTGAGACCCAAAAGGCACACCTGAAATGTGGAACTCAGGACTACTTTCTCCCTCACTATATTCTTCTGTCTGGCAAACATTCCCTGTGTCAGATGTGGGGCTCCATGGAAGGAAACCAGAGCCTGCTGGCAGAACTACACAGACCTGGCCAGGTACCTGATTTGGATTTGACAGAAGGCCAGTGCCTCATCCCTGCAGAATAAAATCTCTTTGACAGCTCTGATCTAACCTGAAAGCATTTGCAGCTCCCAACATCACACACCCCCTCCCGTGCCAAGCATTTCCTGAGAGGAGCCTGGAGAGCAGCAAGAAGGAGCGGTTTTAGTGAGAATAAAAATGAAAGGCTAAGAGCAAGAACATGGAGAAGAAACCCTGTGTGGGTGCTGGGATCCAAAACACAGCCCCCTGCTCTTTATCAGACCCTCTTTCCTGGCATGTGGAAACACAACCAGAGCAGCATCAGCTGGTGCTCTTTTCCCTTCCCCTGTGCTGGAGCAGCCCTGCCTGCCACAGCAGGGCAGGGAGGTGGGCTGCTGCCCATCACCTCGCTCCACCAGAACCCCTGTGTCTTGCTCAGCAGCAGGTGGCAGTGGCAGTGTCACCCATGATGAGAGTGGATGTTGCTCATCAGGCAGTGGTGCCCGAGCTGACACAAACCTCGCTGCGTTTCCTTGAAGTGCAGAGAGGAGAGTTTTCAAATTGCCTTATGCCTCAAGGACACCAGTCCTCACTCAAAGGTCAAGAGCATCAAAAAACGACCCGTTCCTGATGCAAGCATCTTGAAAAAGATGCAGAAGGGATTAAGCCACAGTGCCTGGCACTGACAGGCAGGGGAGGGGCAGGGTTGGGTAAGTGTTTGCTGAGATGTGGCAATTGTAAAATTGATTTTCTTCTTCATTTAACGCGTTTTTCACTCTCTTCCCCCGTCTCCACCCCTTTATGATTAAATTTAAAAACAACAGTGACTTCAAGATGAAAACGCACTTAAAACTTTAGAGGAGATGCATGAGGATAGGGGTTTGAGAGAGAAAACAGCAGCAAAGAGAGGAACTCCTGAATTAGGAAAGCTGCAGGGATGCAGAAATGGTATGAAAAGGAATTCCCTGAAGAAAGAGGAAGGAAACGGTCTTGATTTCAGCACATTCCAGAAGATCAGAGCTCCTGATTCCTCTGAGAGAAGGATGACAGGAACACAGCTGACAAGTCAGCAGGGACCATGCTCTTGGTTTACTTTAACTTGCACAGGCCTTTCTCATGTTCATTTTACTTCACATATAACAAACAGAATTAATTAGGTATCTTCTGGAAGTGAAAAAATACACCATATATTTTTAATTTAATGAACTTTTCAACTGTCTGTTCACCTGGCAAAAATCTGGGAATGTTGTGTAAATCTGTAATGTTACCCTCATTTACTGCACAGCAGGAATGTTGCGGGGGGGTGTATATGTGCAAAATAGGTTGGGAATATTCTAAATTGCAGCTATGAAAATGTTTCTTCAAATATCACAGAGCAATTTCCAACTTTCCAGTCTAATTCAACATTCAGAACTCTTTGGACATGCAAATAAAAATGAGAACAAACAGGGTGGACTTAAAGTTTTAGTGGTTTGGTTTTTTTTGTTGTTTTTTTGTTTTTTTTTAATTACCTACACACCCCATTAACTGATCAAAACACCTGGAAAACAGGAGAAGTTGGAAAGACACATTCAGCAGCAAGTCTGCAAAACAAAACCACCTTTTTCCTTTGTATTCAACTATTGTACTACTGGGAACAATATTTTTTTAAGCTTTCCTTTCACTCGTATTTCCCCTTTCTTGCCTCCTTTACAGCAGTTTTGCAATTTCAGCTCTGCCAAAGCTTTTGTTTGGAGCAGCTGGGGACATCCTCACTCTTGTGGCATATGAGCCCCTTGGCCTGTGCCATCAGTGCTTCTTTCCATACTTGGCATCCCTAGAGATGCTTGGTTTAATCCTATGCAGGTTTTTCCCAGCCATCCAAATTACCCCAGAGCAGACAAGCTCTGTGATGCTTATTAATCATGCAAGTGCACGTGCACTGTTAGTGCTAAGCTGAAAATCTCACCTATAAGGAAGGCAAGAAACAATGTAGAGGCAAAGGGAGATGACCTACACTGTCATCCTGAGGGAACAACTTGTTGCAGGTCAGTTCTGGCTGCCCAGAGGTGCAGTGGTCCCTTAGACCTGAATTAACACAGGTCTACCATCCCTGTCCTCAGAAAATGATTACTTATTTTAAATTTTGCAAGCTAGGCTAGAGTTCTCAGCTAGATTTGGCTCCACAAATCTTCTAAGAAATGAACATCTCAACAAGGCTTTTCATGGGAACAGCAAAGCAGAGGTGATTATTAGAAAAGTCCCAGTTCCCAGAAATTTAGCACAGCACTGCCTGGTTTTCAACACCAGAATAAAACACAAACTGTCAAAACTCTCATTTCTTTTTTTCAGCTGCAGTTCAGAAACAATGTTTCCAAAGGCCCCTGCACCATATAAATCGTGCATGAAAAATTACAGAAAGCAGAGAGCAACTGGACACAGATGTGCCCTGGGGAGCCCCAGGACACTGCACCATGTCAGCCACAGCAGCCCTGGTGGCCTTCCATTGTCACAAGTATTTGAAATCATCTGCAACCTGGAAATCAGAAAATGATGCCATCAGCTGCTTGTTAAATGTGGAATGATTCTACATTCTACTCACAATGTCTTTTGTGATAACCAAGGTAAGGTCAACTTCAAAGCCTTTCTTACCTTGTCAGACCTAAAATAGAATTATGTCAGTGAAAACCTGCATATGGCAAGATATATCTCATACAATGTATTCCACTGAGTCTAGTTGGTGGGAATTATGAAATTAATCATATGCTCCGTCCAAATCCAGATAACGATGAAGTTTCCTCTTGGTCAATGTATAGTCTGAACTGCAACTGTCTGTTTCATAGGACTGTAGCGGATTAAGCTGCACTAGGTTTTCAAAGTTCTGTTTTAAGAAATATTTCGTGTCATAAAGCTTCCTGAGGAAAAGTGTTTTCCACATTGCATAAACTGTATCAGTGCAGTCACAATGTTCAAACTATACTCTGTCCTCCAGCTTGAATTTCTGTACAAGGATCAACTCAGAGCCTATGCTTGGCTCTGCCTCAGGATCTGCCTTTGGGACTGCTCTGCCCATATGCTCCCTCCTCTTTTCCTTTGAGAGCAGGAGATACACAGGAGACAGCAACCTGCTCCAATGAGCCAGCAAAATCCAAATCCAGTAAGAAGGTGGGAGGGTTCTGGCAAAGAAGACCCACATCAAAGCATTCTCTAGTATCCCTCTGCCAAAAAGAATTTTGGTACCCCTCCTCTTGCTCTGTGATGATTTATTTCTGCAGCAAGGGGAGTTTTCCATGTGCTTATTAACTGTCTCCAGAAAGCTTTTGGCAAATTACATTGCCATCTTCCTCCTTGAATGCATCCCACTGAAATCTGTATTCCTGTCACCTGCCCCCACCTCTCTTGGTGGCAGCTACTCTGTTCAGCTCTTCTTCCTCTCTGCATTCCCGTTAGACTAGCAATAGCTGCATAATATCTTTAGGGGAAAAGAGCTTTTGAAATACAGCTTTTGTTTTAATGACAGAACAGCATATGCTGTCACTCCTCCAAGCATTTTCTAAGTGGTGATAACGCTCTCAACTTATTTAAGTACAGTATTTTTCCACCAAGGCTCTTTGTGTAACAATGCTCCCACCTCATTCTCTTTTGGTAGCAGTGGTTGCAAACAGGGCACATGGAAGCCAAAACGATACAGGCTGCAACTCAGACAAGAGCTAGTCATGGACGGTAACAGACCCAAAAAGCTAGACCCAAAAATAAACCAGGAGACTCTGAGATTAAGACTCTTTGGAACAGCTACAAAGACAACAAAGACAGCCTGGACTGGCTGTCCTTTTGCATTTTGTGCACATGAAACGCCTTTGTTAAAGGTTGCCGTGTGCAACATTTACTGAAGCTGCATGACTGCCTTTTGTGCCATGTGGTGGCTGGATATGAAAGTGCCTTCAGACTCAGGGCAGGCTCCCATTGCGAGCTCACCATATGTTTCCTGCCAGCCCAGAATCCAGCCACAGACCCACTCGTGGCACTCTGCCCTGCAGCTGCCTGCCTTTGCTGCCAGCATGTGGAATCACTTCCAGAAGTCAAGCACTAGAGGTGTCCCTGGGTGAGTTACAGGCTGAGACATCCATCCTGCTGGTAACCCACACAAGAAAGACCTGCGCTTGGGTTTGTACCTCTGGCACTGGGAGCACTGTGCCCCTGCCAGAACGCTTGGCACTTGCACACAGGCAGGGACCCGTACCTGGCACCTGGAACAAAACTCGTGCAGCACAGAGAGCAAAGGGCAGAGGGTTGGTCACAAGATGGAAAAGCTGAGAAGCCACCTCCGCACTGCTGCCCAAGGAGCTTCCCATGGCTCACTTGTGCATCTCTCCTGTTTGACAGCACCTTTCTGCCTCTTCTGGCTGTGAGAACAACTGTGATTCCAGATGGTATCTGCTCCCATGAGAGTCCCACTCAGTGTGCTTGCACACATGTTTTGACTTGTTTTGTTTAGATTTGCAATACCATCCCTGGCTGGACAAATGCAAAGTGACTTTTTGGCAAAGAGTTTTTTTTAATTATTGAATTATTTACTTGCTCATTAGCTTTGATTACAGGTGACCATGAGTTATTTAAATCAAATTTGACCTTTGAATTCAAAACACAAACAGAAATGGCAGCAACAACAAACCCAGCAACAATGTTTGTCAGTCTTAGGCCTGGTCAAAGGAGCACAGGGCATGAATGACCTTTTCTGCAGTAGGAGAGGGCTTTCTTGGAGCTTTCTCTTCCCACGTCAACAGATGGTTGCTTATTTCCCCAATGATTCCAGAAGTGAACAGGTAGAGCATGTGCTCTAGAGAATCCCATTATAATACACACAGGCATTAGAGAGAAGGATATTCCTGCATTTTCTTAAAATAAGGACAGCAAACCTCCATAACCCAACAAGCACACTTATATTCCCAGTTGTTTTTCTTTAGATGAGGGTGGTTGGTACCAGCTTCAACAGACTGCAGATCTCCCAGCTCTGCTCTGGTGTGCAGCTGACACCCCCTCTCAGACATGCAGCTGGCTCTAGAGCTTTCATTTATTTCAGAAAATAGTTGAAATACGAAAGTGTAGACAGAGACTGGAGGAGTTCCAAAGGCCTCAGAATGTCACCCTTGTTATTAAAGCAAAAGAGAACATAGGAAACTGGCTGAGAAAAGGTCAAAAGTTTTTTTGTGAAAGAATCAAATTGCTCTTTCCTTCTCCAGCTGTTACCTGCAGCGTTGTTGACACTCTCACTAATAAAATGTGAGGAACATGGTGGATGTATCCCAAAGCAAACCTATATATTAGGGAGGTGGGATTTGCTCCATCTGATGTCCCGATGAGGAAACTTCCCCACCCCACACTCTCTTTTGGATGTGCTGCCCACATTAAAAAAGATGACTCAGGAGTGAGCAGAGGAAGGTGTGGAGTGACTGGAGGTGGTGCTAGCATTGCCACCCCCAAGGCTCTCCTTTGCAGGCAACTGTAGACTGATGAGGAAGAAACAACCACATCCATCCCCACCAGAGAGATTGCAGAGGTAGTTCCTCAGCTTAGAGAAAATACCCAGCTTGGATTTGACAGTCAGAAGTAGCAGTCTGTGCCATTAGAAAGAAAAAAAATCCATGCTCTGGAAAGGATTTGGCTCAGACTGGTCCTGGCAGAGCTGCATGACCCAGAGATGCAGCAGTCAGGCAGTGCAGAGGAGCCGGCCAAAGGCAGGCAAAGCTGTTCCAAATAAGTGCTCAAATAGAATCACACAGTTTATTTTTTCAATTTGCTCTGTCCATCCCCTTCTAGGGTTTGTCTTCCTCAAAGAGCTCCCAGACAAATCCCAGATTGGAAAACTCTCCCAGACAGCCAGACACTCCCAAGGGAAACCTGCCTAGGTGGCTTCTACCTCACACAAGCCTGGCTCTTACGCATATCCTCAGTCCAGGCCATCACACAACACTCTGAGAAAGATTATAAATGTTTGATCTACTAAATTCATGTCTCTCTGCAGACTTATTCCAACTCCATGATCACAAGCCACCTCCAAGCAGAAGGAGAAGAGTACCAGAACACCTGCCAGTTTCCAAAATCAATTTTAAAATCCTGTGTAGAAGTTTAAAACACATCTACAATAGAACTGCCTTACATAAAATACTCTTGTTCCATTGAATCTGTCCCAAACTAAACTCAGTAATTAAGTTGTGGATATTCTGTATAAACCATTACATGTAACTGTAAACACCCCAACCTTGTCCCTGAAGCAGAGGTCTTTCACCTGGTCTGCAAGAGCCAGTCAACACAGAGTTGACCTGTTTGATTTTTTTTTTACCATTCTGCAGAACAGGATGTCAGGCAGCTAACACCACTGGTAGATCTTCTAGGAAACATTCACAACATGCTACACAAAAAGGTAACAGAGAAAGAATGATGCAAGAACAGATGATGGGTCATTTGCACTTCTGTAACAAAATTCTTGGTGCACATGTGGTGTTCTTGGTCCAGTTCACTATACTACCATTTACACATACAAATTTTCCTGAGGGTGTGGGTTTCAGTATTATAATCACCTAAGGTAACTCCAGGTTATATTTTCATCCTATCCGCTATGCCACCAAACTATTATTTAACCTTATACCTTATTACAGTTTCTGCTACAGTCTATTTGGACAATAAATTGTCACCAAAACAAAGATTTTTAAAGTATTCTGATCCTGGGGACTCTGCAGTCCTCCATTGCTCTGGCATGTTGCTGTCATGGTTTCAAGACCAACCCAGAGTTCCTGTGAACCTTTTAATGTGACTTTTTAACTTCATTTGACACCACAGATGCAGCAGTTTCGATTTTGGATTACCCAGGGTGTGGATAGTTTGCACTGGAGTGCACTCCAGGCCTTTCCCTACTGCACAAGGTCTCTCCGTGGCTCTTAGCAGTTGCTCCTACATGTATTTGAAGCTATACCTGCCAAAAGGACTTTTGTCTTCACCCACCTGTGCACATACACTGATTCCTTCTTCAACAACAAACTGAACTGTTTGTATGGGAGGTACTTTAGTGGTTGCAGCTGTAAATCTGAGAAAATTTAATGTTTCTTTTTCAGGTATTGAAAAGCAATCCCTGTTCTCCTGACACAAAGATCTACAGCTCTGGGGCTGTGTCTCTTGGGTGTCTTCTCCACACGCTGAAGCTGTGAACAAGATTCACAGTGGGTAAAAGCTGATGTGCTGCTGCATTCAGGAGCGAGCAGAGCTCTTGGAGCAGCTCCTCACCTGTGCCAGGTGATCGGAGCCCGACAGGTCCCTGGGCTTGGTGCTACTCAGCAGCACAAACCTGTGCTGTGCCTGGGCTGATCCTGTGACAGAGGGAAGCAGAGATGTGCAAGACATGGAGAGCAAGAAGTCTCCTTTGTCCCCTGGGAAATTGTCCCCCGGGACATTGTCCCCTGCGGGCAGCAGACAGGAACCTCTCGCTAATGCCATCCCGTTCCCTCCTCCTGGCCCTCCCTGCTTCAGAACCGAAGCAGCGGAACAAGCAGCCACACAATCCTGCCTGAAGGGCTAGAAGATAAATGCCTCTCAACTTGATTTCATCTCACTTTCTCTGTAGGCAGGAGCAGCAACTCCATGTGCAATCGCAATGTGACATTGGGAAGGGTATCGGGGGAGCTCCTTTTGTTTTTAAAGTGAAAAAAACAAACACCAGACCTTAACAGCAACTTGTCCTTCTGCAGAGACAGGCAAACGAGGCAGAGCCCCAGTGGCTCAGAGGGGCTCAGAGCCAGTCTCACACCATGAGCAAATCAGATTCCCCACCTCACTGGGACTCCCTGCACAGTCTTCCCAGGTCACTTCTCCTGCAGTGAAGACTCACTGCTCTCCATCACTGCCGTCTATCCCACAGTGGGAACCCATTTCCCTCGGGAAACCGAGGCATGGAAACACAAACTTCTTTGGCACCTTGACAAGTCTGAAGGAAGGGCTAGGTTCTACACCAGGGTTCATTTCTCACCTATCTCCTAGCCCTGCCACAGTTCTCCTGCAAAACATCACCTCAAACTATCCTCGTCCATGGGGAGTCAGAGATTAGACTTTGCAACTTTCCTGGGGACATGGGTGGGATAAAAGTTTTAAAAGGTAAATTAGCCACTTTCCTCAATCATACCAATCTCCTTTTCCTGAGATTCTGAGCCATTTTCCAGTCCTTTCTTTTTCTCCCTCTTGCAACTTCTGAAAAAAACAGGACACTTATTCAGACAGACAATTGGAGGAACAGCAAGTCCCCGCTAGGTTATATGACAATTTGTCAGGGTCCTGAGGCCCCCAGGAAATGGTGCAGGGATGATGGATGAAGGTGTGAAACAGAATTGTCACTCCACAGCCGAGGCATTAATCAACTGTCAGGGTGGCTGAAAAGTGTGGCAGGCAAGCCTGGAAAAGGGGGCACCATGCTGCCAGCAGGGCCCCTGCTTCTGGCACCTCCTGCAGAAGGAAAATACTCCAGGAGTGACTGCAGCTCTGCACAAGAAGCAAATGGTCCTGACAATTCCCTGGGTAGTTATTCCTAGAGAAAGCACTCATTCTTGCGTTTCAGAGAAATTTGCTCGCAAGCCCTGCTCCACTCCCCAGAGCCATCAGCAGCTGTGGCAAGTGACTCCAGCTCTGCCGGCGGGAATGCTCATGAGCAAACCCAGCACCCATTCCACCCCCTCCTATTTATCAAATGTTTTTATTTCCAAGTTGTTGTAAATTGCATTTTGATGGTAATTTTTTTAGAGATTTTTAAATTTTTTTTCTCAATTTAGGCAATTTTAAAAATAAAATTTAAAGCCATGTTGAAACAAACTGTATTTTTCCTCTTTAAAAATAAAAATCAAATGTTTTGTTACTTGGGAAAAAACCCTTCCATTTATTTTGTAGTGAAGTTATTCAACAAGAGCTAATTTCACAAAGAGTTTAGATCCTTTGAAAACTCAGCTGTTAGTTAAGATCCCTACATCTCAAAAATATAAGCACATATTGAACAAGATCCGTAGAAGGCAAGCGCAAGACAACTTGTGGGTCCAAGCAGGTGTTATCCCAGATCACTATTAAGTTGCTCTTTTCTGTTTCTACCCCCTTCATGTCTCTCTACCATTCATTTCCATCTTTCCCCCAAGCTCACACACCCATAGCTTCCCTCAGCAGCAGATGTGGTGTTCCCACCAGCCTCCACACTTGGATCTGTGGTGCGCTACAACAACAGTCTGTGATGGGTGTATTATTTGAAAAGTTTTTTAAAGACATTTGCATTCAAAACTCTGCTTTGAAGAACAGCATGGACAAAACCTCAGTACGTGAAATTCCAACTTTTGTCTGGAGAATTTAACTGGGGTTGTTGAGTCAGTTAATGCCCACTGTTGCAGGCTCAACCCTGCTCTCTTGATGTTAACAGGACTTCAGCGTGGGATTTTAACAGGACCTTAGGAATAGATATCTCCTGCATATTTTTATGATATTAAGCAGACATCTTTGCACGTACATTGATAACAAGAAATTGCCAGATCAAAAGCTGTGAGTCATGTTACTGAAGTTCTGGGTTTCATGGCACATCTGATAATCTCTAGAGCAAGGAGAACAAGCTTGATATCCCCTCATCCAGAGATATTAGGTTTTCCAGCTGGGTCTCAAAACAGATTTGAAGCATCAGATTACCACAGCTGACAGGTTTAACTCAAACATCTGCTGAACACAGCCCAGGGGGATACTGTCAAAGAGAGATTAGGAGCATCTCCTGCTCTCTGGCCAAGACTGATTCTTATTCGGTGCAGAAATTCTCTGGTCTCAGAGCAAATGTAGCCCTCAGAGTGTGTCTCTCTCATGACTGTTTTGGAAGAGGTCTGTGGCCCAATAAATGAGTTTCAAAAGCCTGACAGGAGCAAGAAAGGGCAAACAGCCCACAGCCTAACACAAACAGAAATCACGCTGGTCAGGCAAGGCAAGCCGGAATTCCTGAGCAACCTGGCAAAGTTGGAAAGGCCTTTAGTGGCAGCCTTTGCAGTGTCGGTGCCCATATAAAATTAAAGCCCAATCTGAGTGAAAATCTTATGAGGAAGGCACAGAGGGTGGAAAACCTCTCCAAAGGTTCGATACAGCCACATAAAAGCATTCTAAGGCAAAAGTGACAGCTCATCACTGCAGTCCTGGTGCTAGGAAAACTGTGGCCAGAGGGATGCAAAGCCTGTGGAGACTCCTGAGGTTCTGCTGCCATCCTCCTTCAAGAGAGTCCTTCCAGAGCATTCCAGGCTTTCATCAATTGTGTGGGTAGTGACAAACAGAGCAGAATCATGAAACTTGCAGACAATACTGTGAGACAACTTTCAATTCAGCACTGAGCAAATTCCCCAAAAATGAACTTCAGCTTTATGCCTGCTTTTACCACCTCACCATTCCCCACCAAACACAACACCATGGTTTGCATTTTGCCTTCTGCCTTCGCATGTGGCAGTGAGGCAGGTAGATCACGGCACATATTTTACTTGTATAATGCAACTACTGAGCAGGAAGAGTCTCAGCTGCCCTGGTTCAGCTCTGCAGCCCTGTCAACAGGAGTCTGAAATGCTGCTGCAACATAAAGGCTTCACAGTATCAGGCTTATTCATTAACTAGATGAGAGATGGAAAACCCATGTGCCAGATAAATGGATTGCATAATCTTGAGCCAGTCTAGAATGCCTGGAAGGTAAAGAAAGGATGGTGGATATTCTAAAGCTGCCAACAATCTTTCCTGTAAGGCATATAAAGCTGAAAAAGCAGAAGGTACAAATAGCAGCATATGGTAGGGGAACTCCAAGATTTCCATAAGGGGGGCACAAAATTTGATAGGTATGATCAGCTCTTTCTATCTCCACCTTCAGCAATTACTTGCATATAATTCAGCACAGAGGTCTGTTCCTTCTCTCTTCTTTGCTCCCAAACTAGCTATTAAATAAAACTCTGAAGCTCCAGGGCGAGAATCTGCTGCAACAGAAGTTTCCCTTGCTGAGGCATCTTTCCACACCACACAGACAAAGGAAGTGTCTGTCTGAAGGAATTATCACAGCAAGCAAAAGACTAATGGGACCATTCATTATCTTTAATTATATTCATCATCTTCTGGTGATTAGAACACAGTCATAAATTAAGATACGTTTAAATTTGGTACATTTGAATGAACTGGATATCCTTTGAATATCTTATAGGAAGTGAATTTGTTAGGAGTAATGATGCTGTCACCTTGACAGGGCAGAAAGGATGCTTCAGCATGTCAGAGGAGTCAGAGGGCCTTGAGGTTCAGTAACAGTGGACTTAGGAGAGGAAGGAATCAGCCTTTGTTTTGGTTTCTCGTAGCTCACCTCCCAGTGGTTCAGCAATTTCTCAAGTACTGCAACAAAGAGCACAGCCCTTTGTACTTCTGAAATATCTTGGGGTTTATTGTTCTCAACACTGGAGCTTCAGGACAAGACTCGATGTGGAAGTAGCTCCCCCTCTGTCCCCAGTGGTGAATTCATACACAGATTTATACTTGCACAAGGGTTGCAGGCTTGGGGCTGTTAATACACTAAACTCATGTAACCCAGGAACAGAAATCCGCATTAAGGCCCGGCCCTTCTAAATCCCTCATATCTTAGTGGTTGCACCATAAATTAATCCAGTGGGAAGGATTAAGAGCTTGTGACTTGAGCTGCACCTTCCTAGGGGATGAGTGGATGAGAGATTGCATCCTTCCCCAGGTTTTACTCCACTTTTATGTGTCTCTATGTCTTCAGAGAAAATTTAAGCACGTTATATCCCCAAGAGAAAGCCACAAGCACAATTGTTGTGCTTCTTCCATGTTCTTACGCTTCTCCAGTCATTAACTAGCAGAGCTGAGGTAACAGACATCTATCAGCTAGAGAGCTGTGATGCCTCCTGTTCCTTGCACCATGCCTATGCTGACCATTTTTGTACATGGCTCAGGGACAAACTAATACACCTGCACCTTGGGCTGCTCCATTTCACTACTTGGCATCTTAGCGAAAACTTCCAGGGATTGTAAAAGATGACCCCATTTGCCTTTAGAGACAGCAGGTCTACAACATCATCAGCTGTGCATCGCTCTAGAAGTGGGCCAAGTGTAAATGTTTTTAATGTGGGTTAAGGCACACAAACAGGATATGCCAGGTTGGCAAAACACTCTGAATCCCAGCTGACTGTCAGTGATATCAGTGCACCTGGTTGTAATTCATATGGATTGTGTTACCCTGCGTTTTCTGTGGACAAAGGATGTGTGGCAAGCAGGTCCCTGTGGCTTGGTCAGTCTTCTTTTGTGGAAAAGGGACCTGCTTCTGCCACCAGGGCTGTCCCAGCCAAGAACAAATGGCTGTGTGAGTAAACAAAAGCTCTACTGTTATTTGTTCCTGGATACTGTTTTTTGTTGGTCAACTCCTGGAGCACCAGAGTGCTTTACACCCTAACAAGAATGTACATCAACATGTCACACTCTGCACGTCAGCAGCCAAACAAGCCATTGCTGTTAAGTAATCCACCTCTGCCAACACAAACACCTCATCACTGGCAGCAAAGGAACACCCTCTGTCCAGATTTGGATTTATCTACATGCCAGAATTTGTCCATGATCAAATTATTCTGAACTGCTATAACTACGTTTATGTTTCCATTGGAAAAAAAATAGATAGGAAAAGCTTAGCCAGTTTAAAATAAAGAAAAAGCTACATGAAAGGTGATAGCTGGTATATTACTTCAGAGAGATGAAATGTTCAATCTGACTGGAATTTTTATCTGTGAATACATCTGCAGAGCCAGGATTACTTTGAAACAGAAGGAATTCAGAGCAGAAGCAATGCTCAGTTTTAGCAGCTTCTAAGAAATTGCTGAGTGCCTTTAAAATCTCTTTTATTCACACCACCCTCTTAATAAGACCGGTATAGGTTGCACACATAAAAGCTCATAATGCAGTGAAGAGAAGCTGAATAACAGCATTGAACCTGAATTTAAATTATTTCAAACAATTAAAAAGAAAACCAGAGAAGAGTAAACTAAGATAGCCTGAAGCAGAAGTAAAATGCAAATAAATAAACAGAATCAATAGAAGTTATTCTCACTTATAACCCAGTAAAATAAAATGCACTAAAATAAAAGAAAAATAAGGTAAAATACAATCAGAACAACAGGGTCTTAATAAAAAAATTACTCCAACACATTTCCTAATGAAAATATTTGGAATCAATAAATGCAAATACTGCTTTGTGTGCTGATTTACATCGTGCACATCTGGCTTTATCTGATATCTCCCACTGAAGTCCCAGAGTTCCACTGACAGCCTAAGAGATGTAAGACAGAAATAGAGATTCTAAGCTGTTGTAGGTAATGGGAAGAGCATTGAGTGAAGATGGTGCTTTAGTCCTTGAAAAGCCCCAAACAAGGCTGTTTGCCTGGCACTCTGCAGTAGACTGAATAGACTGCCCTGTGCTTAACAATAGGCTGGGGTAATAAAGAATATATTTGTTTTCAATTCCTCCTAGTTACATATTTCCTACGTATTTTAGGTTTATTTCTTTAGACTGATTTTTTTTCAAAGGAGCACTTAGCAGGTTCCAATGAACCATAAAAATAAATTTTAAAACATACTAAATTGTTTCTGAAACAGACTATTTATTTGTTAATCTGTGCTTTTCTTTACCCTAAATCACAAGGTGGGGTCCAATCTCCACATGTATTTTTAAAGTTTAGGTTACTGAACTGAAGAAACCACTTCTGGAGGGAGGAGTGACACCCATTTACCTGCAGAAGTTACTGGATCTAAATTTCTACCCCTGACATTCACACAGTGGCACCTTTCATCTGTCAGAAACACTTGACTACTTTCAGCAAAGGAGGTCAAGCAGACAAAGTAAAATGTCACTTTTCATGGCAGCACACTGTAAAATTCTCCCTTACCTCCTCCCCCAAAAAGATCTCCCAAAGAATGATTACACTGCTGCCTAGGCTGTGAATCCACGTATGCTGGATTGTTTTAGTAACTAAACATGCTCAAAGGAGTTTGAATAGCTACTGATTCTTGGGCAGATTTAGGTAATAACTCTTTTCATACCCACAACTAGAAAACACCACTTTATTTTCAATTTATCTCAATAATCAAACAGTAACGATGACGTAGCACTATCTGAACACAAAACATTCAGCTGATCTAGGCAAAAACTCCCTCCACCTTTGTTAAGGATGAAAGTACATCTCTGTGCCTTTGTTGTTAGTGATCTGAACGAAGTTTGAGGCTGTAGTTTGGTTTTGAGCACCCAATTTGAGATTAAAAAAATGCGTTTATACTTCCTATTACATTTTCTACATACACTTAGCCTCTGAATGTGATGGCGTCCTTAATCTTTTCAGTAACATCTCATTGTTAGACTATTTAAATTCATTTGAAAAAGTCATTAGCTTTACATTAAGGATTGCTGTGGCACCTGGCAGATGATCTATAGAGGAAAGTTGTGTTCATTAGTGCTCATAGACTGAGAAACGTTATTTAAAAGAAGGATAGAACTAATGGTATCTGACACATAAATACACATCCGTGTTCATCAGTGAATCGCATAGCGCATTATCAATGTTAGCACTCATAAGACCCCCATGGAATAGGTAGAAGGAATTACTGAGGCTGCTGAGGTGGGGAAATGAGGCATAGATACTGCAGATAAGAAATGAGATTATAAATAAATAGCACATCTAAACACACAAACAAAAAGGGAAATTAACTCCAGCCTTTGTTTCTCATCCACTGCTGGAAAGACAAACCCATCCCACTCATCCCATCCATCTGGGTAACTGAAGTGCCTGAACCGACATGAAGGGGACAAAAATCTTAGGATTCTCTCAGCTCCAAGGTTTTAAGCTTCACGTAGGCACCAACCAGCAAGGCATTTCAACAGGGAAGAGCAACAGGCACCCATGCCAAGGCCAGCAGAGCCCATCACTGTCCTCTCCCCTGGCAGTAAGACAGAAGCTAACTCTGAAGAAATACTGCTGCTGACGGAGGTTATCAGCAGCACTGGATTGATGAGCCTTGTCATCCCCATCCATTACAGCTTTGATCAGGAAACAAAATCTGCATCCTCCGAGCCCACAGACGTACAGTGAGAAGGCAGACACGAAGGCTGGCAAGAAAACTGAACACTTCTGCATTACGAATTTTTATTTTGCATTTGTATTTGTATGAACACTGGGAAGATAATTCCTGACTATTTCATTCACCCATACTTCTGCTTGCTACAAATATTTTAAGTCAGCAGAGCGAAGATTATGGGGAAAAATGAGACAGTTTAAATGCTCCATATTATGGAGAACAATAAAAAAATGTTTAAAGTTTCCTGGTTTTATAAAACACAATGGACCATGTCTGCTCCAGAGAACAGTTTAAGTACACTGCACCCTATAAGATGTTTTACTTAATCATCCACATTAAAGGTCCTATTGGTACAATCAGGATTGCAGTAACATTTCGCATTAATGCTCGATTTTACCTTCAGTTTGGGAAAGACACCAGAGTCTCTTAGAAGTAGAAATTTGTTGTCCAACCCACCTCTAAGGATGGGTCACTCATTTTCAGGAATGAGTTATGTCTGCATTGTCACTACAGCAAAGTTACCTGTACATCATTTTCCACTGGGATGGGATTTTCCCAGCAAGAAAGCCACCAGGATACCTGAACCTGAAGCAAAAACCAGATCACGCATATACCTACTCTGCTGTGATACAGATTTTCTTTTCCAGTAAAATTTCTCTCAATTTTTTCCACCATCCAGGTTTGAGATCCTTAGGAGCTAATGTTAACTTCCAAAACACATCAGTTCTTGATAGAAAACTTCTGTAGGTGAACTGTATTTGTACATTAAATAAACAAGGGGTAAACCCATCCTCTGGGCTTTCACTAGCAGTTTCTGCAAAGGAAACCAGTTCTCCTCCTTTTACCAATGGATAATACGGGCAATGAGCGCCTTACCCACTAAAACCTCAGCTCATTATGTTTCCAAGTACTATCAACCTCAACACACATATCTGAGGGCAGAGGATATCCCTGCACTTCTTCAGGGCCCTCTCACCAAAACTCTTTTTGAAACATGAACACAGTGCTGTGGCTTAGTCTGGAAGCCACAAGCTCAGCACACAGTTCTGGAAAACTTGTGATGTTCTAAACCTAGTTTGAAGCTGGTAGAAGAGTCTTAGAAAAAAGTCAAAGCAAAACTATCTAAGTGATTAAACAGCAGTTCGCCTCTCTCGAAAAGAGACAGGATTGAGAGTGATTGATCCTTGGCATTCGGATCTGACAGGCAGAGCCACATCACAGAGCTCCAGCAAATCCTGTTTCTATTCAGTTCAGCAGTGAGAGATCTGATGTCACAGCTGCACAAAGCAGGAAGCCAGGCTAGGCCCACCCAGGACTTAAGTTCCCTCCTGACCTAGGAGGTGGCACAAAAGAGACAAGACCTGATAGATAGCCATCAATGGCCTGAGACTTTCTCTGTCCTAAAGGAGTCAAACACAACAGTGCAGACCTTGGCATTGCATCACTGTCAAATTACACAGAAGGAAATGGGGAAGGCGAGCAAGCTTCCAGGTTAGTAACAGCTTTTGGAGGAGGGCAAGAGGAGCTAAACAAGCTGCTATAAAAATGCAGACACTGTGTTGGTACGAGGGTAAAAAAACTCGGAGGACTGCAAAGGAGCTGAGGCAATGAAGGCTTTTCAATCAGTGAGGGACACAGTTTATTAGCCTGGCAATAAACCTTATTTGTTGACCATTTGTTGATGAGATTTAAAATCAAACAGGCCAATAGTATACACTGCATATTGCTGCTGCTTATCTTAACACTGCAGCACATTGAATTAACCCCATCCTTACTTGCTGTATAGCCAAGTATCTTTTACCAGAAATTAAGAATCTTGATCGGACACTGGAATCCAAATTCAGAATGCACAAAAGCTGAAGTGCCCAACCAAGAATTTATTTATAGCAAGATCACAGGGAGAAGATACAGATTTTTCACCTTTTTCTTTAGACCAATGTTTTTATTTTATGTGCTGGGGTCATGTTCACATCATCTTTAACCCCAAAGAGCTTTGTACAAGACTAATAAGCATAAGTTTCAAGCTGAAAATACTGTGTTAGGTGAGACTGTGTAGGTACACTGCCCAACAGGCTGGGAAGGAACCTCCTTCTACTTTTACAGGGATTTTGAGGTGTATGTGCTGCCTGCCTCATTGTGAGCAGGAAAATTTTTGCTCCAGAGACAGCAGATACTCTGCTGTTGTTCTGGGTCCAGGGAGAAGCAGAGGCCAAAACCCACAAGAACAGAAACCCATTACATTCTTTTCATATTGTAATATGGAAAAACATTACTCTCAGTTTTCATCCTTGCACACAACTTCTCTGCCTCCTCTCAGACATGACACTAGAGCAGAATCTTGCAGAGAGAAGACCTTGTAGAACAAAAACCTTGCAGAACAACAGTGCAACAGATTGCAGGAGAGACAAAGATTGGACAAGGCTGGTTTATGGATGTAATTAAAGAATTTCTGGCAAGGGTGATTTCTACCAAGGTTACTCTTATAGGTAACCAGTGCAAAAAATAAGCAAAAATTCAAGTTCTTGCAGATCCAGGAGATCTTTTATTCTTTAACTTATTTAATTTTATTTCTTTATTTTTTATCACTAAGGGAGGGAAAAGAGGGTGTTTCAGCTCTGAACTATAAGGCTGACTTGCAGCTGGTGGCCCAGTAATTGGTATTTATGGCTCAGAATGCATCACTAACACATAGGTTGGAGACTGATATTTTCATCACTCCTTCCTTTGCTCTCAGCTTTGCAGCTATTTCATGCACTCTGGGTTTGCCAATTACCTTCCCGAGGTGGGACGGGGTGATTTGTTTTTAATGCACGTACAGTGAATTCGAATAGCCTGGTTTGTTTTTGCATTTGCAATTTCATGGGGACAGATTCAGGGACAAACACATAGAAAAGACAGCAGATAGCCTTGGTAAGCACCTCAAAGAGTTCTTGGAGCTTCATTTCACCCCAGCCTATTACATATCTGTCCCCAAATTGGCTCTTAAACCCCCAGCTAGCACTGCTCCCTTTGGTCTGTGCCCTTTGTGCCTCTGGTGCCTGTTAAGCTGTTCTGCAGTTCTCATGCTGTGAGCTTTGCCTTCCTGGGCACTGGGAAGGATGCTGAGGGCTGGTATGATACATCGCAGTGCTGAAACCTGGAAGCTGTAGGTTGGGTAGAGAGACATGTTATTTGGAAGGGTTCACAGAATGGGTGTGCAAAGTCAATCCTGAAAAAGATGCCTAGACAGAATCCTGTGAACAGAGGGTGAGATCCCAGTATTGAACCAGGAGGTGCGAGGGCAGCTTTCATGAGACATGCTGCTGGTTTTGTAGTCTGCAGCCCTAGATTTAGGATTTTTCAGGAAGTCAAATAGCATCTCATCTATAATTCAATCCCTCTTTCACTCTGTTCTGGATTCCTAGAGTCCCAGTTTCCTCCCAAAGATACAACACGTCCTGCCTGAGGGCATGGGTGCCTACAAATTGAAAGTGTCACCATTTTGTCATATTTGTCACTTCTGGAAGCAGCATGCTCAGAATAGGAAAAGGAAATGAAAAGATCAAGAGCACAACCAGCCAGAGCCCATAGCACTTACAGAGGCTGTCTGGGATGATACACACCCCTGGGTGAAATACCAATTCCTGAAGTCACTGAAACTAGTCAGAGTCAGATAGCACAGATAAACTCTTAAATACACAGTACAGTTTAAAAGACAGACCCTATACAGATTTAATTAGTGTGCTAGAAATAGAGAAGAGGTACTGGAAAGACATAAATCTGCACTCCTAGGATTTCTGAGTGTGAAAGATGGAAAAGGGAAGGCTTTCATATAGGAAAGATAGGAAATAAAATATTTCAGTGAATGCACAAAAACTTTCCTGTAAATGGGCTGCTGGCATAACCCAGGCAGTTTCAACTGAAGCATGAAAGTCAGCCTCTGTAACCTTTCTAAACTCTTTGCTTTTCTATCACATATACGGAGGCTGAAGAGATTTAATCTATTCAAGGTGTGTGTCTATACTCATTAAATACAGCAGAGTACTCCTTCACAGAGAACTAGTTACTCAGCAGTCTGTCCCATGCTCAGTACTAGTAATATTTAAGGAAAATGCCATTGTCATTTATGTTTCTGAGAGTTTCATGAAACCCAGAAAAGACCCAGCTGTCCTTCCTAAGCAAATGAAAAAGTGAAGGATAAAAGGTGGTCCAAATTACTTTTAAACTATCAATTATTTGTCTAAAAAATTAATTTCTCACATATGTTGCAATTCATGAACCATTTTGTAGATCTATCCATTGTACATTAAGAATGAAATTCGGAATATTTCTTCCAAAATTGCCAAACTGACCCATGTTGCCTTTCTCTTTTAAGTTTCTTTGCAAGGGGAAAAAGTGCTTGAGCGGAGCAGATCATGTTCTCAGACGGCAGTGTCAAGTTTTGAGTCCTGTAATTACTTTGCATTAGTAATTTTGTCCCTGATGAAGGTTTCTCTTGCAGTCCATGGAGGGTGCCTTTCCATCTGGGCAACAATTAGTAGATACTCCGGACTAAGACTTGTAGTTTTCAGGACTGCATTAATTTTTAGTTGACAGTAATGAGACTGTCAGAATAATTCTTACCTCAGTAGAGATAATCTCTCTCAATCAGTGCTGCACAAAACGTACAACTGTCACTCACTGAACTTCTCTTCTACAAGGGCCAAATCATTAGTGATAGGATGAAAAAGGAAAAGCCATTGAGGGCAGGCAGGATTGGCCCTAACAAGGGACTAATGAATAAATAATTTCCAGACCATTATTCCAAAAGAGAAAAAGGAGAAGCTGTAGCTGGAGAGAATATCAGAACAGACCCCAAATCTCCTGGCCGTCAGGATGAAATCTAGTTTCAACTACAGAATGAAGATGTTTCCATCCTCTTTAGAACATCATGCAGATAAATTCCTTCAGCAGTGGGAAATACGCAGATGTTGTGACAATGGGCTCTACATAAAACAGGCCAGTGCATCTTGAGATGATTAAGTTTATTGCAAATTATTAATTTTAAACAAAGATTTATGATAAGCAATGATTGCAGCGGGAAAAGATCACTGTTGCAGTACAGCACATGCACCTATAAACAAGCTGCATCAGCAATAGAAGGGAGAAGTCCTCCTCTAACCATATCTCACTTGGAAAGGTATTTATTTATGGTTGGGCACCAGAGCATTTAAAGTACTGATACAAGACACCAACAAAACATATCAGCAGTGTTCATTGGCTAAGCTACCAGTTCTTCCACTGTGAGGACAGATGTGGCAAGTTAAAAAAAGTTCAGACGTATGTGTCTGGTAATATGTCAAATCAATTATTTCAGGACTTTGGGGCAGGCAGAGGGAAGACAAGGTGGGGATAAGTTGATTGCTATTGGAACATTCTTTGCACAAGATGCAGTGATGGCAAATAGCCCAGTTTCAGTGGGCTAAACTGTGATCCATAGATAAATATAGACTAAAAATGCAACAGCAGCTACCATCAGATTAACAAAACAAAATCAAACTTGTAAAGGATGAAATGCCCATTTCTGTGTTCGCTGTCAAGAACAAAAATGCTGCACATAACCATGTTCTTTGAATCAGATCTTTTTAAACATTGATACCATATAGGAAACAAAAAAATCAGTATGGCTACTGTTTCCCACACACCAGCAGGAACCCATGTGTTCCGCTGATATATAAAGAAAAAAAATACATAAATGTTTAGTGCAGAGAATGCTGCATGTGACACTGACCGAGACGACCATTGACAAAACTGCCTCATTACACATCACTGCAGTGCAACACAGCCAGAAGAGGTAGGGAGAAGCACATTCCTGAAATCCCAAACCAACCAGAGGCAATTGCCTCATCTCATGTGCAAAACCAGAGTCTGTAAGCCCGGCTGCTGTATCTGCTGACCTGATCTACATACTTATTTCAGAGCTCACCTCTGAAATTTTTGCACAAAGGTTTTTTGAGATTTAGAGCTTGATTCAAAGATAGCTGAACTCGGTAGGAACCCCTAGCACCAGGTTTGAGATGGACTGCAAAGAAAAAGGCATTTCTGTGCCTAGGGCCATGCACCGCAGACCCAGCCAAGCCTCCCGTGCTGCAGGATGGACACAGCACATGCAGAGGAAAGACCTTTTGTGTGAGGTTCATACCAAATTCTTTGCCCTATAACACCAGTAGAATTACCTGTGTGACAGCAGACAGAGCCCTCAAAGTGACAAATAAACTTATAAATGATAACTCTGTCAACAGCTTAAATTGCTCAACCACTTCTTTTCCGCTTACTGGTAAATTGCTCCTCAGGTTGTTCTTTCTGAGGTTTTGTCCAATTCAGTTTCCTCTAGTAAGATGATAAAGCAAGGAGAAACTAAAAATAATGAAAAACACTTGCCCCAGTTTCCCACCTGACAAATTTCACCTTGTTTTACCAAGTCCATTATAGATGATGACATATTAATTGCGGTGTGTGCAGGACAACACAAAGCAATTAACACTTCTGCTGTGCTTCGCAGCTGCTCTGTGCAGTTTCCAGGGGGAGGTATGACATGAAATCTCATGACTAGCATGAAAACAACTGCAGTCATCATTGATTTTATATTTTTCCATGCCTGCCTAACACTCAGTTCAGTGCCTGCTGGGCTTTCTCTTATGGGCAATCTGGCAGCCTGAAACAGGAGACCTAATTTCTACAGACGTGGCATAAGAACAAATTGCCCAAACAAATTTTGGGAGAACTGGGGATTTAAAGGAAACCAGATAACGTTCAATAGCCTACCAAAACAAAGGGGAAAGAAGAGTCCAAGAGTTCCTGACTTTGGACAACTCATTTAATCTCCCCTAAACCATGCATTACTGGAGTGCAAATAATACACTGGCATGCTTAGGATGAAAGCTATATTGGTGAATTAAAGCATAAAAAACACAGGAACGGCCAAGCTTTTCTCACATTTCAAGCTCTCAGCATTACTAACAGTTTGATTTTTTAAAAGACAATAAATATGGGCTTAAATAATAGCTTTTATCTGTAACTTACCATCGCATTCAGCAGAATCCCCCACTAGAATTTCTTCCAAACTGCACAAATGACCTTGTTCCCATAATTAATCCTAACATTGTTAATACTTGGGCTTAGGTATTGCAGCTCTTCCCCCACATCCATTTATAGCCTATTGCTCTTTGCCACCTCCTACTCCTCCCTAACAGGCACCAGGACTGACTGAAGGGTTCTGCCACAGGCAAAGATGACATCAATTAACTGATGGGTTCATTTGACTCCTTGCACCAAGGCCCATGGCCACCATGCTCTAACCACAGATAGCGCCTGGGTGGTGACAACCGAACTCTTTCCAGCTACGCTGGATTATTTGTTGCAGGTGTATATTTTGAGCTGGTAAGGTGGGAAGGATAAAGACAGGTCTATGTCTTAGTCTGGGGGTTTGCTCAGTGTGACTTAGGCACTGCCAAAGTACTGACTAATCCCAGTGAAAGTGAAAGGAAACTATTTAAATTTGACTGAGGATTTAGCAAGCATGGGCACTATTTCCAGCCTCACCAGGTGGCTCTTAGCAAGCCAGGGAACTGCAGGTGACTCGGAATGTTTAAAACAGCACTTACAGAACCATCCTAACACACAGCTCTAAGGCTGCAGTCCAGGACGACTGTGAGGTGGTGAACTTCCTCAGGAGGGACAGACAGGCAGCCAATCTGACCTGCTGCACATGCCTAAATCAGTAAGCATTGCATCATTGCTTGTGTAGGTGTATCCTTTACTTAGCATCCTGAATCTGTAGGAAACAAGTTACCTTGGCAGTGGGATTCTGATTGGCAAGACTTGTGAAATTTTAAGAAGGGGCTAAACTCTTGGGGAATTTCTCTTACAGGATGTATTTCAGCTCTGGAAGCTGCGAAGTATTAAGTGTTAAAAGCAGAACCCAGAATTGTATCTTTTTGTCTCTGGTTTTGATGCTCTGCTTTGCTCTAAGTTAATTGGCAAATTTCTTTTATTTGCGTATCTCAACAAAGCATTTATAATTCTCTGCACAAAAATTGATTTAGAAAGGAAAGCCTGAGAGTCTTTTAAGTTCTTCTTGGCAGATGCATAGGACCATATATAACGTATGCCTATACCATAAAGACATACATCAGTAGTGGGTGGACTGTATATCTCCCTGTGCACTTATTTCTATTTTATGGTATTTTAAAATAAGAAATACCCTTTAAAGAAGCTGATTGCCTCAGGCTAGCAAAAATTTACAAGGCTCACTTGAAATGTTTTTGCTTAACAGCAGACAAAAAAAAGTCATGCATTTGAAAGTGAAAATTTCAATCATCCCAATCCTGGTGACCTCTTCTGGGTATTAAGATGCTATTGGCAGACAGCTCTCTTCAAAAGATAAATTGTGCCTTTCCACAGCAGCAAAATGGCATTTGTTTTCGTGTCAGGACATATTGATTTCATACAAATTTTAGAGAAAATAACAGCTGGCCACATATATCAGTGATGCCAGAACACCAAAGTACAAGTGCCCTGAAGGGGAGGGAAGCAAGTAGGTCAGTCATAGAATCACAGAATGGTTTGGATTGGAAGGGATCATAAATATCACCTAGTTCTAACCTCCTTGCCATGGGACACCTTCCACTAGACCAGGTTGCTCCAAGCCCTCTCCACCCTGGCCTTGAACACTTCCAGGGATGGGGTATCCACAGCATCTCTGGGCAGCCTGCTCCAGTGCCTCACCACCCTCACAATAAAGAATATCTGATATCTAAACTAAACCTACTCTCAGTTTAAAGCCATTCCTCCTTGTCCTGTCATTACACACCCTTGTAAAAAGTCTCCTCTCAGCTTTCTTGTCAGCTCCCTTCAGGTACCGAAAGGCTGCAGTTAGGTCACCCTGAAGCATTTTCTTTTCCAGGCTGAACAATCCAAATTCTCTCAGCCTTGTCTCATACGAGAGGTGCTGCATCCCTCTGATCATCTTGGTGGCCTCCTCTGGACTCACTCCAACAGCTTCATGTCGTTCCTATGCTGGGACTCCAGAGCTGGATGCAGCACTGCAGGTGAGGTCTCACCAGAGCAGGGCAGAGGGGCAGAATCCCCTCCCTCCCCTGTTCCCACTCTGCTTTGGATACAGCCCAGGACACATGGCCAGGTCATGTCCTGCCTCCCATCCACCAGCACCCCCAAGTCCTTCTCCCAGGCCTGCTCTCGACCTGTTCTTGCCCAGCCTGGACTGTTAACAAGGCCTGCCCTGACCCAGCTGCAGCACCAGCACGTGGCCTTGTTAAACTTCATGAGATTCCCTGGGACCCATTTCTGGAGCTTGTCCAGGTCCCTCTGGATGGCATCCTGTCCTTCAGGTGCATCAACCACACTTAGTCTCAGGGCTGTGGCTCAGATCTGAGGACAGGCATCCTGGGTCTGAGGGACAGATTAGTGAGCTGCAGCCATACAGAGATGTTGCAGGAGATATTTTGACTCGTCTTTGAGAGTTGTCTGACTTCTGAAAGATGAAGAAGGGCCAGCACAAGTGCCTGATGCTTACAGTGAGGCTGCAAGGTAGAAACTCAGCATCTGCATCCCTCTCCACCCAGACAAGTTCTTTACTTTATAAGGATGGGAGAGGCAAGTTTTACGTCTGGGAAGAGGCAGCAAAGAAATATTTTCTTGGAGTTGTGCAATCAGTTCTAGGAATGCAAAGTCAACTAGCTGGAAGAACAGAGACTGAAATACTATCTGTTCTCCTGAAACCAGAGCTGTTTTTGAAAGCCTTTAAGAATGAAGAAATATAGAAGAAAATGCCATCATGTCTCCAGGCCACAGAGCAGGACATTATGAATCCACAGATACTGGGAGAAAAAGAAATTTGAAGTTTGAACATTACAATCAGTAAACTTCTCAGAGTTCATGATTAAAATCAAGCTTCACTGCAAGGTTTGGTAGAACATCCCAGAGCCACTCATTTTCCTCGCTGAGTCAAAGTCATTTAACCCCAAGTTCCAGCCCTGGTAAAGCCAGGCACCCTCCTCCCTCAGCAGATCACTTCTGGGGCCAAGCAGGAGCTGCTGTGGTGGAAGGAGGAGCAAAACCTCTCTGGTGGAAAATGAGAAGTTCCTGAGAGAGCAGCTGGTTCCAGCTCCTCTTCTACACTCCTGCATTTATCTACAGGATGGGTTTGTGATATTAAAACAGATGGGTTTTCCAAGCACGACTGCTTCTTTTAGGGATTAACAATGCCATTAAGAGCATCCAGGAAGGCGGCACAGCTTGCCACCACCGAGGGGCCTGCTCCAGCATGAAACAGATTTCTTGCAGAAACAACCCCAAACCTACTTGTAATGTCTGCCCTGTTTTGCCATCATCGCGTTCCCAGTTTTACTAACAAATAAAATGACTGGGCAAACATTGAAATCAGTTTGCCAGCTGGTTTGAGTATCTATTTCTAAAAACATCTTAATCTTCTGGAAAAGCTCAAAAGTTTTAATGCAGTTGTCGACACAGTCTTTTAGAAACTGGTACAAACACAGGCTTAAGGGTTTTCTAATACTATTCTTCTCTTTCATTTCAGATCAGAGGGCTAGAATTACTGAGGTTTTTAAGCATGACATGTATTTGCTTTTATGGAATGAAACTAAAATAGGACAAAAAGGCTTAAATATTTATTAATGTCTTTCTATACAAATCACAAATGGTTTTGTCACAACTGCACACCCAGGACTTCAATGTGTTCCAGATGAAGTCATTAGCTGGGAACTCTGTGTCAGACTTTAGAGACATTTTGACAGGAAGAAGGTTTTCTTCTCCAAGTTTGCAAATCTTGGACCAGAAAATAAACATTCGTGGTGTACCTACTCAGCGAGAGCACTTTACTGACAACACCATTCATATCACATTCTCATTCACACTGATTTTGCAAAGCTATCCAATTCCACAGCTTCACTACTGCTGAAATAATTTTAAGGAAGACTAGTTACAGCAGGTTTTGGGGCACTTGTCTGTAGGAATGTTTTATTACACTCAGGTAGAAGTAGCCCAAGGGAGAGGAGCATCCCAGGGTTTTGGCATCAACCTGAAACACATACTACATAGGTTTTAAAATGTTTACAAAGCCATAGAAATTCCCAAGGACTTTCTCCAGGGCAAAAAGTGAGGGCTCCACTTTTCAGCGACTCTGTATAGAACGCACCATCTTCACACATCCCAGCCACTGGTCTTAACCTGGTACCAGCCCCCTTTACTCAAATGAAGTTAACTCCTATTGTCAGAGTCAAGAGGATAGTTCAATCTCTAGTTTCCTGTATTAATACAATTTCCAGGCAAGACCTCACCAAGCCTGTGTGGCAGCATTAGATGGGCATGCTCGGGACTGATTTAATATCAGTGTAATCTCAAAATAAACACACAGCTGGCCTTTCAGCTCCTCCTGATTCCTGCAGGACAGAATTGGCATGAGGAGAGCAATTGCTATGACCCATACTTCCCTTACCACTCTTATCTCATACACTTGAAACACATCTCCTAGTGCCAGAGGAAAAAGCAGAGCTGGCTCAAAATGTTGCTGTTTTTAGAGCAGAGGGAAAAAGCAGCAACAACAACAAGAAATGCCAATTTTTCTGTCATTCATAAAAAACAAAAGGTCCCAAAAGCCTTTAATACAAGAATCAGACTGTTTGAAGCAAAATCAGAAAACAGACTTCAGAAGAAGTCTGGGAAAGAAAATGTGATATTTTTCAGAAAAAAAAAATACTCAGCTAGCATGGACTCTATATTCATGCTAACTTTGTATAAATCACACAATCCAGGGCTCCTGGTACCTCAGAGGAAGTTCTGCAGCTCAATGCCAAGCCTCAGTGATTGCTAAAGGGCCCCAAAAGCAGAGTATTTATTCCATCTTATTTTCACGGAAACTAAACCCCAGGCAAGTCCCATTGCAATAAAGCACAGTCAGGGAGATCACTGATGACAGCCCTGAGGCTTCATCCCCCTCCACCATGTGCAGCCTAGAAGAGAGTGCAGGGTCCCATTCCAGAGCTGGGTGCTCTGGTGATGCTGCCTGTCACCATTGCAGCGCTGCCTCTGTTTATGCCACAGCATAAAAATGGCCATGTAGAGGAACCCACTCAGGATGAGAATTAATATCATTTGGCTTCAAGCCAGGATGTTCTTTGCTCAAATGGCAAAAACTTCTCCAGCTTCTGAAACAGGTCAGGGCTGCTGATCTACAGATTATACCACAAGGCCCAGCTTTATGCTGCGTGTGGTGATTGAAAAAGCTGAGGAACCACTTGGTTACAGAAAATGGAGCTTTGTCCATCCTGGTGAGGCCAGGTTAGACTGGCACTTCACAGAGGAGGGAGGATGATGCCTCAGGAAGGAGCTGCAATTCAGTTCTGCTTTTCTGAATTACTGTTAGTAACACTGAGATTGCACCCAGGGGCCTGGCTGTTCGTCAGGACTGCACCGTGCTTAGCAGTATGCAAACACAAAATAAAATTACATTCTCTGAAGAGCCCTTTTCACGCTTTTAAATAAAGACACTAAAGTCATACATGAATTCCTTTGAATCTCATTTATAAATCAAAATAATTAGTTTAGCAAGTGATGACAGGTAATAAGTGGCACAGGCTCTTGTCTTTTTCACTGCAAGATGAACCACTTTCCCTGGATTACAGCAGGATTTCCCTCACTCAGTGTCCCCTCTCTCTAAAGATGCACTGCTCCACTTCCTCCTGCATCCAGCACTGGGAACATCAGCTGAGTACTGGACCAAAGAACTCAGGAAGACAAGGATTATGTTATCTATAGAGCACTGAAGAGTCTCCTCACAGTCTATACACCAGTGGAAAAAAAAAATTAAAAAGAAATCTCATTTGCTGCAGCTCACAGCTTCAGCCTTTGCAGATATGGCCTAAATATCTGCTTGCACACACTTCACAGCAAGGCATCCCACCAGCCAAATACATAATCCTTCCACTTAAAACCACCCACAAAGAAGGCAAGTACTGAATCATTTTGGGGGGCTGGCACAGGAGATCTGCATCTTGCTGGTTTCATTACATTGAATAATAGCACAACAGATCTGTAAGTCACATTTAAATCGATTTTAAATTAATCCAAACCCTAGGTGTAAACATAACAAAGTATTGGATGAGAGATTGTGTTTTAACCCATTTTTAGATCCCCGGTATTTCTGAGATAGCAGGGGCTGAAATCACAGGTGTCAGATGAAGGAAGGGACAGCATCTGAGCCACTGCTGCAGTCTAAACAAGAAATGGTCCAGTCTTGAAAAAGAGAAAGGAGCCAAAATCCTGGATACAAACACCCAGCTATGGAGGACAGACCTTCCTGGGCATTTAAACCCTGACTGTTTTTGAAACCTCCTTAGGACAACTAATTCACATACACACACACTCCTCAACTGACCCACAGATCTGCAAAGCTGCTCTCATACAGGGACTGTTGCATGGCTGGTTTTGGAATAAAGCACCCTGGTGCTGTGTGGTTTTGCAATTTAAATAGTAAGTAACACTGCTCTTTCCTTGTTCAAGACTTTTATATACCAGACATAAACAAAAACTGCAACATATTCCTGTCTCTCACTGACAGATAAACAATCTCACTGCTCAAGAAATGGTGACACCATTTGCAAGACCTCTGCAAAGGGGCTGTAATGGAGTACAGGGTGGCGCAGTTAAAAGTGTTTTTCTGAGGAGATGAGAGCTGAATTTGACCAATATTCCTAATACTAAAATACTGGGCTATGGATGTTTCTCAACTTCGTGAAAGTTTTTCACACACGAAATCTAAAACCAAACAAAACCCAGTAAATCTGTATTTTGTAGAGGTCTCATTCAGCAGTTCTCCATGACATTGAGACCAGCTGATAGAAACAATGGGGAAAGTCTAAACTTCAGGCTCTTCCCAAGCAATCATTCTGAAACACATGATTTTTTTAGTCAAGGAACTATTTTGCCTCTTTCCAAGGCCAAATTCCTGTACAAAAAGGCAGAGAAAACTGGTACAAGACACGAGCTGGAAACAACACTTTTCCAGGTGGAGTGAGGGCTTGTACCCCTGAGAAATCCATGTTTCCATATCTCTAATTTTCAGCTGATCCCTCTCTTCCACTCTGACTCTCATCATTGCAGCCCACAGCAGCCATCAAGAGATGGAACCCAAAGAGTTCCTATCCTGCTGCCTGCATCCAGAAAAGCAGGCATGGAAGCGGGGTTTCCTCAGAACACATTTAAAATCCTTAGTGCTGCAGATGACAACACTTGGAAGATGCATTTGCCATGTCAATGTGGAGCTTCCTATTCCCAGTAAAGCCCTGGGCTGTCTCCACACAGATGTTTTCTTCTGCTGTTAGTTATTGCTTGCACCACAAAATAATTTCAGCTAGCTCTGTACTGGTCTGGGAGTGAAGGAGCTACAGGAATGACCTTAACCAGTTGGGCCTGTGCAAGTCCAGGCATCCCTTCTCCTGACACCCCTTCCCATCATATGGAAAGCCAGTTGCAGTTCTTTGTAATAACCAGAGATAGGATATTTCTCCGAACTGTGGGGTTCCCCTATGTGAAATACAAAAGAAAAACAAATGAGATGTAAGGAGGTGATCTCTGCAGCTCAGGGGAAATCATTCCAAAGATTAAATCTGTGCTGTGCTATCAGCTGAGCTTAGTACATTTCCACTGGTGCAGTCGTTTGTAGCTCCAGAACTGCCACTGCCCGAGCACTGATGGGCATTTCCCAGCTGGGCTTCTGACCAGCACAGCCCTTTGGGGAGCACCTGTGTGCTCCCAACACCCTGCAGCATCAGCAAATGCTGGGATGCTCCCTCTCATGCTTGCAGACAACGCTGCACAAGATGCAGCGCATCAGAGAGGTAGGAGAGAATCAGAGAGCAGCAAGGGTTACCCCAGGGCCAGGGCAGCAATAGGGCACAGAGCAAAGGCAGGTGCTGGAGGCTGTGCAGGACTGGTAGTCTGGGTGCCTGTGTAGGAAAAGACCAGGAGACATCCTAGCTGCTGCTAAACACCGCAGGTAGGCACTGGAGTCTGCCCACCTACACCAGCACTGAGCAAAACCCACCCAGAAAGCTTCAAGCAACTCCCTGGGCTGGGGAGTGCAGCTGTGGGGAGAAACCCCTGCACTTCAGCAGGGTTAATTCAACCATCACAGGATTTACAACCACCAGCTTTGCACATTATTATGCCATGAAAGCAGAGGTCAAATCTCTTCCCTAGATTTGGGACTGCTTGTCCTCAAATTTGTAGCAACTAAATCTGTGGTGTTTGGGGGCTTTAGGTGATCTTTTTTTTCTTTTGCTTCAATGATCTTTGTGGGTCCCTTCCAAATCAGGACGTTCTAGGATTCTAAAATCCTCTGAAAGTGTATGTAAAACCTCACACAGGCTGTTTTCTCACTGATGTAACTCTCAGACTGGAATGTTTAGGCAAGAATTTTCTGGCAAGTTTGAAATGTCAGTTAGTTCTCTTTAGTTTTGGATGAGGTTTTTTTGTTAATCTTAAAAAAAATCATTGTAGCAGTCATGGTAATTTTTATGTATATTCCTTCACCACACACAAATAATCCTTTATATAAGGTCTATTACTTTATGCCTCATTTCCTTTACTTCACAACAAAAAAGGTGCTTTACAATAAAGTTTTTCCTTCATCATCTTCAAAGAAGTGGTTTTCAGTAAGCGTGAACTCATTTATTTCTTTTAATGGTGGTCACTTACTTCTTCAAGACAAGGCCATCCACAGAAACTGCACATTCTACTAATACTGTAAATACATTTCAGTAGAGAAGAAAGGTAGCTCTGCCTTGAAAATTATAACAGCATTCTAACAATAAAATATATGCCTAAGCAAGAGCCAGCTGACTTGGAGCATCACTGGTCGTAAAATCCAAAACACAAACATCAAAGGGCAGGGATAAAATGCCAGACTGCCTCAGGATCTGCAGGTTATGGCTCCATCTCTCTGCATTAAGACATGCTCGTTACAGCCTTGGGGAAGTCACCCAGACTGATAGCACCTATCTCCCTAGGTGGGAACAAGGCAAATAACACAGGCTACAATATATCCTTCATCTGGAGGATTTAAAACACTGACAAATATTTGGATGTGAGAACTCAAATATTTTTGATATTGCCTTTGTGGCAGAAAAATAGATGAAATGGAGTTGGAGGGAATTCGCAAGAAGTCTCTCCTGTTACTTTGTGGCTGAGAACTATTAAAAGTTTTTGAATTCAGATGAGTGGATAAAAATATTAATCTTAGAAGATTAATGACCACAGTTTCGCCTTAAGAAGATCACGACCACACTTTTGGGAAGTAAAAGCAATTACAAAATTTTTATGGGTAGTGAAATAAGCCACCTAAATAAGCCAAAATACTGCTTGCTTAGATGAACAATAAAATAATCTTTGAACTAAATCAGATTTAAACCATCCCTCATACAAAAGTGCCACCAAACACATACATTTAAGAGAAGAATATCCCTTGGATATTCACCCTGTTCTGGTGCCAGTCTTGAGCCTGTGGCTCTGTGCACCAGCAGAGACAGAAAGCGGGACAAGATGGGTCACTGGAAATTGGCCTGGCAGCTTGTGGTTCCTTCTCATTCTGGCACCCACTGCAGTATTTAGCCTGGCATGTGTGCAGGCAGGCTGCCAAGCAGGTTTCCATAGCATCCCGCAGGTTGGAGAGGGGTGAAGCTTACAAGGCTTTTCTAGACTTTGTAGCCGGCAGTGCAGGGACAGGCATGTCTCTGCTCATGAGGGTGGTCCCATCTGTGGGACTCTGTGCTCATGGCACAGCTGGGAGAAACAAGAATTGCTCACCCTTGACTGAGCTGCAGCACCAACAGAGCTTCAAACCTGGCACATGGTGTATCTTCAAGGCAATAAACTTCATCCCTTGGCTGGGCTCTGCAGCCCCTCATTCCCTTGAGAAAGAAGCTAAACCGAGCAGGAGCTTAGTACCAGCACAGAAAATAGATGGCTGTCTGGAAATAGACATTAAGGCCGATTTTATTGTATGGATAAAGCAGAGATCTCTGGCAATAAAATGTTAAAATATTCTGAAAAAAATCAAAGGCATCATTTTTCAGAGGGAGTTTGTTCTACTGAATTAGGTGCTAGCCTAGGACTGAGGAGACCCTGATCCTACACCCAGCTGCTCCTGGGATCCTGGACAGCCTTCACTGGGTAAGGTTACATCCCCTCAGCTTTGCTCCCCTGCTTCCATCTGCCTCCTCCATTTCAACTGTAGGAGCTTACAGGTAGAGAACATTTTCTATGCTTCATTAGGTGGTTATTCAGAGCTTAAATGAAACCTGCTGCCCTCAAAATAACAATAACTTATGACATACTCTGAACTGAGCCAGCCTAAGCAATACTGGATTAAAAATTCCCAAAAATGTTTTACCCAGATTTCTTACTGGATTCTCCCCAAGACACTTCTCATAGCAATTGAATTACTCCTAATTTACACCAAGGAAAACATATTGAAGTGCTGCTACACATAATTCTCATCACCATGGGAAGACAGCTTGCTTTCAGCAAAATCAGATTAAGATATGGGCAGAGCTGTCCAGAAAGCCTTTCACTTCAATACAAACCGAGGACAGTGGGCTCAGAGCCAACACTACATTTTTCAGATTAGGTGCTCAGTCTCCTTCCTTCCCCCTCTCACTAGAAAGATTTTTACCACTATAGCAAGTTTCTTTTTCAGACATGAAAATAATAAATAAAAAGATCTCATACATCTTTTCTGATGGAGTTTAAAAGAGCCTGGAAGGAATACAAGCAGATGACACCTTTCCATTACCAGATCACTGCCTAAATACCTGCAGCACACGCTGTGTTTGTGAGCACAGCCTCAAAATGATTCAAAAAATTTAAAAAATTTGAAAAGTGAGGCCACTCTCCTAAAAATCAGAAACTGGGTCCTGATAGCATTTCTTGAGCTCCAGCTGTGGAAACAATTCCTACATGCAGGAGATTAATTATCCCACTGAACTCAGTGAATGTTTTCTTAGCACAGAAAACAAGGAAAACTACATGTAAGAGAAGTAAAATAGATGTCAGACTGATTAAAAGCAATCTCTGATCTCTCTAAAAAGTTAATAAAGTATGGTGTTACTTGGTTTCTGTCATTTTGTTTCTAAACTCTTAAAATAAACAAGCACTATTGCTTATTCCCATCTGTCTTGGGGTGACTTCCCTTCCCTCCTTACTGCAAATCGTACCCTGTCCTTTGTGTCCAAGGAAAAGCCCAGCAGCAGAGTTCAGCCACGAGCTCCTGCATCCGTGAGCATCAGCTCCCAACTGGTGCCACACCAACCTTCTCTTGTTTAGCTAGAGATAACAAGTGTTGGAGCATCTAATATGGCTTTAGGTAAACTATTCTAATGTTTGACTTATGAACCATTTACACATTATCACTAGCTTAGGTTTAACTGCCAACTTTCAGTCTTGACTCAGGAGCCTGTTTAGATCTGCTACCACTCTGAGTTCTCTTCTAACAGCAGTTAGTAAACTATGTCCACCCTTGATTTGCTCTTAAACAGAGTTTCTTTAATCACTCTTGAAGACTCTTCAACCTGGGGTGACCTGAACAGCAAATTTCTAGATGTTTTCCAGATTCTCAGGATCCTATGAAAACACGGATGCCAGAAACAACAACAGCCTCACAGCACCTGCAGAGATGATTTTGCTCAACATTCCCAAGAACACACATCCACAACTTCACCCCAGAAAAATAATCTTACTCAATACATAATTGTTACTTTAGGAGAATTTTTTTCCCCCAATATCATTATTTTCAAGCTAATCATCAATTTAGCAACCATGACCTCCCTTTCTTTCCCAAGCTGTCCTTTCTTTCAGCATCTCTCATGTATGCTATTGAGATGACCACAATTTGCCAAGAAGGAAAAAGCCCTGTCTATTTCTAATCTGCCAGGTCATTTTATCTCATCCTTCTGGAACTCTCCTAAGGCGGTTTTACTGGCAGCACTTCTCTCATTTTATTCCTCAGCTCTCCACATTTCAACTGAGGGTTTCTTTATGTACAAAACCCAACTCTACATCTGAGCAGGGCTGGACATCTCAGAAGGACAAAGAAGGGCAACACTGAGTAACTGGCCGTAGTATTTATTTCACAGTATTTTATTCCAGCGACTCGGGGCTTCTTTGGCAACACCTGCATCCAATCACAATGTGCAGAAAGAAAAGCCACAAACTCCTTTATTCCTTTGTTTCTCTGCAAGATTAAAAAGTTTTGCTTGTTTTTTACCCTGGAGAATAATAAATCATCAGGAGATGATGCACTCCCTTGACACATCCCTTGGTTCCCATGCAGATTGGTATCGGCAGGAACAGCAGGCTTCCCCAGAACATATGTGCAAATATTCAAGAATAGCAAACACCAAGGATAAACATAGTTGGGCCAAACAGCTTTGCTGAAGAGAAAGGAATGTTTGCAAATGCTGCTTTGCGGTATTACCTGCACTAATGAGCCCTCTGTATTCAATAACCTGGTCATTCACTCAAAGAAACCTTTCTGATGAAGGGCATGCACCTGCAGCTTCCCCTCAGGCCTTAAAAAAGGGGTTCTAAATGAGCATCTCTGAGACAAAACCAGATTATTCGATATTTATTGCATATCACATATGATTCTCCAAAGCAAGCAGCTTAAACGTGTAGTCTTGATGAGAATTGATATTTACTAATTATTGCCATTCATCAAATGAATCCACTGAGCCTTAATGCTGTGTTAGCGTTAAAATTTGACATTGAACTCTATGGTTTCTAAACTTTCATAATTGAACCTGATCTGACTAATATATATTAATGTTTTGTCCCTAGGATGATCCACTGGAATCTGTGTCAGTTGAAGAATGCTAGTAATTTTGAAGGGGACACTTCCAAGTTTCCTAAGAGCAAGCAAGAAATTTGAATATTAAGACTCCGGAAAAAAAATCCCTACAGCCAGCAATAGAAACTTACCTTCAGTGCAAGAATAATAACATTTATCTGAAGGAGCAGTGGCTCAGAACAGATGCTGCCAAGATGAATGATTAATGCACATTAATTGTGGTAAGGAGTTTTCAATTTCAAGTGTTTATGAATGTAAAAATAGGAGATTTGATAAAAATAAAAGAAGTTCTCTTTTCAATCAAGTGTCTTTTAAATCTCTTTTTGCCTTCTGAAAAACAAAAGAATTTGCATCTAAGTGACATTTTTAGTAAAAAAGCAGTTGATTTCTGACTTTTCAGATGCCAGTTTTTCCCCATCCAAAAAAAGCCCAAAAAAGTCAAAGAAAGGGAAATGGGAAGGATACAGCCTGGGAAGAAAGCAGCTTCCGGCCAGCACTAGCATACTAATAATCAGACAAAGCAACCCAGACAGACTTTTCTCTTCAACAATATTGGTTTGTACAACACCAACATTAGTTGCAAGGAATGAAAGCAACATCTGGTACAGGAAGTTTAGAACTGGGCTTTACTCATTTTCAGCTTTCAGAAATAAAAAAGACTAATGCTGGGCAGAAAAAGAATTGTTTAGCTGGCATTTTCTCTTGTCTGTACGTAGACGTGCAATGGGGGAAAGGACTTTTTCAATACAGAAATTAAGACCCGAATACCAAACCCCAGCCATTCTTCTCATACAGATTCACCTAGAGCATGAGCTTGTGTGTGTGTCCTGCCAGCTGTTGTACAGCTGTAACCAGCACGTGGCACTGAGTGCTGCTGCCTACCTGGAGAAAAACTCTAAACTCATCCATGGGAAAACTGCCTCATGTATCTACAAAAACACTGAAAGTTTTAATCTCAGCCTTTCTTTTTCTTTGATTTCATGTCAAGAGCCCTTTTCTATTAAGTGCTTCACCAGAGAGTCATAAAATGTCACATAAGAATAACCTAAATGCATCTTAGAGCTCCCTCAATTTGTCAGCCTCTGGTTTTTGTTCTAGCTGTTGTTTCTCAACACCCTGCTGAGATGCAACTTGTTTTCTCGAGCAGAGAATTCCTCAATTTCACCTGGCCGATGCTGTTTCTTCCCTTGAGACAAGCAAATGCTTCTTAAAAGAGGATAAAATAGAACAAGAAGTTTTTTGGGAAGCTGGCTAGTGACATTATTTTTCCTCTCTGCAAACTTGAGCACAAGGTCAGAGAAGACATTTCTGCTTTGATTAGGCACCAGTCCCTTCACTGGGAAGGTGTTCAGAGATTTTTTTTAAAAGAGGTGATTGATGCCAAAACCCACCCCTGGAATCTGAAGACACTTTCCTACCATTATAACCAACTAATCCAAATCCCAAATTTCATGGACGGTAGAGAATATCGGTCCAAATCTCAGGCTACCAGCTCCCCTCAAAGTATGTAGTAAGGAGACTTCAGCAGGTTAAGGCATATTTTACTTCCACAGACCAAACTTCGGTGTGGGCAAAGGCTGACTCTGTTGTCAGAGGAACACAGAGTTATTTCATTCCAAACACTTTGCCCACCATTTCCTTATTAAAGGGACTCCTTCATTATTAAGGCTTTTACACCAATTCCATCTAAGCTTTTCCTATCTGTTCATTACAAGGCACCGGATGAGAATCAAACTGCCCACAGAGAGAGCAACAAAGCCTCAGAAGAAGGAAGAGTCACAACTGCAAATACCAATCTCCATGAAAGATATCAGGTGTCATCATCAACAAGAACATCTCAACAGCTTTGACAGGACCGCAGGAAGACACTGTCCCCATTCTCAATTCTAAATTTAATCAAGACACAGTGTACACATGCAAAGATTATATACAGCTGAATGTGCCAAGGTACCTGGTATGAATTGTGAACAACTAAACGAAGAAAACTTGAATTTACTTTGATATCAGCAGCAAGTGTTCCCTGTGTAAGGTACAAAGGCTGAAATTGCCCCACATTTCAGATATTTAGTTTCCATAGAGACTCTTCATAGCTCTGCACAAACCACAATACTATTTCCTCAGCATAGCATGTGAAGCAAACTGTTGATCAACATAAAGAAAAGATAGGGCCCCATTTAATTAGCATAAGTCAGGAGAGCTCCCACTGGTAATTGGGCTGTATGATCCCCAGGCCTAAGTTTTACATCTGGGGCAAAATATATCTATATGTGTATATACATACATACACAATTCAAACACAGAGCACACAGTAGCAGGAGCTTCCAACACCTGAGTAAATCCTCCAAAACACTGCAGAGAGAAAGTGCACCAGAAAGATCGGAGAGGGGGTTCAAGGCTGGGAAAGTGAGGCAATACCTGTGTAGAAGGTGAAGAAGCAGCGGCTGCCAGGTCAAAATGAAAGGGGATAGTTTGAAGCAGAAGGATAAGGTGAATATAAGGCTTAGATCCAGTACGAACTATGTCCAGCTTATCTAAATTTATCTCTTACTACTCCATATTTCTCCATAATTACATGGCTGGATATAAGACCTGCTGAAAACAGAGGAGCCTGAAATCTGGGATCAAAACCAACTACTAATCCAGAGCAGGGAATGGTATGTTTATTTAGCTGACTGCACCAAGAAATCTTCTTCCAGGGTAATAAGGAATGGGCACAGCTGAAAAAAACTAATCAAGCTGGGAGGTGAACCCTATTCACGTTTGTAATAAGGAACATATTTGAGCAAACAATATTTTCTGTTATTTTCCTGGGTTGTTTCCTTCCAATAACAACCATCAAATAATAAAGGGAACTAAGAGTATGTTACATAGAGCAAGCAGCATTCCTTATGGAGCAGCAGCAGCTCTGGGAAGATAATGTCATCAGTCAGAGAGAGGAAACAAATACGCTTTGTCCAAAGTGCCAGCACTGGACCCTGCTTGATTTTTCAAATTAAATCTTAAAAGAATTCAAGCAGGATATTTATTGCAAGCGTTACTCAAAGTCTTTCATTTCTGGAAAACAGATTTAATTAAAATAGTGAGCATCAATAAACAGATCAAGTAAGTATTTTTTATTAGAATGACAGAGCCAGAAACCAAAGAAAAATAAATCTTAAAGACTCAGAAAACCCTTCAAAATCAATTTTAATAGTCAACTCTTTCTTTCAGAGCATTCTTGCTTTTTTCAGAAAGAGATGATCATTCTTTGGGCCCATTTCCTACAGAAGCACAGCATAGAGAACTTGACACACATGACCCACCCAGGCACAATTTTCTTAGTCTGAGGAGGTCAGGGCCAGTTCCCTGACCCTTCCCTGAGTTAGGCCATACCCAGAGTGGAAGGTCTTGAAGGGTATCACCAATGTGTTTGTGTGTTAGTTATCTCTGGCTGTTCTTAGGACTGCCTTCCTGGTATGTCAGGAGTTTCACTTAAACTTCTCTCCGGTGTCTTAGCTAATATTTTGGTTAAAATTCACCGCTTTACCAGTCCTAAACAGTATCAGGGGAAAGAAGTAAGGGAAAAGATGAGTAAGGAGAAGAGCCAGTAACTCCTCTTTACACAACACAGCTGAGCTAGTGCTGGAGGTGCATTAAATGTGGAAGACTAAACTGATAAAAAAATTCCCTTTAGTGGAATGTACATGAATAATTTGTGATATCCTTAAAGTCTCAGGGCCCTGAGTTAAGGCTAGACTTTTAAAGCTCTCCAAGCAAGAGAAATCAATACTCAATTTCACAAAGATTTCAGCCTCCCCAGGCTCTGCTCTTCCAAAGCCCCAGGGCACTGCACCTGGTCCAAGCACATCAATATTCCTGCATGCACTGATGTGTTGATTTCAGGCCAGGGGTGCAACAGTCCCCAGGCAGGCTGGTCCTCAGGGGTGGCACAGCAGCACCAGCCTGGACCACTCATCCTCCCACCTTTGCACCGCCTGGGCACACCAGGCTGTAGGATTTGTCACTGGGAGCATTTAGAGGCGCAACCTACTCACACCACACAAGATAAACACAGTGGTTCTGTTGTTGCTGACTTGCCATCACACAGGATACAGCAGATTCACAAGCGTAGATAAAGGCAGATATTTATTTTCATGAACTTCTCTCAGGCAAAAGATCTTCGATGCAGAGCAGGTAGATATTCAGTGGAGTCTTTCTGACCTTTCACGTCCGGGACTATTCAGAATAGCCAGTTCTCATACATACATATACACACACAGAGCCTCCTTAACAGGAAAGATTGCCAAGCTCAGAAAAATATTTAACTGCTTTTCACCCTGGACACAATAAAGAAGTTGAAGTGACATTGATTTATTTATGCTCAGAGCACACAGGTTAGGACCTGAACAGATCACAAAAATACACTTTCCTTGGGATGAGCCTTACTTTGATGTCTTTTTTAGTATGTGAATAAAAGATATAATTCCTAATAAACATTTTATTAGTCAAATTAAAGGTTTTTAATCACTGCACATGTCTGGATACCAAGGAGAGAAGAATATTTTGAACACAGTCTGACCGCACAAAGCACACGGAAAGGGTAATGGGTGGCAGGGGGACGCAAAGAAATTACCAGAGCTAAAATGGCTCTAAAATAAAAATACTCTAGTGTCACAGTCACCCCTCCTAAAAACAGTATCAGAAAAAGATGCAGCTCTTATAACGAGAACTTTTAATAGCTCCTGAGTTTGTAGATGTAAGCTTATAGCCGTAGAAGAGTGTCTATATTTAAGAAACTATGACGAAAAACGCATTAATTTACTAATGGTGAGAGATCTATTAGGCTGACTTCAAAAGCCTTCCACTCTTTAGAAGAGATTTTGAAGCAAAGTACATTGTGAGTGAGTGGAGACCAGACTGAAACACAACCTGTATTAACTACACGGAATTTAATGTGACTGACCCAACACCTTCCCTACAAGGAGAGGTGGAGACCTGGGCCCCAGAACCTTTACCAAAACAGGTTGCATTTGCAGTGATTACTTCCCAGCCCACCTTCACAATTACCCCCTAGCCATGACACCATTGTTGGTTTTAACGAGACAGGTTTTAGTAGAGGGCTGGAGCACCATGTGGGTAGGGATGACACTGACTACTGAATTAACAGAAGTGGTATTTAAATTTAAAACAAAAATAGATTCATTTTGGAGTAAAAACTGAATTTTCATCATAAGCTACATGCTTGCCGTTGGAAACGTTTGAGGAGGAAAAGATGTGGATCCCATGACAACTGAATTACCATAACGAAGCCACGAAAAAAGGTCACCGTGCTCCCACAGGGCTTCAGAGGAGCACCAGCCCCTGCAAGTGCAGCAGTGCTGGATACAAATCACCTGCAAGGTATTTATCCAAGAAGATGTATGTGGTCCAAGTACAATTTAGGAAAGATGAACTCATTCTAGAAGTGGGCAGGAGGAAGACACTGGGCATGCTTTCAAATAATGGAAAGACTGCTTTAAGAGAGCTAAACAGACTGGGTTGATTTAGCCTATCAAAATGAAGGCTAAGAGGGGATGCAAACCTTTTGCTTCAGGATTAAACAGTAAGAAGGGAAGAACTACTGGAGCTGAAAGAGAATTCTGTATGAAACCAATGCTGAATGCACGTGGGCTGGAAGTCAGACTGCAGGTTTCAGCTCTTGGAGGAACAGGGCTCACGAGTAACAAGCTCCTAACAGGACAGTTCAAGAAAGAAAATTCAACCTGCCTGGCAACAGCAGCCTGCTCACTTGGCAAACAAGCTTGTACCACTCATCTGTGTCAGCACAGAAGTCTGCTCAGAGGCCTCCATTCTCAAAACCTCTTAAAAAGAAAGTATTTGGAAAGTGTGCTAAACTTTGAGAGGACTACAAGACGATTACTGAATTCCCCAGATAGCAATCTGCATCTCAGTCCCACAGCCAGTGTGGGCAGTCTTAGAAGAAGTAATTTCCTTCTTTTTTTTTCTTTTTCAGCTTGCCTGAACATCCCATAAAAAGAGGAATTACTACAGTGAAAGGGAGAAATTGATTATGCACATAGTACTTTCAAATGCAGGAGGAAAACAAACTAGAAAAAATAGAGCAGAATAAATTGTTTCTGCAATCTCAGTGCATTAGATTAAAAAAAGAAAAACCCAGGAGATAAGTGAGAAGGGCAAGGTGGTTCTGTTTTGGTTTTTTTCCAAAATTTCCACTGTTTTTTTTATACCAAAAAGACACATATGATTTTCTTTTTTTCTGTACAAACCTGAATATCCTGGGAAAACATAGTTAAATCACCCAGACAAAAAAAAAAGCTGGAAAGACTGTTTAGATGAAAACCTAATCAATAAAACCGCTCAGAAGAAATACTTATCTGCATCCTGTTTGAGATTGACAGGGGAGGTATTAATATTGTATGTGCTTGTCTAGTGGGTAAGATAATCGAGCACCATCAAAATGCAAAGCGGTTCCTGCAACTCCTCCAGCAGTTAAAAAAAACCTCCTTTTCCATCTGAATTCCCTTTCTCCTGCAATGCCATCTAGAGGAAAGCAGGCAGAGGGAAGGGAGGGCAGAGGCAAAGGGTGCCGGGTGAAGGTGAAACTTCCCCAGCCCTTGCTAATGAAGTGAATTAAGCTGCCCAGTTTCTGGAGCCATTAGAGGCAGCGCAAGCCCTGGCTCCGCCACAACAAATCACATCCGAGCAGCGGGGACCCGGCACTGGGGTTTCCCACGACACCTTGCTAAGGAAGGCACTCGGGTACTACAGGTCTCTGCTGAAGAAATCCTCAATAATTTCATCCTTTCTACCATTTGCATCTGCAAGCATATGAAATAAAAATCCTTTAACATCCCAGATTTGACTGGAGGAATAAAGGAAAAAACAAAACAAACAAAAAAAACCACCCCAAAAAATCAGGAACTGAAATTTGCAGTGAGTCACAGGCATCTCCAGGCAAACCAGCACAGTGGCAGAACTTGGTTAGGGAAAGTTCAGAGCCCTGTTTGCCCCCTCATCCGTAGACTCTCCTTGCCAGGACCTTGGGTACTCGCTTCAGCTCTGTAATTCTGCTCCCTAATCATTTCTTCTCAGAGGGGTTGTAAGTGCTTGTGAAAGGCTCAGACTGTGAGACATTCAGAATTCCAGCAGGCACTTCTGCACGCCCCAGGTCACATTTTTCACCACGGGCTTCAGCCTTGTTTCACACAGCAGCAGCTACCACAGCCACCGGCTTTCAGCTCCACAAGGACTAACACAACATCAAGCACTGTTAAAACCTCAGCAATAGCTCTGCCACATGCAATACAGAGGATGGTTGGGAATGCATCACTTTTTTACCCTACGCAGAATTTAAACCATTCCTCTCAGATCACGGCTCTCAAATACTGCTAATGTAGATGTTTCTATCTGAGGGCTCAAGCTTTCTCCTCAGAGTTCCCTTGGCCTTTAAAAATTAATCACAGTCAAGCTTTAGAAAGAAAAAAAAAAGTAAAAAGAAAAGCCTTCAAAGCTTTTAGGGAATAGAACTGTTCAGAATATTTTGTTTTGACACTCACTGGCTGTAATTTTTCCCCTGAAATTTTAGAGGATATTTTTAAGCCAAAAAATTGATGAAACTAACAGTAAATAAGACCTTGTTAAGAAATCTTGACGACTTTATTAATAGGGATGAGCAAAAAAAAAAGACATGTTATTCAGGTCTGGATACTGCCTGATTTTTCAACTGTTATAACAACTTTAAAGGACCTTTTAAGCAGCATGCAATTTGAGTGAATTTACTTTTATAGCAAAAAGTTAAAGAAAATACAACTTCCTCTGGTCAAGCGAAGGGAAGAGAGTAAGAGCTCTGAATGTGCTGCTCAAACACAGATTCTTGTGACTGATAAATCTTAATTCTGTATGAAATCTATTGTTCAAAGCTGGGCTTGCAGACAGCTTAAAAGCAGGGAAGTTTTACCTTGTGTTCAAGGACAAGTATTATCCAGACATCAAGAACTGAGGGAACAAACAGCCCTGGTACAGCACATCCAGAGAGCAGAAGACTGCTGGGACCTGGGGATGGCTGTTTGAAAAAATAATTCATACTTTCTGCCAGTTAAAATATTTTACAAATGTTTTGGTGGAATGCATCAGTCGTCTTAAAGCAGCCTCCTGAGCTCTACCCCATAGCCATACCTAGGCAAGGCTTCATCAAAGAGGTGCTGGGGGGTGTGTGCTATTAAAACTGAGAATTGGGTATGGAAATACCATCTTTATAAACAAGACCTCAGATAGCCCGTTGGGAAGTCTTGGTCTCTGCCAAAGGTATGACAATCCAATGCCCAAGCTCTGTGTAGGAAAGACTGGTTTGTATTTCAAAAGCTGAAAATGGAAACTGAGTCATCCCTAGTTTTCAATAACAGTGATCAGAACCTTTTAGTAACAGTCAGCAAAACAACAGTTCCTTGTTTCTCCTCTCCCATGTGAAACTTCAAACAATTCAATTTATCAGTGCTGAAGGGTTCTCTATCTGCTGATTTTGAGCACTAACAAATGTTATTTCCAAATCTGTCTTACAACAATCTCCAGAAACCTTTCCCTCTTTTAACATGGGATTTCAACATTTCTTATAGAAATAACCATCAAGAATTTGAAAAATATATGAAGTGAGAAAGACTAGTCAACACCCTCTAATTTTTAAACTCATAGAGTAATTGCTGGGTCGCTTCCAGCTCCCCTCCGAGCACAAAACAGGAACCCTTTGATGTCTCTGTTTGAGCATTCAGACTTTACTGACCAAGTCGCAATCAGAGGATGAACACATGCAAGCCCCATCAGCTTCCAGCAAGACAAACCCCAGTGTGGGCTGGATGCAGCAGCAGGCATGATGGTGCAGTGGCTGTGTGCTGACACTGCCACCAGACCCTGCCTAAGAGCACAGATGCCCTCTTCCCGCAGGGCTAATTGTATCGTATTTCTTTTCTCATACAGGCACCTCTATTTCCTCTTATTTATCTCTCTACCTTAGTGTTACAGTGGGAAAAAAACCCCAAGGAATTCAAACAGACTCCTAGGCATCAGCAGCTTTGGTAACCCCTTAGCAGTTTGTAGGATGGTTGTCCCCCCTGCTCTCAGCTTGACAATGTGCATGTCCCTTACCTCCCCATCAAGAAAACCCAAAGTCCTTTCACCCTCTGCCTCAAAGCCACCTTGAACCAGTGGCATACAAACAGGCATCAGGACACCTCTAAGTGCGGTATAAACACAGATAAATCTTCTTTCATGAAGCAGCTCCTCTGCTGCACAAACCAGACTGTGAGCTCTGCCAGCAAATCCTCTCCTCCATGGAAGAAGTCATCTCCTCAGCTGCTACCCCAGTGACAGCAAAGGGTAAGTACTATAATTATATTACTAAACTCACAAATTATTAAAAAAACCAGAACAACACAAAATAGATAATTAAATTACAAAGAGAAATAAATGATGCCTTATCCCTAAATAGCCCAAGCTGACGAAAGGGAACAGCACATTTGTTGTCTGCCACATGAGTGCCTCTGATCAGCACCTGCAAACGGGCAGGGGATTTTACATCTACTAGGACCCGATCATGTAGCAGCAGTTCACTCAGGTATGCACCACAAACTAGTGCTGACAGCACTGTGGAGACCTAAATATTTAGTACCACCAGCACACTATAGTGCACCGTTCTCAGAGTAAGCTGAGGTCCTGTTTTAATTTGTTCTGTCTCAAAATAAGGAAAGTGAAAATCTAAAATTACTGTAATGTGTACACACCAAAGCTACTGCTTAAAATGGATAAAATTTGCTCTCATTTTTATTCTTTGTTGAGGGGTTCTCTATCAGAGAATTTCAAATTTTAGACTATACACGACATGGTTTTAAAATCTGTTCTTGATACTTTTCTTTATCCATCTGCTAAACTAGGGAAATGTGGGCTCTGTGAGCCCTTGGGGCCTTGAGGTGGATTCAAAAGAAATGTTCTCCAGGAAGAGAGAGCAGAAGCTCAGCTGCAAGGGCTGGGAGCAGGTTTGCTGTTGGTTCTCTGCCAGATGGGCAGTGGCCCCAGGGGCAAGAAGCATGTCCATGCCAGCAGGCACCATCTCCTCCTGAGCAGAAAAAGATTAGAGAGATGCCTTGGCTCTGGGAACACTGTACTTTTTAATGCTAATTCTTTATCTACTAGCAAAGGAGAAGGTTGTATTCCTCCACTGGAAGCAAGAGGGACAGCAAAGAAACACAAGATAAATCATATCCAACACTACTCTTAATACATTCCCCCACAGAGATGGCTAGACCAAAAGATGCCCATGTATTAACCTTGATTGAGAGGTTATTTGTGCCCAGTATACTAAAAAAAAAGTCAAGAACAAATCATCCTCCAAAAGTATTACTTTTGTTAGGCTGTCAACATCAGAGCATGCTTTGGCTTCTGACTGAGCCAGGACAGAGGGAAGAAAGCAGTGTAAGGAATTCAGAGCACAGCTTCCTTTGGGAAAGTTACTTTAAAAATCAAAGGTCACAGAATTGTCCTAAGGAAGAAGTTTTTTGTAGCTTGTGCTCTGCTTTTATTCCATGAGCTTATAGGCACGAGATTTCTTTGGTGGCTCAGGCTTTGCTCAGTACAGCTCCAAACTTTCTAAACAATTCCCAAAGTAAGTTGGGGGAAAAGAGTACCTTTGAAATATTTTGTCACCCAGCTTTTAGTAACTGATAGGAAAAAAAAGGTGCTTTTAGGGCATAAATCTCTCTGCAAATCCTTGTCTAGGCAATCCTTGGTGGCAAAAAGTGTTGAATAAATACTTTTTGAATAAAGTATAGAGTATATTGAAAAAAGCATAGAAACTTTACAAAGTGACTATAAGAGAAGACAGGGTATCACAAGTCATGGGTTTAGGGATTTCTTGCCTATTGTAAGGTCCTCTGGAGAAATCTCAGCATGTTTTGCAAGATTTCCATTTTATTTTGAAAATGCTTTCCAATCCCCACAGCATGCTAGGTCAGAAAGGGAAACACTTGCATTTTAGCACTGGAGGAAATGGAACCAAGTGAGAAGAGCCACTTTTTAAGAGCTGCCCTTAAGAAAAGAAAAAAAGAGAAAATCCAGACAGTTTTCCCTTGAAGGCTGACAGCTCAGCAACACTGTCCTGGGTGGATATCACTGTAAATCTTCCTCAGGGCTACCTTTTATATCTGCCATTGTCGCAGAACCAAGGAACAGCGGCTAATGTTGCTGTACTATTAAATTTCTGGGATTCACAGTGATGTGACTGGATGGTAGCAGGGCAAAGGAAGCCCTGGTTTTGTCACCTCAGTGCACAGGGCTTTGTGCTGTGCTTAGGGAATGGGAGTCAGTGCAAATACATCAATTCCTGCTCACCAGCTGCTTCAGAGAAGCCAAAGGACACGCAGGTAAGGCATGAAGCTAAGGAATTTCTTACTTTGTTGATACACTAAAAAACCCCAATCAAACCCCACCAGCACCAAAGAATGCAGTTCAGTGCAATTCCAGCTTCTCCAGCCCCATATCAACCCTGGAACAGCAGTTCAGAAGCAATATGCTTGAGCTCTGTTACTTTTAAAGAATATATCAAAACCAGCAAAACCAAGCCAGGGTGGTTGTTTTCCATGGGCACAAAATTTAAATGCAAGTGGCTCGAAAAGTGTCATTGTAATGCCTTTGCAAACAGTCCCCAAGGCTGATTTGTCACACAATACTGGTCTAAAACCAACCTCTATTCAGAAGAGTTATTCCTTAGAGATTGCCATAAAATTTTTTAGTGATCTGTGATTCAGTGCGCTTTTAATCCCATAGGAATGTCTGTCATTTTAGGAACTTAAAATGGATGAGAGGAGAGCCTAAACTCCATCTTTAGAGGGGAGAAAAAACAAAACAAACCACCAAATACCAAACCCCAAGACTGTAATTCACTCAAGAAGGTTTATACTTTAACATTCTACTTCACTGAGCTTCACTGTCATTGAGAAGAATGTTATGAACATTTCCCCCAAACACCTCCTTCTAATAATGATTGTTCTGGACGCAAAACACATTTTCTTGTGGTCATAACATAACAGACTGTTTCAGCCCCCATCCCTCAAAGCTTGCAAGCCACCCTGGGCATTCATTTGTAAGGAAGGGCAGCATGTCCTTGAGCACAAAGAATAAGCGACATGCAAATAAATAAAGCAGATGCAATACAGCTCCTATTCCAGGTAAAAGGTAGCAGCTGGTCATGCACACAAGATTCTCTTTCATTTTGGGGCTGCCTGAAACATTTCAAGGCCCAACTGATGCTTCTCCATTAGCATTTTAGTTTAGAGAAGGGGTACGCCTTGGAAGCCAATCTCCCCACCCCCATCCTGCTTTACCACGCTTTATTCTGCATCATAGAGCAGTCTCTAAATGCAAGAACTGCTTTGCTTCCAAATCAAACCAGATTGCAAGACGTTCTCCAGGTACACATCCGCGTGCTTCACCTGCTTACGGGTGTGCAGTCCCTGGGGCCAGGTCAGAGCTACCTCAACACAGCTGCTGCACGCACGCTATGAAATGCCTGGGGAGGAGATCTCAGCTACTGTGAGGCTGGAAAACCTCCATAAGCAAGTGGCTGAAACCCCATCTACCTACAGTCAGTTAGAGATCAGTGGAGATCACTCCCCCAAGCAATCTGCTCAGAGTCAAATTCCATTCAAGTTAATTCTTGAAGACTTGGGATAAAGAAAATGCACTCGTATCTTATATGTGCATCGCAATCCTGTGAAACACAAGCCTAGCAGGTTCACAGCTCATGCTAGTAACTTTGAAAACTTTCAGTCTGTCCAGTAGCTGTATATTGGGGTATAAAAGAAGTTTTGTAAATGAAGGAATGGGAGCTAAATTCTTCTGTCTAGAGGCAACAGGACAAAACCCTTAAAATTACTGTTTATTATCAACGATCTCCACTATCAGAACAAATTGCCTATTAAAAGAGTCACATATACACAGAGTTTTATCACTTAGTGATGTTGCACTCTGAGGCTGTAGTAGTTTTGTCCTTATTAAGGGGATATAAAAGTTTTAGGGTATGTCCTGCTGTTCAAACAAAAGAATTAATGATTTGCAATAAACTCCCATTACAAGGAGCTGAAGCTGAGGTCTTTCTCTGCAGGACACCTCTCATTGAGGCTGTATCTACACTGAGCCTTTGGGATAAGTGATCTTAAACCTGCTGACTCCAGGGAAAGCTGGGGACATTCAGTGCCCCCAGGGGTCTCACCTCTGCCACTTTCCAAGATGCCTTCACTTGTCCAGTGGGTGTGATTGCACTGAGAGTTCCCTGCCTGGATTCCTCATGCAAAGCCTGTCCTGAACCAGCCCAGTCACTTCATGCCTGATCAAAAAAATGGATCAGGAACAGATTCAGCAACAGAACAGTCAGGAATGTGGGAATAGAGGACAGCACAACACCAGTGCTCAGCACATCGCAGTGCTCAGTACACACCACATCTCTCACCACAAGGGCAGGAGCAGCCTGACTCCCTGGGTGCTCAGCTGAAAGATCCAGAAACTGTTTCAAGCCCCCAGCTCCTGACCTGTTCGCAGGGACTTTGTCTTTGAAGTAAAAATACGCAAGATGTCACCAATCTAAAGTTCAAAAGAAATAAAACACTCTTGTTGTTGGCTTGACTCAAGAAAGGACATTAACATTATCTCTGAAGTATTCAGAAAAAAATAGTGGAAAAAAAGTCAAGTAACCACCCTCAGGCTGGTCTATGAAAGTCACAATTTAGCTCAGCCTAAGGGTGGCATATATAAAAAAATTAGATTTTTTCCTGTGATAGAATTCAGATAGCCTTAATGGATTTTTTTTCTCTTTTTACTTTTAAACAGCTGCAACAAAGTAACTTAGAATTATCATAACATCAATTAAACACGCTGTGGGGCTTTTGGGGGATCTAGCAGGAAAATGATGTCTGTAAAAAAAAATTACAAGCTGCTAAGAGTTAGTGGTAAGTTAATTAAGTGAAGATAGCCAGATTGCAACAAAATGGCATGGTATTCCCAGACCCTCTTCTCTAGATAAAGTGCTTTGACTCATGATGAAGGCAGCACATAGGAGAAGAAATCAAAAGCTGTTGTATCTAGAGAGTTCTTGTCATATCAGGAGCTGTCAAAAGAGCCAGTTCTCTTGATCTCCTGTTATATTTAGTAGAGAAAGTTATGTCCTGAACAAAAAGCATATATTGTAAGCAACATAGAAGAGTTTTGTGCAGTCAAAAATGAATTCCTGCCCAATTCCTGCCCCCACGGTGGTGACACTAGTGTCAGTGCTTAAGCAGATAGAAATTTCTTTAATGATCTGTCTCTACAAGATTCTCTGTTTATAAACCACCTCAGCTTGGCTAATTCAAAGAAAATGGTTGAGTGCATTACAGTGGACTGCACTCAGTAATCAACCCTTTCAAGCCACAGCTGTGTCCTAAAGGCAGCAGTTTACAAATAAATAGAGCAGCAAAGTGCTCACAAAACCTACACAGAAAGAAACTATCCTGCTTAAGATTGGACTACTCCCATGCCCAAATTCACCCCTGAGAATACCAGTATGAAGAATCCCATCTCTGTTCTCTCTTAGATCTACAATTTTCACTTTTTCTTACTTCCTCCCACTCAAGCAATTGAAAAGTTTATTCTTTTAATTTAATTCAGTTTTGGGCTCCTCGCTATATCCGTGAGCTTGCAAAGCAGGGGCTCCCTGTATGTTCTGCACTTGGAAGCACCTTCTGCCCTGGGCACAAAGTGGAAAAGTGGGCTCCAGCACTCTCTCCTCTTCCCAGAGCTACCTGCAGGGAGCACAGCAGCAGGAACAGTTCCTGTTGGGCACATGCAGCACACAGAGTGTGTTACAGTCTGCCTTACACCTCGGAGCAAACCCATCCCTGCAGAGCATGTGTGGGCATAGGGTTCTGTTACTTGCAAGGCAGTGCCCCGGGCAGTGCCCCACCACCCCATTACCCTTGAAAGCTCTGAAATTTCTTGAACACTGCGCAGTTGCTCAGCAAAAGTGTTCAGTGTTAATGAAAAACTAAGGAGGAGAGAAAGGTATAAACCTGTCAAACGAACAAACTGGTTATCTCAGGGATCTAGCCAAAAGGAACAAGCCCATTAAAGAAATAATTTTCTGCACCAATATGTCACTGCACTATACTCTGTGCATAATAATTACTTAAATCCAGCCATCCCATGCATTATTAATAGGACCAGCCAACCTCAAGTCCCCATGCAGCCTTAAAGCAGATATATTAAATATTCCCAACAGGAAACAGGCAGCCATCCATTATCAGCAATAGACTACACAGTTAAGTCAATGCCTCTTTCAAGAGGGTTTTGTTCTGGTGTGATCAACAAGGCTGCTCTTCCCCATCCTCCAAACTGCCTTTCCTGTCAAACCTGAGCAGTGTTTCCTCATTTTTCCATAAAACATGAGAGATTACCCTTTACTGGGAGCAACAAAATCTTGCGTAGCTGATAAATGCTCCAGGAGCAGAGAAGCATCCTAAGCAAGTTGACACCAGAAAAACAAGAGATAGTGGGGATCCAGGGCTAAAGAATCAAGGATGGGAGAAGGAGAAAGAGTAGCACTATTCTTGCTGCTGAGGGCAATGGAGACCTTTGTCTCCTGTTCATGCAGCTGCCATGGCTATAACTTGTTACCATATGCAGGCAAGCGCCGATCTACCGGCCTGGAATTCAGTCTTATTCAGCATTTGGGCAACCGTGGTTCTTGTCCCTCCTGAAATGTGTCTCTACTCCTCTAATCAGTCTTTCAAACTGCTTCTGTCCAGTTGTGGAGTACTGGTTTTGTACAAGGCCACACCACTAGCAAAATGCTGGTTTTCCACGAGAGGGATGGGACTTCCTCATGGAGGGGCACGGACCAGAGCCAATTGTGGAGAAGGGAATTCCTTTCTCACAAGACAGTCTGGCTCACAACACACACACGCAATCACACAGGTTTTACATTAACACATGACTGTCAATAGTGCAAATCATAGTGCTTCTTGCATAGTCCTGTGCCCTGCTCTCTTTGCAATTTCCGTATACTGTGAAGTCATTCTGTAACCTCCCATGAAAGGTATGATTATGAAGTGATTCAAAATAGCAGGCCTGGAAGTTTAAATGCTTCAGCAGCAAGCCAAGGAAATGCCCACAAATTATATGTTAGGAGAGTATTTTTTATGAAACGTTTGGCTAGAGATTTACAGGGATGAGCAGTGACAGAAATGTGAAAATTCCTTTCTTAGGAAAAAAAAAGTGAGAAAAAGGGGGAAAAATCTAAATAGTAATGGTGTGGTATTTAAAAATGTATTCTTTTCACTAGAGAGTACAAGGAGCAGCAAGAACAAGAAACACAGTAAAGACTTGTGTGCTCGAGAGGGACATTTATAGCCTGGCTCAACCGGCTGCGTCAGAGGAGCAGCACAGCGCAGCACGTGGGCACCATGGTTTTTGTCTAGCAGGTACAACACCCCTGAAAGACAAAGATATCAAGCCAGCTGGTTGTGAAGGCAGCCCCTCGGGCTCCTGGCTGTTGCTGGGAAGCCTGGAGTATTTGACATTTCTTATCAATAGACACAAGCCTGAAAAGTTTCCGGCTGGCGAGGAGAGGCAGGGCAAGCGGATGAGCGGGGTCTCCATAACATATGGCTCGTTGGAGGAGAGAGACACCTAACGTAATAGTTATCAATACCTGCATGTGTACTTCAAATTAGATAAAAGTTAATTACCTCCCTCTCCAGTCCTCCCTTTGTGTTGATAAGCTCTCAGAATTTTTTTATCAGTCTGTAAGTGGCTGGCAAAAATCTAGTCCCAAAATCAGGCTGTTTTAGAACTTGAAGTCATTCCCACAGTGACACCCTTCACAGAACAGATATCTTGAACTCCTACTATCATATTTTTAATTTACAGCAGAAAATATAATTTTCTGAATTCCTCTCCTGCAGCATGACAAATACCCCATTGCAATATTATAAGGAGGGCAGAGGAGTGGGGGAAGCAATCCAAACCAGGCTGTTTTCAATACAACGATTCTAAAGAAGCTATTAGCAGATTACCCAAGCAATATATTACTGCTGAACCAAAGATGTGTTAGAAAACACTGAGTCATGCCACTGAATTAATGAAATTAGTTTGAAATTATAAATTTTCAACTGAACGCGAGCAGTTTGGGCTCTTGATCAGTTGCTGTAATCTTCCACACCCTTAGACCACATTATTCATGTTTTCATCTTGTTCTTGCATGAAAAAGGGGTAAAACCTGAAAGGTGGGATGGGGGGGATCACAGAGGTTTTGGAAAAGTAAAACAGCAAGTATCACAGTAACATTAAAAGCCACAAGCTTTCCTCACTCAAGGCAATTCCTGTCCAAAGATCTGCTTTTTGGAATTCCTAGTTGAAATTGTCACAGATGGCAGGGGCTTAACCTGCAGAGGGTTTAGAAGGTTGCTTGCTAGGGGGTATTGTGAAATGGGCAAAATCAGACATCTCAAGGTAACAGCTACTTACACAACCAAAATGATCCAGTTTGCAAGCATTGTCAGGTTTCCTGCAGGGATCTTAAATCTTGAGAGTTAACCTTACTTTTCAAAGCATATTTTTCAAACCCAAGAGAGTTAGACAAAAAGAAAAAAAAACAAACCAACAAAACAACAACAAAAAGACTATTCTGGTTCTGCTTTTATTTCTGTGGTTTGTTAGACATTGTGGGAGTGTAAAGAGATAAGATAAGCCAGTCTCAAAGCCTCCTCTTTCTTATGTTTATATCCAACCAGACCTGCAGCTTATCATTCTGTCATTTAACTCCCTCTCTATTAAGTAAGAAGGAAAGATGAGGGAAGAATTAGTCTGGCTGACCCTCAGACTCTTTCCTGAGAGGAATGTGGCACAGGCAGTAAGAAGAGTTGTTGGAGGGAGCACTGTGAGCTGATCTACTTATCCAATGTAGTCAAATCTCTGGAGGCTGAGGAGCAGGCTGGTTATCACGAGAGAGCAGCCCGCCTACCTTTGTTTCTTTGCCTCCCTTTAGTTCAGCTCCTGTTTTAGAGCTCAGAGCCCCTGTCAATACACAAATGACAGGGCACGTTTTTGTTTTGATGATTACCTGATCCTGCTGTCTCAACACTTGGATCTCTAAGGTTGTCTTATATTTTTTGTCCAGAAGTGAGGCCTTGAACACACAGGATGTCACTGCCCATGCACAGAAGAAACCACTCTTTTGGGAATGTTTCCCTGTATTTTGCTCTCCCAACAGCCCTCTTGGCTAAATTTCAGAAATTTCTGGAGAGACTTTGGCACAAAGGCAGAGGCTGTTCTAAGAACTGATTTCTTCTGATATGCATTAGCCTCTTCTAGCACAGCCCAGTATTTGCACCATAAATTAAAGTCTACCCCCTCCCCCGTGTCCCTACTCAAACAGGAAAAGAAACTACCTCAACACTAAAGTATGGTCTCTGACCTGAATCTGTTCTTTGCCATTTCAGGGTAACAAGCAGCAGGGAAGGTGGCAGACTGCATGCAGAAGGGGGAAAAGACTGACTTCTTCCTGACTGATTCCCAGTCAGGAATTCTGGTTCTAAGAGAAAGATTTAAGATAAAGATCCTGCTCCTTTGTTATGAACACAGCAGAAATACACAAAAATTAAACTCAGTGACAGAATATGAGTACAGAAAACCAAGTGGAAATTGGGCAGAGAACCATTAACCTTGGTATACCCCTGTGGTTAATGCATTGCAGAGCTAGAGGACAGTATCTGCTCCCACAGCATTTGGGGATGGACACAAACAAGGGTACAGGCTTGGGCTGCCCTTTTGCTCAGTGGCAAAGAATAAATTTTTTCAACATGCATCCTCACTCTTAAATAATTTATGACATCACAGGAGCAGCAGTTTGCTGCAGACATACTTTAGAGCTCCAGGACTTATCCAGAGCCACACACTGTAGTGCAGAACCATGGAATCATTTCTCTTGGAAAAGACCTCCGAGATCATTGAGCCCAACTGTTAACCCAGCACTGCCAAGAAAGTCGCATTCCAGACATGATTCCCATTTTCTCAAATGGGCAGGATTAGGAAGCCATCCTTTCTGGGCACTGACACCAGCTGTATCTCTAGTACACCTGGTGGAATTTGCCTGCATTTCTTCTTTCCCTGCTTTAGATTTTATTCCTCCCACAGTTATTTGGCTTTTGCATGAATCAAATTCCTGCTGGTAGCGCTGTGTGAGACTGGATGTCTGTCAGAAAAAGCATGCTAGCATGGAGTACTGCATGTGCTGTGAAAGGGAGTTCTGGTAGTGCAGGGTCATTGCAACCAATTATACCATTCAATTCTTCACCCATCCCGCCCGTAACAACAAAATAGTGACTGGTTTCATCCTCCTACACAGTCTGTTATTCCACTCGGGTTTTTTTAGAGGCAAGAATGCATAGCGCATCCCTGCACTATAAAAGTCTTTTTTTGTGCTGTGCATACTGAGCTGCTCAAATTATTGTGGGTTTTCACCTAATCCAAATTACTGAGGCACAGTCCGGGAAATGGTAAATGAGGCTGACAAAGAACTAAGAAAAATACTATCCAGGGGAAACACTGGCTCCAGCTTAACTTTTCTAATTTCTCTTTTCATCTTAATGGGAGCAGTGGGGAAACAGGAGGTTCTTGTTTCTCACACCCTCTCCAATTATAGCAATTTTTCACACAGCACCTGAAAAAGTCTCAGGGCTGTACTATCTGAAAAATCAAGCAAAGATGAGGACAACAGTTCCTGAAGTAATCTCAGGTGAAAATCAGTATTGTAGCAGCAGAAAATAAAGTAAGAGATAGTTTAGTCACAGTGTTCAAGTACATGATTTCTCACCAAATAACTGTTTAGAAATCACAAGTGCCAACTGAAAAAAGCTCAGGACAACTGTCCACAGGTGTGAAAGCACACAGCAGACCCTGGTGTTACAGGAGAGAAAGCCTCAAGCCCGTCATGCCAGACACTCAAACTGGGAGCAGGGGCTGTGGGGGCTTCAGCCTGAAATACTCGGTATCCAACCATTTTGATTTTATGTGCCACATCTCCACACAAAGGGAGAGAAGTTTTCAGTTGCTGGGATAATGCTCAGGCTTTATTACACAGGCAGTGTCAGGAAAGAAAGCAGTTTCAGATTTGAGCCACATTTCTGCTTCTGGGGCACACTTCAACCCCTCTCCTGCCCTTGTTCTTTCCACAGCAGTGGAGGAGATAGTCCATGCCAACAACCAAGCAACTCATGGCTCTTGTACACTGCACACAGCCTCCCAAGTGCAAGGTGCTATATAGCCACATGCTTCACCTATCCTGGCATTAAAGACATCTTCCATACAGAAACTTCTCTGCAATTCCCAGTTTAAACATATTCCAGACTTTATACTGATACTGTCCCGTGTTTCAAAACACCTTTTTTTTCCTCCCCACCAAATACAATCACCCACTCTTTGATCTTTTTACTTCAGTCTTGCTACTTTTCAGTGTCCTCCATCCCTCTCTGCCCCCCTTCCTTTTGAACAACCGGCAGATGGAAAAAAATTGGTTGTTTGGGTTTTTTTGCACACATCCTAGAGCACCTCTGAGGATTGCCTCTTACCTTTGGCTGACTGAGTTCAGCTCCAGAGCCCGCAGCTGCACGAGGACACGGCCAGGCTGGGTAGCAGAGGATAAATCCCACCAGTGGAGTTGCAGTGTGTCAAACAAGAGAGCTGTGCTACAACCCCACCAACCTCCTCCAAAGCACAGAGAAAAGGAGCAGCAGCAGCACGAAGTTTTGTGAGGGAAAACAAGCTGCTACCCAGGGCTTAAATACTCCCAGCACTGAAAACGAGATTGAAAACAGCTGAGGAGGCACAGCCAGGTGCATCAACAGCCCAACACAACTCTAAAAGGGACATGATTCAACTTTTTTTTCTTACAAGTGACCCTGGACTTTCAATTAATGTCTTTAAATGAAATGAATTCTTCGCTAAAGTCAGAATTTGCAGATCTGCTGGACTGTAGCAGTTAGAAAAGCCTGGAAGCAGAGCAAGGATTGTGCAGGTTGCAGCCGGTTTTCTCAGTTGCATTGTGCAGGGTTACTACAGTGCAAAGGAGGGAGGTCAGCACACAGGGATGATGTGGGACAAGAGGTGATGCAAACATGTCTAACAGCTACACAGATTCTCAACAGCAACTTGTCTCTTGACCTTCACCTTGAGGGAGCCATCAAACTGTCCTTGCTCTCCCTGCAGACAGATGAGGGGTGGGACAGATGAGGTGGTTTCTGTTTGTCAGGAACAATTTGAGTAATTCTAAGTTTGTTTTAAAAGCCAAATAGGAAAGTCAAAGGTTTTTTTCGAAATCAGGAAAGTCTACAAGAACTTGAAACAGAACACCTTGACCTTGGCTATTCTGAAGAATTTTGACTACTACAGCTGCATTTTGATCCGACTTCTGATCTTGTCTTTTAAACATAAAATCTTAGTTCTAGATCTTCAGCACTAACCTCAGGTTCAGCCCACAGCCTGATGGAAATAAAGGTCAGCACGTTTGCACTGCTAGAGTGCCCCAGGTACCTGCACCTTGTACACCCTATGCCCTGGCCAGAAGAAATTCCCCACACTACAGTCAACATTAAAATTAACCCACTTCATTTTTTTTCTGAACTGAATTTCATGCCAGATTTTTAAAAGGGATTTCAACATTTTTATTTTGAGAAGTATTTATAGAAAGGTAGTTCTTTTCCTCTCACACAGTTTCCCAAATCAGCTCCTAACATTACAGGTATCTCACACAAGTGTTCTGTATCAGGATTTTTAACCCAGTTGTCCTTCTGCCTCTCTACCATTTTCTGCAATACAAGAGGTTTTGGCTTATTCTTCCTTCATAATACAGAAGTATTGTGAAGGAACTTCGCAGTGGATTGTCCTGGATTTATACCACTATGAAGCAGTATCTGTCCCTTTAATGCTGGTGAGAATATGCTGCCCACTATCATTAAAATAGGGCAGAGTAAAGTAAATTGAGTATAACAAAGCATTTTAACTAGGTCTCCTTATCTGCAAGACCAGAAAGAAAGAAAAAAAATATATGTAGGCTAAATTGGCAAATAATCCTTTCCCATTGATTTACAGTTACCGGAATTTGTTTGGTTTATTGATAAATTATCTTCCTATCGGGATTCTGTGGGTGATTTAGGGGTAAAATAAATGTCTGGCTATGACTTAGGAGTCATTAATGTTCAGTTAACAACAAGGTAGAAAGTGCTACATGAAAAAAATTACCCTTGTCATCACAGACTATACATCATCAGAAGCCTAGTCCAAATTAGTATCCACACCAGCACAGAGTGAACCTGTATGTGTGGCACGGGCCCGTTTGGTTACCACAGCTGGCCAAATAACTTGGTATCCAACCATTTTGATTTTATGCTCCACATCTCAACACAAAGGGAGAAAAGTTTTCAGTTGCTGGGATAATGCTCAGGCTTTTATTACACAGGCAGTGTCAGGAAAGAAAGCAGTTTCAGATTTAGTGTAGAGAAGTGAACAGTGATGAATAGGGAGCAGCTGTGCTGGTCGTGCCATGGCCTCAGCATTGCCCTGTGCACTGCAATGCTCTGGGAGTGCTCTGGGGTCAGGGCTTGAACTGCTCCCAAAAATTGCAGTCCTGACATCCCCACACCTGGGTAAGGATGGGAATGCTTTTCCTTTGGGACTCAGTAGTCCCAGATTCAATACATAATCCTATTTTTTCTACAGTTTTGCCCGTGTGTGGCCTACATGAGCAGTCCCACAGATGGGTGTTGCTACAGATCCAGCCCCTGTGACTGTTCCCAGCCACGCTGCCGCAGTCAGCACTCCCATCTGCATGGAATTGCATGGACCTGGGCCAAGCAGAAATCCCCTAGCCCCAGGCCTACAGACTAAAGGGACAGTTTTGTCCCATCCTCATTAGTGCATGTCAGAACATCTCTGAGTCCATCAGGAGCCATAACTGTTTGAGGGAGACTGGTTGTCAAACCTGTTCCAGAGGTTACTTTCCAAAAAGCAGCTTCTGCTGATTCATCCCCTACTGACACTGCTGACTTCCTGTAAATGCCTGACCTGGGAATATAAATTACTATTAAGGCTGACAAGGATATACCCTCTGCAACAATAACTCAGGCAGCTGTGGTTTCCTAGCACAAAAGCACATCCCTTTTGCTTTGACACAGTGAGTACATCCTTGGGGGTACGCTGACTTTAGTGAGGCTGGTGGACTCTGACCTGGGGGGACAGCCCTGCTCACACCACAGGCTCAAACACAGCACAGTGACCATTATTCTTTGTGGGCAGAATGATTTGTCGCAAAGGACTAAATTCCTAATATCTTCATTCTCAGCACAAGCCTCTGAATGACATTGCCCATCCCTCTCAACACTTGAGATATCCTAGCAAACAGCCACTACTGCTGGACAGGATGGAAATTATAACGGCTATTAAATCAGTCCCAAGGTTTCAGGGCAGGAGCTGATCACCAGGTGGAAGCAGGAAGGAATCTCTCCTCAGCAATAGCATTATTGCAGAAAGTTATGGAATGAAGTGATTATGGAGCTGGGAAGGCGTGGAAGGAAAGAGGTTTTTAAGCATGCAGTGGGGCCATGGCTGTAAGGGAGCAATTGCACTAATATTCACAGGAGCCCCTTTGAAGACACATCAAGTGTGGTGTCTTCATCCTCACTAGAGAAAATGTCCACAGAGCTCCACTGACATCTATCATAAAACAATCATATAATTCAAGGTTACAGCTTCAAGACTCTCTTAAAGGTACAAATTTGTTATAAAATGCACTACGTTAATTACAGCTAAAATTATTCCCAGCATTTTTACTTTGGTACTGAAACATCTGTTTGCATCTGCAATGAGCCTGTCTTATCCCACAGCAACTTGCATAATGTTTTCATTAACACCATCTAGCAAATGATGAGCCAGTACTCCAGCAATGTTTCTCCCACTAACAGATGTGATCTTACTGAAATCTCTCCCTTTGGCTCCTTTTAACTTCTTGCTCCCCTGGAATGATAGGATATAGAAAAAGGGGAGAATAAAATCCACAATGAAGGGGAAGTTAAGCAACCATACTGCAAGCAACCTGGAACAATAAATGATCTGAGTTTTGGAGAAAGAGAGCTCACAGGTTATTTGCACTTGTTCTTAAGACCAATGGTGTGCCTCAACCCAAACTCTTTATTTTAAATGAGGTAAATGTAGCTGTCACTTAGAAGTGAGATGACTGGCTGCTTTATGAAGCTGTTCACTGTGTAGACTCAATCACATCCGTCAAGTACAATTCTTCTTTCAGCTCAGTTTCTAGATTGAGGATGGGATCACACAAGATTCTTTCTTAGCTCAGTCTTTGGTTGACCTATTTGCAAGTCACTCTGTTGCTGCTGGATGCAGTGACAGTGCTGCCCAATGCCCAGAAAGCCCTTACAAACTCAAAGTATTTTAGGGCGAAAGAGATCCCACAAGGAGCACTCAGGATATTAACGCACTTTGTTCACTGGCTATCAAACAATTTCTCAGTAGGAGTCTTGATGCAACCAGGCTCCTCACAGTCGCTCTGAAACTTCTAAGGTCTGGTAAAGCCAATATTTTCCTGCACAGACCATTTCTGAACCTTTCTTGTTTTGGAAGAATCTCTTTAAAACCTTCTTAGCTTTTTTTTTTTACATTGCTGCCACCCTGGGAGCTGTCATGCTATCTTGTGACCCAGCTGTCTCTTGAGCCTGAACTCCACCAGCCTCCTCTGCAGTTTCTGTGATGGCCCAGCAACCTGGCCTAGGTTTGGAGCCAGATGTCCAGCTCACAAGGAGGGAAAAGTGAACTTGGGATAAATCTTGCAACCTGTTCTCAGCAGAATTATGTCTGGTGTCTGGATCCATCCTGTTGCTCTCTAGTCCCCTTCCTTATAAAGCAAAGGCAATACATCTGCATGAGAAACTCTGATGATGGATGCAGTAAAGAGTAACTTTATGCCACCAATCAAACACTTAATAGCATTCCTAAAATTACAGCCTAGTACAGCATAGTAGCTCCATAGCTGTAAGAAATGCTTTTTTTATTATTCTTCTCATTTAGCCTGCAGTATATCAGGACTTCATTTTCTAAAATCAATAAGTGAGAAGAAAGTCAGATTTAGCACATGAAAGCAGCAATAAAGTGCAAGTCTCTCTTCTCTTCCTATGTCTTGGTGTTGTCCTTCAGGGTTCACTAATAAAGGATTCAGCATTCCATCCTCAGTTTCTCATCAGAGTTTGCACAAGATTTCCTGGGTGCCTTAATGGTCCTGGGGAAGCCACTAATGGTCCACAGATTGCTGGAGTGAGACTGAACTTTTGTACCACAAAAATTTACTCCAGCTCTTGCAAGGTCATCTACCCTAGAATATCCCATATGTATGTTTTAGTGTACGTGGAGTTGGGTTGAAGTTGTCACAACAGCAAACACTTGGCTAATTTTTATCTTTTCCTTGCTTTTTGGCCTTTAGTACTCTCTTTTAAAAACTTCACTCACAAATCTTGAAGGCTGTAAAATAATCAAAAGCTTAAATCCTCCCATAGTTAACTGTGAAATTAAAGAAAAATCCTTCTTCCCATAGGAGGCAATACTATACTCTCATGCACCATCAGTAGCCATCTAGTAAACAGCTTAGACCTCCAGCCAGAGTTCTTCTTCCTTGTTTATGCTTATTTCTGGAAATCCCTTAAGCATATTAAACTCACATTACTTATCCTGCATGTGCTGATCCACACTGTGGGTGTGCCCTTGCTGCAGACCTCATTGAGAAGGTGTTGCTATGACTCCTCACTCCCTGATTGCTGCATTGATGCAGCCTACTCATTGTCTTCCTTTAGAATCCAGATTCCCCCAGACCCCTGGCTCATGCAATACATCCTAGGAGTGTTTCTACAGGAGACCCTGGTGAACTCCTGCTTTGTATAATTTCAAAATTATCCAGAAAACAACAGAATTGTGCCAGGCTTTGTACGAAGTTGTTTGAACCATATTTGCATTGTGGTTCAAAGGCACCAACCAAATTATAAAAACCTTGAGCTAAGGCTTGACACAGACCAGATAAACAAAATAATATTAGACAAAATAGTATTAAACAGAATAACTGTTTCAGTTTCAAACTGGGCAGCTGAGGCACAGCAGGGCTGAGAGTCATTATTACACTGCACCAGTAATAAGGTTTGAGTCTGACATTGTTTTTCAGACATTATTCGGACTCACATCCTTTTGGCTGATTATCTACTCTAAGAGCGGTCTGTCTCAGCACTCATTGCCTGTCCTTGTTTTCTTTCCTCCTCCTCATAACCTAGGCATCTGACTGATTAACCATTCTTTGAGAATGTTGCCAAACTTTCTATTCGCCTCTAACTGTGTTCTTGTGTTTCTGGATCATTAAGCATGTAAATTAAATTCAATTGCAAATTGAATATATAATTGTGCATATGCAGGGTCTTGAAGAATAGGGAGGACTTTAATGAGATAAGATATTCCCACATCTGTAATTCTGACCTACTCAGTCTTTCAGAAAAGAATTGCTCAACAGATTTGAAATTGCATCATTTCAAATCATTTTGGCAGCATTTATAGTCAATTATCTTTCTCTTATTGAAGTTTTCTGGAAAAAGAAGGGCAACCCTTTCATCTCCTGTTCCTGGTTGTGAATATGTCTACTGCTAGATTGCTATCCCTTTGGCTTAAATCTAGATATCTGAACTAAACAGATAATATACCTTGCTTTTCAGTGGAAAGAAATGCAAATGTTTGGATCCTTGAGTCCAGGCAAGGATGGGGTTTTGCCACTCCTGGTGCTGGATAGAGGGAACCGTGCAGCTGGAATACCTCAGTGGAGGGGCTTCATAGATGCCAGTTTTCCCTGAAAATCACTAGAAAATACATCACACAATCCAGTTAACCTTTTCCTCTTTGATGTAGGATATCCTTTTTTAAAAGACTTTTGTATTTTCTTTTCCTTTAACACAAAGGAAAAATCTGATCCAGTTGTGAGGACCTTTCTCCTAGAAGGAATTTGCTTTAATTTGGGATCATTCGTGATGCAATAACATAGGGCTTTGCCATGGATGTTTCCTTGTTGGATCAGATTTACACACATAGCTTATTTCTGTCACTGTCCTTCACCTGTAGTTCCCTAAATGTCAACTGAACTCACTGAGTATGGAAGTAAATGGGAAAATGAAATCGTAGATTCTCTGGGATTAGTGGTCAATAAGGGTTTACTGGCACCTTTGGCAAGGAAAGAGATTTTATCCTTAAAACCTTCTGGATGCAGCATATCACCTGCCTTGTATATTTTTTGCATTGTTATTAAGCCATTTGAAATGCCGAAGAAGAAGTTTGACAAAGCAGCAGTTACTTAAGGGAACCAGCTTACTCCAGTGCCCAAGCCATAATCACCATTGCAAGTCTTCTAATAAACAAATAAATCCATCATGCCTTGGCCAAATTCCAGCCTTGTTAATCATTCATGAGCTGAATAAAAATAACTTGCAATAATTAGTTTATAGTGTGGGTTTTTCTACTCTTCCTTCTCTAGGGATATTTGTGATCTGATATTAATTGTTTCATATATATTACTGTTCAATTCTATAAATTGCATCTACTAAAATATTTTGTTTCTTGGTATGAGGTTTTTGGTTGTCTTGCAAAACCAGCGGGGTTTGAAATCCATGAAACTCTGATGTGCTGCTTTGTAGCATCTAGACAGAACTGCCCACAGTATGGGTTCCATGTCTGGGGGAAACAGGATGACAATCACCCTCACGGAAATTTTAATTTCAGTTTAGTAGTACATGTAACTCTAAAATTTACTTTACTGAAAAATTTATGTCAGTACAACTTTATTGCCAGGAAAGCAGAATATGGACATGGGAGGTTCATAAAAATTGCTACAGTAGTTACATTTTTAAATTAGAAAATTATGGAATTTTGCAACACTTGTCCAGTAATTATGCTGTACTTGCCTAAAATTACAGTCTGCAAGACAGTGAGTGAAGTTATTCTTGACACCTTATCTAAACTTTGCGTAATTTCTTCAGCACTGCAGACATCTGCTCATTTCACTGTTGCATAGTGCTTCTTCATTATCTGCCAAAAGATTTGTGGGCATGTGGTCTGCAGAGTGCTCGGGAGTTACTGGTGTTTGTGAGACGGAGCAGAGCAGCTGGCACTTTCTACTCCCCCTTTTTCACAGAAGACTTTGAAACGAGCATCATATTTGCCTCTGCTCAGATTACTTTCCAAGGCAAAATATGCAAATAGCCTAGAATTAATCTGCACAGGGATATGTATGTCTTTTCTTTTACAGGTATCAGTCTACTCAGCTTGAAAACACTCCATTTCCAGCTGTCAATTCTGAAGAATTAGAATCAACAGCCTTTATTATTTATTGTTCTCTATACCTACTAATAGCCTCTTAATTGTGTTTTGGATAGGGTATTTTTAGAGGGAATCATTAGGTTTTCATATTCTGACAGACTAGAGAATTAATGAGAGGCTCTTAATTTAGCCATAAACAACTAACTTTATTTAAAACATTCCATTTCCTGCTATTCATTTTATTGCTCTAATCTTCCCATCCTGTCCTGACATACTGCTGCTTCTGGCTGTAAGATATTTACTGTATCTCCTTCTGGATATCATGGTGCACCTGGTGCTGCTGCTCCCTGGATCTGAAAAGGAGCAGGGAGTCAGCCTGGGGGGGCAGTGCTGAGGATGCCAGCAGTGGAATGTTGCTGTGTTATTTGCTGTCTGTTCTTATTGCCTCACTCTGCTTTAGCCCCTTGCTTTCCCCAGTGACTACTCCTTTTTTGCTGTGGCACCCTGGGATCCACAAACACATTGTTGTTTCGGCAGCAGAAGGGTTTTGGGGACAGCCCATGCCAGTGGCTGCAGGGAGACTCAGGTGCATTTGGGATCAAACAGCCCTGCAGGTACCCTACAGATATTAAACAACTTCTGCACACAGGCAGAAGCTCAAGACATCTACACGAGGTTTTCTACCAAATAACCAGGGAGTCCCAGCCCTGCTTTGGTCCCAGACCAGTTTTAGATCATAGTGCCTTAGAGTGGCCTGTCTAAGTCCTACCATGCAAGAGATAAAGAAAGAATACAGCTGGATACACACATACAAAATGTTTTCAGTTAAGCCTTGAGAACAAGCAAAGTTCACCTGAATGTGCCATATCTTCAGTCCCTGCTCTAAGACTGACTCCTTCCCTTCTCACTGCCTCCCCTAAAACCATCCCAAATGGCTTGGCCAGAATTTTCTTTTTTTTTTTAATCTTAAATTAGTTGGTATCTCCGTCACTACATGTACCTTCTAACTTTCTTCTTCTAATCCCTCCTGCTATAGAGTTTTTGCACGCCAAAAGGAAAAAAACCAAAACCAACCAAAGACAAAACCCCAAAAAAGTGAAATCATTTTCTAGAGGCTGCAGAATAGTCTGCTTCCCTGTCCTATGCCTTTTTCCTGGGATTTTCTTTATTTGTAAGTAAACTAGAAGGTGCCAATTGACATAAATAAAACATCCTCAAGGGACTTGATACCAGCTTGTTCTTGCAGACATCCATTGCTCTGATGAGAGTTGTAAAACATTTTTTGAAGGACCAAGCTCTTCATGACTCTGTTGGTTCAAGTAATGCACTTTCTCTCATCAGGTGGGGAGAAGGGCTTGGGAGCAGAGGTCACACTTTGTACTTCACTTCTTCTGTTGTATTCAGTGTTTATTCCCTTCCTTCAGAGCACAGAAATCAGACAGGGGATGGCTATGAAGAATGCAGATGGGAACTGCCTGCTCTGTCCCTTCAGGCTTGCTTTATTCCTTTCCAGATAAATGCTGTCAGTGGCAACCATGCTCAGTAGGAAAGGGAAGTGCTCGGTCAAGAGTAGAAGAGACAAACAAGGACTCTCAGGAGATCACTAACCTATTTTTCTGTAGTAAGGAGCAGTTAAGATCAAACTCCTTGCCTTTATACTATGTATTTATAACAAAAATAAGATATTAAAATATTAATTTAGTACTAGATGTACAGGCTGGACTGAGGTTTCAAAAGAATAAGGCATTACCTTATCCCAAACACCAATATATCTAGTAAAATATGGAGATAACCCCATTTCACTGCTTCTGCAGGGTTATCAGTCCTGTCCTGGGCTGACCTCTGCTGAGTTCCCTCATCTTCAAAGCACTGCTGATCCTAAGCCTGTGCAGGAATACCACACCACTGATTAATTAAGCCAATTCCTCACACAGCAGCTGGTGGAATCTCTTTCCTGCTGGCATCCCTGTGTCTGTGCTAGGTTCTGGCTGACATTTGGATAGCAGACAGAGCCTGTGATTTTTTTCCATGTCCTTAACTGATGATGCTAGACTGTCAAAACAGCCACAAGAGACTACCTGCCGCTACTCATCCATGTTCAAATGCCATTGCCATCCACCTGTTCTGGTTCTTGCATACCTGAGGCGCTGAGATGGAGCCACTTGGCTCTCAGACACTTCCACACAAACCAGGAGAAAGCTGAAATTTCATTTTTGCAAGCACATGGCAGGATCAGAGCAAAAAAAGAGCTTAAAAAACCATTTGTTTGGGTCATCCCACCAGCACAAAATAATGTTAAGCCAGACAGATGAAAAATCAGGAGGAATTGCAAAACTGCACCTATAGGTAACAATTGGAAATGCAGTTCAGAGGCAGGGTGGAGGATTGTGTTTAAAACTGATTATTTCCCTCACACACCACATTTATAACTCCCTTAGTGCTTTCTAAGAATAAAGCAGTTGTAGATAAGAAAACCCTTGGGTAAGACCTTGACTCCTTGCTGGATTTCCACATTGCACATGGGGACTACAAACCCAGCGTTCCCAAAGTGGGTTGGAGGAGTTCATCTCACCACATAGGCATTGGAGGGGAAGGTGGCACATTGCCTCTGTGGAACGTTTCAGTGAGGGGAAAATGGTGTATTGGGAAATACAGTCAGATGCTGGGAGACAGATACAGAAAACCAGTATGGCCCTGACACAAGGGTTGAAGAAAAGTGGAGAGGGATCAAAGCATCCTGGTGTGTGTTTCCAGAGGAGGAACGAGTCAGCTTTCATAGGTGCCATGACAACTGTGACATCCAAGAACATAGCAAAATGCAAAAAAGGATGGAAATTTTTAATGTTAAGAAGACCTGGGTTCTAATGGTTGTTGTAAAACAAGCATTTTGGAAAGCATAAACCTGCTTACCTCGGGGTTTAGACCATCATGAGGGTGACATCTTCTGAGGAGAACATGCTTTCTCACATCAGAGGGGCTGGAACCCTTCTCACGTGGGTAGGTCGGTGCCAAACCCTCAGCCTGTTGTGCCTCCTGTGACAGCTGTCCCTCCTGCAGCCGTGCCATCCCCACATTAGCCACGCCGAACCCGTCTGCGTCAAGGACACCCTCAGGAGGTTATCCTCCCTTGTCCTCATGTAATGCCACGACACAACCCCCTTTTAATGATATTCCAAATCAGCTGCCAGCTCCTCCTGGTGTCCCTTGAAGTCACGAATCAGTTGGCTTGTCTGGCTGATGTGGAGGGCAATGTAAAGCTGCTACCTCAGAAGGACAAAATAAGGAAATCTGTATTCCTTGCTCTGCCTTTCCTGCCACTGCTTTAATCAAGCTGGTTTTCATGGGGTTTGTGATGAGTGAAGCAGACGTTTAGGGACCGTGTTACAGACACTCAGAAAGAGAAGAGCAAAGGTCCTAGGGACCCTCTTGGCATTGGTAGCTAACAGGCTTTCCTCAAGGTGAGGAGAACAGGGCAATCTATTTCAATTCGGTAATAAAAAAACACATTCATCCTCTATCCATCTATTCTTGCAACCTTTAAGATGAATAATAAATAAAAACCAAAGGAAGACTTGGTATGCTCTTCTAGAAAATGTTTCCCCTTCAGCTAGTAGCAATATATCTTTACACCTGCTCAGCCAATTTTTAATCAAAAGTAAAAATACCCTCTTTGACTTTTTGTTCAGAATATCAAAGGCAATTTTCAAAGGTCTTAATAACACTTAAGCACCTAGACTCGGCTGAAAATTTGTGTACATTACCTACTGAATTGCTTCTATGTATGCCTCCAAAAATCTCATCATACATCCAGAGATAGATTGTGTGATGCAGTGAATTAGCTGGATATAAGTAGGAATGTAATGTTAGTTCAGTGCTTCACCAGGGCTCATTTATCCTGTTTAGAAATATGCTTGTCTGCTTATCCACCTAGTTAGGATGTGATATTACGCCCTGAAAATACACCCTGCAGGTAACAAGAAACACACAAAAAGCAATTTCACTATAATTGATTCCTCTGTCAAAATGATATAAAACCAAAGTAACTTCATAAACATCTATAGAGCAAATCCACACTTCACCACTAAGATAAGCATTACATCTCTTGAGTTATTGAAGATTTATGCTAATGTAAATGAAAAATCAGAATCCAAAGACCAGAATATGTGCCTCTTCACAAAACCAGAGAGATGATGCACATAGAGACATTACATCTCACATGTTAATCACTAAAGTTATAGCTGTGAGCAATATATTGTTCCACAGGACAGCAAGTGCCTATATCCCATCACAAAGATCCTCCAGTAATGATGTTTCATGTGCTGGGAGTCCACCCCACATCAAAGATAATCATGACAGTACAGCAGAATACATCTTCTCCATCATGTATGAACACTGGTGATATGAACTTCCTCAGGAGCTGCGGTTCTGGAAGGTGGAAAAAGTTCTGGAAGGTTCTTTAAGCTCTGCTGTGAATTCTGTTTGATTTTTTTTAATTTTAAGATCTAGTCCCTTAAATGTGGATCAGTGATCTCCTATCTAACTTTACCCACGGTAGCATCCTCACTATAACCGATAACCCAGTCGAGTAAATGATTCCCAGTAGCAACAAAATGTTGCAAGTTTTCTCTTTTTTTGAAGCAAATTGTTTGTTCGACTTTTTTAACAGAAGGGATTTAGAAATGTCCACATATTCTTCTCCATCAGACCTTGCTCTCAGAAGCTCTTTCATTCGTCATTCGTATTTATCAAGAGGTCTTACTTTGATTCCTTGAATAGACCTTAGGAGAGTATTTTGATTCCTTTGTTCATGCTTTTACTCATTAGGCCACCGGTACACAACAGCCATCCTGGTTTCACCAAACACGTAAACCAGAACTTGTCAGAGCTTGGGAGTTTGGGGTTTTCTAGCAAATCTCCTACAAGTCTAAACCAGCTTCTGTAAACTTTCATTTTGATCACTCTGCATGAGAAGTTCCCAAATTCTGTACATCTGTAAACTCCTACAAATGTTCAGATGGAAATGTGGCCCCCTGGGGCCACAAATTTGAGTCTACAGATGGGAAGCTTTTGTTTTTCCAAGTTATTTTCCACGGGCCTGTAAAACCTAATCTTTAGATCGACAGGGTTCCATGGACCACAGCTTGAAAATCTCTGAAGTAATTCACATAAAGGTTACTCTCTCCTGACACGCAGGAACAGGTGCTGCTCTGCAGAAGAAGTAAATTACATTCTTACTGTAAAACTGCACAAATGATACACAGCATCACAAAAACCTCCAGGTCCACAAATCCACAGAAAAGACAACAGAGATCAAACTTGTGCTGGCTGAAAGACTAATGTCCCAGCCTTGCACTTATTCCTGCAGGAAACTGAAGTTTCAGGAGTCCCTTGGCATCTTCATGACATCACAGTATGGAGTGCTCAGAGAGGAAAAGGTTATTTCCCTGAAAGAGTATTCACATAGGAATATTTTTACAAATATATCTTCCATGCAATGAAAATTTAGAAATGCCTGGAAATGGCTCAAAGGGAAACTAAATGGGAAATTCCAGAGAGAAAATGTCTCTCCTCCACTAAAAATTTTAAATTACAACTATTTAAAATTTCTTATTTTGACCATCTGTAGCATTGCTTGGAAATAGAGATTTCCATCAAGCTATCAAGAAACACACTCCTTGGAATTCTAAAATTTCAGAAATGATTAAATATGGGAAAGAAAAACAAACAAACATACAAAGCCTGTTGTCCCATCCTGCAAGTCACAGATGAGCCATATGGCCTTCTTTGGAGAAAGGTAATAAACCAGTGTTGTCCAAAAGCACACCTGAAACCAGCAGCAATTCCCCTTTCTCAGAACTCAACAGCACCAGTGTCACCTTCTGCTTGGATTGTCTGGGTTCTAATTCAGAGCTCAGAAAACCGTCAGCTGGATGACATGGGTTAAACCACTTTACACCACAGCTCCCCACCGCAGTTTGCCAGCACTTCCCAGCCTTTCCAGGAAGGTTTGGGAAGGATAAACACAGGGGAATTTTGAGGTCCTTTGAGCCCACGTTTAATAGGATTATGCAAGTTAGATTTATAGACTTGCCCGGTCTCTCCGAAATATCATGGTATATATTTTGCATCCTCACATTTTCCTATCCCTTGCATTCCTTCACAGCCCAACCCCACACTTAACCACATCTTGCCTCCCAAGAACAGGTCTTCCCATAAGGACTCAAGCCTAGTTTGGGAAAAGTTCTTATGGCTTCTCCTCAAAGAGCCCTCACAGTTCTGGAGTTTTCCTGTTAACTGCTTAGTGGTGTCACATCTCTAAAGGAAAACAGGTCTAAGACATGAATGACATATTTAACAGCTCTGCAAGCTTTCCCTCTTTCCTCCATCCCTGCTCATTATTTGGAACACATCGCTTGTTCCCTTTCAGAACTAACCTGTATTAATCTGTCGGTCATCTCCCACCCTGTCCTGTGTTGTATCTCCTTCCCAGCATTTCCTTTAATCAATATTCCCTCCAGACACACTAAGTGCAGTTCTTTTTATAAATGAAACTGCTCTCACCCAGGAGATCTGACATTCAGACAAACTAAACGTCCCTCTTCATCTAAATAATTTAAGGGATCTGCATCCCTTATCAAAGACTAATATACCAGGCGCTGCCAACAAGGCACCTTCATTGTTCTTCAGTGCACATTTAAAGTACATTCCCTGCTTGGCAGAAGTGCTCTGTCAAGAGCCATGGTGACTCAAAGATCTCTTCACAGAGTTGTTGTTCCATAAAAGCACTAGCACAAGTCTCCCAGCAGAAATAGCTGTTGTGATCACCTGCCCCAACGTACAGCCCAGCAAGAAGGGAAAATAACCCAGAACAGCCATGACCAGACAGTGTCTCATAATTGAGCTCATGTAAAACTTCCAAGAGTTAAGACTCCCCTCATCTTTAGACAAATTTTGAGTTAGCCTCCTTTATGCGCTTACATTTTTCATTTAACCAGGAATTTATGTTATATTATTCAGCTTCCGGTCACCAAATATTACATCTGCTCAGATAGCGATGCCTTTATTCTCAAAAAATATCTTTTCCATTTCAACTCTGAGAACATCACCTCTGACCTCTTTTTTTTGAAAAGTTTAAGCTTGAGGCAGGTTCTTTCTTGCTTGTATTTCTGCACAAGCTGTCTTTGGAATAGTGTTTCTAAATGCTGGATATCAGAGCAAGAACAAACTCCACCTACACAGATACACCCCACAGAGATTTTCTGATGTCTTTCCCCATCTCCTGCAAATGTGACCTCCAGGGCATAGCCTTTTGATCCTCTGTCCTTTCTCTGGTTGTGGATGGACACCAGCTCTGCACGACTGCTGCTGTCAGGGGAAGTTGAGATCTGCAACAGCTTCTGAGGACAAACTTTGAGGCTGGTCCATTGAGGACAAGAAAAAAAGCCAGAATTTATAACACAGAGAGCAGACTTTAGATCCAAACTTTTCAGCCTGGACTGATGTCCGTGACCTCTTTTTTAAGATAAGACTGTCAGGCAGGAGAAGCTATTAGTGGTGATCAGAGCTGTTTACTGTACACAGTGCTACAAGTGAAGAAAAATGAAATTTCTCCTTTCAGACCCTGGTACTCAGGGTAATACCTCTTACTTACAACAACAACTTACAAGGTGATGGGAAAATCCTCCTGTCTCCTCATCATTCCCCCTGCCTGGGTGCACCACATTCACTGTAATAGCATTGAAAAAGATAACCACAAAATATTATCTGGTCTTTAACAACAACAAATGTAAGTGCTGAGGAAGGTAGTCAGTACCAATCACTTTAGAAGAAACATTGATGGAATGAACTGCACAGAAAGAAAGCTGCTTCTTCGTACATTTGCTGAAGCCCTGAAGCAAAAGGGTATATTTTCTTCCAGAACTACGGGGCTGAAACAAAGTACTTTCCAGAGACAGAGCAGCTGAACCAGAAGAATGAGAACATTTTGCGGCATCTTCAGTTCCCACAGCCAACCTGCCTCACCTGAGGCTTTTCACGTCATAGTTCTTCCACTGAAACTGAAGCTCTCCCAGTCAGTGTCATGGAAACAGAGACAGGAGAACAAATCACCCCACTGGATGCGACTTGCATCCTTCTCTTTGCCATGAAGAGGGGCCAGGGAGTACCTGACGATCCCAACATGTGGAAGTGTGGCATTTGATGAAATTATCTGTTATTAATCGAGAGGGAGACTTTCCATCATGAGCAGGCAGTGCAAGGACTGTACAACTAATTTCAGTCCTTTACTGTTAATGAAAGAGAACTGTTGCTGTCTAAACTAATAAGGGATTTTTTCACTGTGTCATTTATATAGTAGAAGGAATTGTAAAATAGCTTCATGATAGATAACTGTACTGCTGGAGCTTCCTTAGTTTGTCATTTCATACAAAAGGATCTCAGCCACCATAAAATTAAATTTCTCCACATTGCAATTGTTCAGCAATGAGACAAACCAAATTTTCTGCTAATTGAATGCACTGAGCTACTTATGTATTCATAACGAGCTGGTGCTTTCAGCACCATTGTGCTCTGACTCCACAGGAGCCTTCCCAGCAGCAGTGTTGAGCCAGCAGAGCTGGTGTAGAGCTGGCACAGCCACCAAGTCACCCACAGAGCCTTTAGCATTGGCTGGGAGCCCCAAGATGCCACTTTGGTCTTGGTAGGGACATGGGTTTGCTTTCCTTCCTTGGGAAGCCCCAACCTGTTCTTTTGGGAAGGTTTTCTGGAGACTGCTCTCCTTGCTTTGCAGAAACAGGACCAGATGGCCTAAAACACCCTCTGATTCCTCCAGCTCACCACTGGCTGAAGGTTACTTTTTGCTAGCTCATTATTCTCCTGAACTTCAGAGCATAACTGTTGAGAAACCTCTAACTTGCAGGTTTCTGAACATAATTCCTCATTTCCTGGCACTAAATAAAAAGAACAATTCAAGGTAAGACACACTTCATGAATGCCTGTGCTTTGCCTTCCTTGCTGCAGTGAGGATGCTCTCTGGATTGATGTGAGCATTCTACAGAGCCCCATGATCCTCTCCCAACCGTCAAAGCAAAATGCGCCCTAAATGCCAAATCTCAGTCTCTCTCTCTACATACCTGCTTAGATTTCTCCAGTGTTTGACAGACTCTGATATTAATCCCAGACACCTTTTCTTTAAAATTCTCTCCCTTTCCTTGAGTTCTGTAACCTACGTTTGTCCAAGTTTCCTAGCCCTGTATTCCCTGGAGATGCCAATATAACACTTGGTGTCTGTGGTCAGACCCCAGTGAAATACCAGTGCTTTGGTCCTATTTTGTTCCGGTCTATTCTGTTTCATTCACCAGTGAATTACCCTTGCACATGAGTCTTTCAAAGGGAGAAAATGTGACAGCTTTCATCTTTCCTATTATGTAAGAACTAGAAGATAATAAGCAGAAGAACAAGACCAAAGAAAGGAAGACAGCTCGTAGCCATACAGCGGAATTTGTATCCTGCCAGCTGACAGGTAACCAGGGTCACACAACTGCATTCTGCAGATCTGTTTCATATTCACTGTTGTCAAATTTGCCACATCAGTATAAGTTCCAAGACTTCTTAATAAGCCACTTAGAGCCCCAGCTACTAGAATTATCCTGTTCAAAAATTTCCAGCTTTCATTTTCTGAAAGCACTTTTCTCATCTCCATGGTTGCACAGAGCAGCTTGAAGCAAGTATACGTTGAACTCAAAAATAACATATGTTTAAAAAAGCCTTATAATTTCAATCCTCTTATGATCTCTGAGTAATAGATTTGATATTTTTCAAAACTTACATTTGGACAGATTGGATGTTAAATATGTGTCTGTGAGTCTGTACATACATGTGTACACGTACATGTGCACACGCCCATCTTTTCAGACACGATCTATCCAAAAGGACACAGATGAAAATAAAGAGAAACCCAGCAGTGGTTTCAGGGATTAATTTGGGAAGACACCCTTTCCAGTTCTATATATTGCATTGTTAAGAATAGAAGCAATTCACAAATGCCTGAAAGCCCCAGAAAAACAGGCTGCTAAGAAAGCATGTGCTGTCAGAGACAAGCAGAGCAATCTCCAGTTCACTTACTGTGTGAGGAATCAAAAAGCAAGGGTTAAAGGCTGTCAGAGGCCAAAGCATGAGCTTTCTATCCTCTAACAACTAACTTGGACAATACATTTGAGCTAGGTTTCTACAGGTGCTAATGTGTCCAAACTTTTTCTGATGTCAAATTCCCCTGAAAGACTAATATTGCCGGGGATCTATCCCTACTCTCCCTGTATCGAGAGAACAGGTATCAACAAAATGCAGTTCCACTTTCCCTTCCTGTTCTGTAAACTATCCTGCTGCTTGGTCAGTGGGTTCCCAGAAGGTGAATTGGATGCCTCAGAATGGAAAACATGGGTCAGTTATCAATGGCGGAATTAATCTTACGCACAGCATTTCAGGGAAGTGCATTCAGAAATTTTGCAGCCCTTCATATCAAGGCCAGTTTTATTCTCCACATACAAGGGTGAGCTCTGCTGAGATCTATGTGAGCTGCCAGCAGGACTCTGCTCACACTGGCCGTTCATTAACCCACTGATTAGTTTAGTCACTCACAACATTCTATTTCCACTTCATGCTTTCACTATTATCTTTTATACTTCCTGTATTTCAGGAGTATTATGGGGATCTTTTATTAACACATACACACAGGAATGAGATTTAATCTCTTTAATTTACTATCTATTGTGTTCCTAGTAAACCTTTCTTTGCAATATCCAGGCAGCACCCTGATGGTAAACCACTGCTGAAAGACAATACAGAACTACAAAGTATTCTTTATCAAATGTTTTATTTTATTACCAAAACTCTTCAAGTGTCCTTAATAGATTTTTGGAGCTGTTTTCATTTGGTGGTGAAATGGCTGATCCTTGAAAAGCTTTTGTCTTAGTGCTTAAACCAGTGAAATCTGTATTCACTCCTAGGTACACAATTTCCCGTGGTTTCCAATAACAGAGATTATTGACATTTTCACTGGTTGCTATGGAGAGGGTCACTGCACACATTTAGTAGCCTAGGAATTGAACATGTCCAAAGGATCTCATGAAGGATGGCTGGTCTTGAAAAAGGGTTTCGAGCTTCGGCCGAGAGCTGACCTAGGAACCGCCATGGAGGGAACTGCATCTTCTAAAGGTTAGAAGAAGCAAATGAATCAAAGTCTTGTGGAGAAAGTCGCACACCAATTGAGCAGGGAAATCTGAGACACCGAAGCCAGTGGAGTTCTCGTCTCCAGGGCTCCAAAGGGGGCTTTACTCCCTGCAAGCCTGGCTCAGCACGAAGCTTTTCTCCGGGACACAAGGCAATGCCCAGGAGAGCATCCAGCTGCAGTACAGCTCCACCACAGCCTGACCTGCCGTGAGGTGTTACACTGCACCTGCCCACAGATGCTTGTGCTGGGCAAATCCTCAAGCCCAGTTCTTACAGAAAAGTCTCAGGAGACCTCTGAAAACTGGAGCTGGAGCTAGAGCCAAGCTGCCAGCCTGTTTATTGAGGAGCTGTTCCTCAGAGGGACTAAGTGAAATATCTGTTGGGAAAGACCTCACCAAAATAAGAGCATTAGCTGGGCTCAGAGTTTTTTTTATCCCTTCTGGTACCCATTCTGACTGTCACTTTGCTACAATGCAGTATATTACTGATGTATTTCTATAAAGCAAGCTGAAAAATACTGGCATTATTCTATGCTGTTCTTAGATTCTTTGGAGTGGAACTGTCTTTCCAAACTGCCTAGACCTTTCAGTTTGGTGTAGCAACATTTAGCAACCCTGAAGATTAACCACCTCACAAAGGAAACAAACCTCCATGTAAATGTCTTTAGTTTTAATAAGATTTCTAGGCCAGGATTTTTTTAATCATATGGTCAACATTTATCATATGATATGTGCACTTCCAGACTAAGTTTCTCTAATCTCTTCATGCTCCAAGATTTTGAGATGAACTGTTCACTTAATAGCCGCTATCATAATTTCTACTACGACTTCTTATAATACATGTATTTAATTTTTAACTGGCAAAAAGTTATTAAATGCCTCTTATGAGGCCTACAGGCAGCCAGAATTTTATAGGATATAAACCTAGGAGTCCTGAGTCTTGTTCTGTGTCTTAAGCTCCAACACCACAGCAGTCAAACCCAAGAGACTCATCCTGCCATCAGCCTCCCCGTGGAGCTGGCAACTGTTCTAGGATGCCACATTTTAGCAAGCTTTTTTGCCAGCATGTTGTCTTCAAGGTTTCAGAAGGAAAGTTCAGGCCACACACTGAGTGGAGGGCTCATCTTTCCCCTCCCAAGGGTATCTGTACCGTCCCTGCCTCCCTGCATGCCTCTGCTGGGAGCGAGGCAGAGCAAGCTGCAAGCTCTGTGCCTATGAAATTCAGCAGCAAGACTCACTTTCAAGTGACACAACCAGTTCTGAAATGTCAGAACAACCCGGGAAATTAACTTTCAGATCAAGAATAGCTGCTGAGGGTGAACCCCTGCAAGGCTGGAGCGATGGCACTCGGGAGTAGGTCATATTCCAGAGACACAGCCAAGCCCGTTTCTCCTTTTCCCCTCCAAAGCTCACAATTCACATGGCTCAGAGTACCAAGGACCACTGAGGCACAGAAGGACTCCCCACTGAGGGCAACAAGCTGAAAGCCTTGATTTCTGACTTGTGCCTGTTCACCCCCCACCCTCCTGTTCCCTTAGAGGAGAATCCAAAAAAACATTCATTCCCAGAAGAGGGTTCATCATAGAGACTGGGAAATGAAAAGCAGGCATTTGCTTTTCCTCATTTCTAAATTCTGGTCTCCTAGTTCTTTTTTATACCCTGGCACCTCTGATACTCCCCACTGCAACCCTGCAGTCCAGTCCACCCATACCCTACCAGCAAGCAGTGGAGTGGGAGATGGTACCTGTCTAGAAAAGCATAAAGGCAAAGTGCAGGTTCACCCCCGCCTTGGGTGATGGCAGCTGAACACCCCTTTTCCCATTAAGGCTATGATATCTTGGTGGCTTCCACTTAACCGCGACTTGTCCCTCGCAGTCGGGTCACTGCAGCCATCTCCTACAGGCTGTAGCTGCAGCCCAGAGCAACTGTGACACATCAACAGCAGCTGGTGGGAGGCATAGCTGTCTGACAACTCCACGAATTGGGCAGCCCTGAGCACACCAGACCTGGGAATAAGGCCCCTTCTCTGTCACCACTCTGAAATGGAGGTCCATTTTTCCAAAAAATCCCCAGATGAAGCTGTGGCTGTATCAACACCTTCACTTCCCTCTGCCAAACATGCCCTGTGCGCACACAGCAGCTCTGCTGCCTGGGGCAGTGCAGACCACAAGGCCCCCAGTGCAGCTGGGAAGAAAGGTTGATCCAGCCAGGGGGCCCAGTGAGGACTGACCCCCCAGAGAAGACCAGCTCCCTTGGATGTCTTTCTCCTATGTGAGAAACCTTCTCCCTGAAGTAATTTACAATATGAGCACTGTTTCTGTCTATTCTCTTTCTCCCCACAGAAAATCCCTGCTTTTAACAAAGCCGAGAAAAGGGAGAGAGAAAAGGGCTGGACATGTCAAAGGCTGCTATTATTACTGCCTCCTTGTGACAGGCACAGAGGAAGGTGGCTGCTTAAATTTCTAAGACAGACAGACAATGATAGGTAGCAGATGGATGGACGGGCTCCTGCTGGGAGCAGACAATGAATTTCATTTCGTTACAGCACATCTACTGCAGAAGGGGGATGATACTGCAGTATGTGTGCCAAGTTCCCTTCACTGGAATAGATCCTGCACAGACCAGACTCGCACACAGCAGAGATTTTATATATTAAACAGGAAAGAAAAAGGGCTGACTTACAGCTTTTGTCTTCAAAATCCATTCATAGTAAAAACCTAACGGGAAAAGGAAGACTGTCCCACTTTTTGCAGCGCCAGGAGATGCTTTCGATATAACCAGTCCCTCAAGACGCTTCACAGGTTTGCACAGAAATTGCTTTTCTCGTCACCGGAGCACGAGCGCTCATTGACAGAAAGTTGGGAGCGCCGAGCAGCCTCGGCTGATGGCAGCCGGCACAGGAGGCACCACCCGGCGGGGGACACCCCGTCCCCAGCCTTCCCTCCCTGGGCAGCCGATGCTGCTCCCCTGAGCTGTGCCGAGCTCTGAGAAGCCTCGGGGCTGCAGCCCTCACGTTTTCCAGCAGTCCCCTCGCTGTCACAGCCGCCATCCCCCGCTGTCCCCTTCCTCCCCGATCCATCACATCCAGCCACCTGCAGTCAAGGTGAGATGTGAGTGACACAGGGAAAGGGGGAGGGAGGACGTTTGCTTGAGTCATCCCAGGCACTGCAAGGCCTTTTAAATTTATGTTGCCGGTTTGAAAATGGATTTAGAGCCTTTCCATGGTAAATTTGAGTCTAAGAACGCTGCTTTTGCTCTCTCTGAAATACGTTACGTATGTACATGTAAATATCTCCAGGCTGCAACCAGCCCCATCCGTCCCCATCCTGGGGCTCTCTATTAGCTCCAATATCCTGGCATGTTGCCCAAAGACCTTTCAAATGATGCATTTGGGAATGATTGGTTATTATCTATAAGAAAAATAATTCCCTGGGCTGGGGGAGGCAACTCGGCAATGAAGACTAACATAATCCACCTTTGCCTGCTTCTCAGCTTCAGGATGTTCCCTAGATGACATACTTGCACAGGACAGAGATGGGGAGTGCTCCTGACCAGTGCCTGATCTGGAGAGCGCCTCACCCTTGTCATGGCCAGCTAGATCAACGTCTTGAGGCTGTTACTCCTCATATAAAAGCCCTTTAAGCACTAGAGTTCCTTTTCCATGTGTTTTGTGCTATTAGGATGCAAATTACCTGTGTCTCCCCTCAAACCTTAGAACCAAATCCCACTGCAGCCCCTGCAATGTCGCTGATTGCCCCTGGCACTGGAGGCTTTCTAAGCCTCAGTACTTAGGACCAGCTAAATATCAGCTCTGTGACTCTCAGAGTATTCCATGTCATTTAAAAATAAAAAATAAAATAAAAAGGAGGGTGCTGTCCTCAGTGTAAACGGTTAACTCCTTCAGCTCTGGAAAGTATTTTAATATTAAGGCAACACATTCTAATAAGCCCGGAAATGCAAAAGTGTGTAAGGCTGAAGGCAAGACGTGAGAGGGTACAGAGGTAAGGAAATTAGCATGGAGCCCCTCCTGAATTCTTTTGCAACCTATTCCAAGCAAGATTGATCCCTTTCCTTCCCAAGAAAGGTCCAGCCCTTCTTTTCAGGACCCCAGACCAACACACACCACAGTATTTGAAATCTGCATCCCAGCCCCCTAACCTGGCCAGCCTGGGAACGGTAGCTCTTGCTTCTGATTCCCGCTGGTGAAGTTAACAGGGTGCATTCTGCAGGGAGTACCTGAGGGGAATGAGCTTGGAGATGCACTAACAACACTATCGTCCCACAGTGTGAGACACCAGAGACTGGGCATGCCCTTGAAGGCTCCCATCACCTCACAGTGAGTGCTGAGCAGCCCAGGGCTAACCCTGAGACCTTGGCTGGCCCCATTTGCAGGGAAGGTGGTGCAGGTCTGTGCACTCAGCTCCCTGCAGGCACATCTCAGGGAGCACCTGCAGAGGCAATCCCAGCTAGGATGGATCTGGTGACCACCACTGTGATGTGCCCCACTCCAGTGACAGCCTGCACACTCCGCAGTTTAATTACCAGTAGATATATTGTTCTTCAGAGACCAAAGGCAACTGCTCCGCTGCTAATGGCAGGGACTGCTCTGGTTTGCAACAGAGTTGAGTACTCCATGTGCACATTCTTTGAGCATGTCCTGCTTCCCATGTCTTTGTCCACATTGCTGCAGAAATCTAAAAGGCACTGAATATCAACATCTAAAACAGGAGAAGGTCCATAGCTGCTCAAAAATGTTTGCTCTTCTTTCCCTTCATACATTGCCTGATCATTTGATCCCACTTTTGCTTTGTAATAAAGAGAATAAGGACAGTGTTAAAGAAATGAGATGTGATGAGTGACCTTCCCTATAAACTCCATAGGCAGAAAATGAGGTTGAGCAGTAAATTAGAAAGTACCTGTCAGAGCTGCCCTTCCAGATCACTTGGAACCACAAGGGAGGAATTGCAGCTATCACCATGGCAATTCTGCAGACTCTATTTTATATTGACCTTAAGGTACTACAGAGTGGATAGTGCTGGAAGTGAAAATGGGTATGGATGGAGTGGAACCGTAGGTACTGTTACTGATTACCCTTCCTAAAGAGACTTTGAGATTCAATGGGGAAAAAACCATCTTGCTTATTTAGTGGCAGTGACCCCTAAGGACAAGAGTGCCTGGATCCTCCCAGTAGTTCTCATTCTCACTAAAATGACAGAGGAGTTTGTGTAACCTTGCAAGTAAAATCTTCTACAAGACATCCATCACCAGTCAGTTTTAGTTGTCAAATTACAATAGGTGCCTTACATTTCCATGCACAGCAACTATTTTCATAAAAGAATTAGAAAACATGAACTGAAGTTGCAATACTGTTTGACTTTTGGAATGTTTTTTTTTAATTCTCTTGTTCGGCGCAAAGATCTTTCAACTTGCAAGTTGAAGCAATTTATCTTCATGATGCCGCCTGCTGACCACAGGGAAAAGGTCACTACTGTTACCAATGACAGCATCCCAGCAGAACATCCTCTCTTAGCATTTCTCCTCCTCCTTTCCCTCTTTCAAGAGAAGGTCAAGCATCACCTCTCCTCCAGGGAGGAGTGACTTCTAACATTTCTTCTTTGCATTAGGAGCAGTTAATGGAAATGGTAATAAATCACCCTTCATGTTCTCATACAGACAGTTACAGCGAGCAAAGACCATCTGCCTGTCTGGACTCCCACGAGGAGCCATAAGATAAGGGGAAAAAATCATGTTCTTCACACAAACCTCAATTTTTAATCCACAGCATGACTAAAACTCCCAGTCTAAGCCCTTTACATTCCTGTCCTGGAGGAGATGCTGTTGGAATCTTTTGTGTGGCATTGTTGGCTATGTCATAGCAGAGTGTCACTGCTGTGGACAGAACCACTGCACTCCATACCCTCACAGACTCGAACAGGAGTATTAAGGACTTACGATGTCAGTGTAAAGGACAAGGTGGGAGTGGAAAAACCCACGTCAGATGTTTGTCTGAGATCACAATGCAAGGCCACACCTCAGCTGGACACAGTAATACCAACCCTCAGCTGCATCGCTGGCCAGCCCCAGGACACACTGCCACCCCCGAGACTGCAAAGCTCATCAGATTTCCTGGACTTAGACCTGTAACAAGGTGTGAGGGGAAGTATGGAACAGTCCCTGCCTCTGCAAGGAGGTGCAGAATAGGATTATCCTGTTAGTCTACACAAAGATCGTACAGGAACATAGGGCAAGAAAATGGGAAGTGATAAAGACGAGCTACATCCAGTCCCTACTTCCTTTTTCAGACACATTTTGAACTCAACAGAAAATACAGAAGACAAATTCAGGCGTCTGGTGAAATGAAGGAGACGTGCAAACATTTTAAAGTCTCTGACAAAGAGCAGTGACGGTAGTGCAATACAGGTGCCAGCTGAGGAGCTCTGTTAATGAATTTTCTTTTCTCTCAGACATTAATGGATGCCACAGACTGGCAGTACAACGCATTTGAAACCCCATATGACTGTTTATTGCATTTTTTAAGCAAAGCTGGTGGTACTTGTATTTTATCACCTCGTTTTTGTTATTACAAGTCATTTCATTTACAAGGTATGTGGTATGAAACAGGACGCACATAGGCTTAGGTGAAGGCATATTTAAATAGGTTATGTTTAGATAGCGTCTAAGTAGGTGACAGGTTGTGCTTAACATGTTTAAATAAGCTGTTTACTTTTTTTCAAGTTTAGCACTTAATCAAATGGTTTGCTGGCAAGTATAGAATGAGCGTCCCCAAGGCAATAGGAGTCAGACAGAAAGTAGAAAGATTGCCTTTTCTGGTGCTTCTGTGGTGCTAAAATTGCACACAGATTTTTCACACACACGTTGGCCATTCAAGCAAATCAGGAACCTCATCTGTCCTCACATGCTTGCTTTCTTTCTTTCTTTCTTTATTTTTATGTGGCAAACCATTTGGAAAGTCAGCTTTTAGCTAAGTACATCCATCCCTTGGCCACTGGAGCCATCCCGCAGCCCTGGTGTTGCTGCCTGCTCACACCCCAGGAACAACACAGCCTTACAGAACCTGTCCTTCAGCTTCATCACTGCCCTGCACACTGAGGAATACAGAGCAAAAATTAATATTGCTTCCGCATTCCCAATTTACATCTATTTCTGATGAAGTTTTCAGTCAGGAAGAGGAGACTCAAATATTGAAAAGCATCAAGGCTATTAGGATCTGTATATCCCATACCAAACAAGTTCCCCCAAAATTTCAGCTCATCAGGAATTGCTTCATCATACATTCGTGCCACCTACCCTTTCTTCACCAGAAGTGTTTTCAGGCTTATCAGTTACCTTAATGTTTATCTGCCAGCACACTGAAAAATGTGGAATTTTAGAAAATTAGTTTCTAAGCAACACCAGCAAGTGAACAGTGAACTAGCTTTAAAGAGTTGGCTCATTTGTAGAGTGACAAGTAGAAATGATCACTGACCAGCAAAAAAACCCCATATTTCCTTCCTTTTTCTGACCATTCCCAGAATTCTCTGAGACTGGACTGGCATATGAAGAGTAAATCAGGTTGGGGGAAGACTAATGCAGATCTACCTTTCAAAAATATTGGAATTAAAAGTTATTGGACATTGGTTCCTGCTAAGGTCTCCTGAACTGTTTATTAGATCTTTCATCACCTCCACCTGTCTATGATCAGATGACCTAGTGAAGTTACAGTTCCTCATTCTGTTATTTTCTAATATTTTTCTTTCCTTAAATACAGAAGAAGGGTGCTGTGGGAAAATTTGAAAAAAAAAATCCTTAGTGATTTTCAGTATGTACCATGAAAATAAAAAGAACTGGCTCACTGATACAGCTGGCTTTGATAATTCCTCTGTTTCCTCTTTCCTTCTAGGATCTCTCTGTCATACTCGAAAAAGGCTATTGCCTTTCTATCAGTTCCCAATCCTTTCTTCCCCTGTCATCCCATGTTTAATGGCACAGCTGTGACCTCCAGGCTGAGGAAGAGGTAGGAAGGGTACTTTCTTTGACTTACTAATCAAATAGGCACTTTTGCTGTGAACAGCCTAATTTGTTTTCCTTTGTGTCTATAAGAAACCAATTAATAATCTGCCATGTTCTCTTCCACCAAGCTTTGAGAGCTGATGTAGGTTTCCTCCTGCTTTCCTTGAGTTGCTTTGAGGGCTTATACTAAAATAATGAGGCATTTTAAAAAACTTTCCACCAACCTGAACTCATCCATTTCAGACACTTAGCTAGCTGCGTCCCTTTGATCCCCTCTCACTGTGAGGGGAAGTGAATTTGAAAGACAATAGAGCTTTAAAAAAAAAAAGTTATTTTCTGAGGCAAACTCACTCTATGTCCCACTCTGTGGAGAAACAATCTCTAAAATGGCAGATAAATCCTGAGCTCTCTGTCTCACTTGGGGAATTCTGGTTTTATAGTCGCATTATAAATACTTTTTCTTATTTTAAAACATGTGAAAGACATCAAAGAGACACAGTCAATCTCACTCCCTGTGGCAGAAATACAATCTAGTAAACTGAATCTTTCCATGGACTAAAACAAGAGCTCCACAGCATCTTGGTCACCCATGGCACCAGGAGGAAAGCAAACCCTGTCTCAGCACTGCCACACCATGTGGCCCCAGATGAGCCCTTCCCCTTCCTGCACCTTGGTTTTATCTGCTTAATCCACATTCCTGTAATTCTCAATTTCAGCAAGATACCTATACAATGAATTTATAGAAAAGGTTGGTGTTAACTTCTGATAATGCCTTCAGATGTCTTCAGAAACGCCTTTTGCAAACATCCCTCTCCACAGAGTCTAACTGTGGCTTTCCTTTGCCTTTGGGAAGCTGATCCCTGCTCTTGCTTGCAGGCTTTGATCCTATCATCATTCCTCCCCTCCAGGCTTTCCCTGTCCTTTCTCTCACACAGAAGGGGCTTAGGAAAAGAAACAGCACCTCTTATGAAGCTGCAATTCAGCCTGAAGGTCTCTCTGAAGAAAGAGACTGACTGAGAGCTGCTGAGGACCCCCTGGCCTTTCCCCCTGCTCAGGACCCCCATACAGGAGGGGTGTAGGTGCCATCATCTTGCCCTTGCTCCCATCTCCAGCCCTCAGTGCCCATTATTCCACCCCTGCAGGTGGTGACACACCTTTCCCCTGGGCACGGAGGCAGGTGATGCTGTGCCACACGGCAGGAGCAGGGCACTGCTTTGCTTTATTGCTCAGAGCCTGCGGCACCTCGGAAGCGCAGATTGTGGAGCTGCCCTTGCAAGGTGAAACACGCAGAGCTGCTGTTTGCCAGCACCTCTTGTGAGGCACCTCCTATAGCCTGAATCGTCAGACAGTTTAAGAGCTATTGGACATGGGGCAGGTTTTGGCAGGGCTGCTGCTGCTCAGGCCATAATCTCTCCGCCTCTCATTTGTTCTCATTTGCTCCGGCCAGCAGCTCTCATGACAATTCTGTGGCAGCACATCCTTCAAGGGCCAGCAGCCAGATAAACAAACTGGACTACCAGATATTTCAGCAGCAAGTCTCAGCCGAGGAAGGAAAGCGCTCAAGTCCTTATAATAAGGCAAGGGAAGGTAAAACTGCCTCCCTCCCTGCGAAGCTTTTATCCTTGAAGGTAGTTGCTACCTCAGAGAGGAGTCAGGATGTTTGGGATTGCTTGGAGAGGAAGGAGTGGAGTAGGGTGAGTAAGGGTAAACAGTAGGAAAATTATGACATTGTAGGAAAAGAGATAAAAAAATAGAGTTCAGTAGCAGGGGAAATTCCCTTCTCCAGCCCAGCTGTTAGATCAGCATGAGGGAAGGAGAGAAGAAGCAGCATCACTGGAGTTAGGTGAACAAGCACTGCATTCCAAGCTGCTGGGGAGGCTCATCCAAACACACCTCATGATTTATTCTTGCTGCAAGTTCTGCAATTAAAGCGTGAGGCTTCCCCAGTGAAAGCTGCCTCCGTCATCTGCCGTGATTTAAATTCCAGAATCCTCTTCAGGCGGGTGTGATCAGTGACCAAGGCAAGGCTTTGTTTGCACAGTTGTCTCACTGCACTCAACACTTGCTGCTGCAGGACTCCTCCCTTCCCTTGGCATCTCCATAACACAGTGCAGAAATGAGAAGAGTTGTTATGGTTTTGCAATATAATGCATGCCTGATTACTGAGCAAATTTGCCCTCGGTGTTAATGTAACCAAAGCACTATAAATTCCTTGGTGAAGGATGAGTCCTTTTTACTGCAAAGCAATGGTGTTCAAATATATTTGTCCCAGTTTAATTAGTTTTTAGAAGTGGATTTAAATGTGCTTTAAGCATCCAAACTGCTGGGGAAGCCCAATATTTTATCTCTGTGCAATGTGACAACAAATAACCTTAATGCCTGTTCTTCCACAGAGTTTCCACCTTCTCAGGGCCAAGCAAGCAGTGTATTTATGTTACTGATTGAAACAACAGTTTAGTCCAACACTCAGTTTTACAGGATCTACCTGAGGGCCGTCAATCCTGTTCAGCTCCATCTCCCAGCCAGGACATGACTGCCACCATCAGTGACAGCTGCACCTCCCTCGCGGGACAGACGAGACCTTTATGATGGCAATGCAGATTTAGGCACTTGTCCAGACCAGTCCATTACTCCCTCCAGACCACAGGGCAGCTCTGCATGATCCCCATGACACACCGGGGGAAAATGATGATAAAGGACAAGCAAAGGAGTTGCTGCTGCCCTCAGGAACACCCTTCCTGCAGGCAGAGCACAGCTCACAGGGATCTCCTGACACTGAGGGGGAGAGCTGCAAGCTGCACATTTGTACTCCCAGGCATGTCTCAGCAGTGGGATTTTGATGGGGTGGGGAATACCTCTGATCAAGCCCATTATTCTCCCCATTTCATTATCTAATGGTCCCTGGCTGTGCAGCAGCAATATAAAGAGTTTGGGGCTGATTTAATTTGCCAGAGATTTCGTCTGGGTAGCTGCAAGCACAGGGCTGCGATTTCTTTGACGTGGCGCAGCAGCAGCTGCTCGGCTCCAGCTCTGAGATGGCTCTAGCCCAAAAGAAATATGAGGTGCTCATTTACATCAATAGCAGTTTTGCTTTGGAAAGAAAATAAATTCAACTAATAAAGCAGGACAAATCCCTCTGACACATGGACAGAAACAGCTGCCTAGGAAGAAAGGGCAGCTGTATGGGATTGTGAAGGAATAGGGAATATTTCCACATAGGGATTGGTAAAGTTAGTCTGCCACTCCTTAAAAGGAAGTCAAATTAAGTCATTCTGGTAGATAATACTTATATTCTAGGTAACCAAAGCCCTTTGGCTATATGTCACTGTTCTGACCTTCAAGAGGAATCACACAGAGGCATATGTGGACACATGTGCACCTTTAGGTGCTAATTCTGACCCAGTTACACCCTCTGATCTATGTAGCAAACAGCCAGAGATGAGCCAGTTCATTCCTCCTCTCAAACCCCAGAAGCAGCTCCCTGCCAGCCCCAGACAGACGTGTCTGAGCACGAGTGCCATCCCAAAGGTCTGAACTGGGCAATCCAGGTAAACTGTCCTTGGTCCTCAGGCTGTAACCTCCACTGAGGGCAGGCATACTAAATCCCTGGCTTTCCTCATCCCTGGCTTTCCGAACTCTCTGCAGAGGTCTTCAGGATCACGGATTTCATTTTAAAAGAGAGAGAAATTGAGGCACGGCAGTAATGTCCCCAAGGATATGTGACAGTAAGGAGCTCAGATCACAGTTAATAGCCTTCAGCACACTATGCAACACCAGCTCACAAACAAGAGCTCAGAGCACCAGGTATTAATTCAACCCTGCTGACTTTTCTGTTCTTATTTTTCTGACCTCCCTGAATCCCTCAGCCAAGCCCTTATCACTCCTGCCTCAGCTCTCTCTGAGCCTGGAGCAGGTCAGGAGGAAAAAAAGCTTTATTTCTTAGTGGGGCTGTGAGAAGAGGGGGAAAGACAAGAGGAAAACAAAGAGATCTTAGTTTGGAACTGTTCAGCCTTTCCTTCTATATTTGAAATTTTTTTTCATTTTTTTCATTGTTTCCACTTTCTGGGGCAGTCACCCCTCATGAGACTACCTTCGAGTGAATCAGCAGAAGATGAAGGGTCCTTTGAGAGGGTTTTGAGAGAGATGAAGGAGGAGCTGTGGTGTTAGAGACGTGACAGCTCTCACCAGACCACCCAAAAATCACAGAGCCATAGAAGATTAGCTCAGCTGGTCAGAGCATGGTGCTGATAACACCAAAGTCCTGGGTTCAATCCAGGCCATGCACTTAAGAGTGGAACTTAATGATCCTTGTGGGTCCCTTCCAACTCAGAATATTCTGTGATTCTGTGAGATGGGCAACTCTAGAATAATTTTACAATTGTCAAAACCGAATCACTTAAACCCATCCTAATTTCTTTCTAAAGGAATGATAATATCTTGTGGGTAAGGAAGCACAAACACCGGTGATCCCGACTTGCTGAGGTGTTCCTGAGGTGTTGCCGTAGGCAAGCTGTGGAAACATGAACAGGTAAAGCTGTGATGAGCAGAAGGGGCTAGGAAAAAAAGCAGACTCCAGGAGCCATTTCCAGTGGCTTGCTGACAGACCAAAAGGCAGCAGACAGCAGCCCTGGTCTGCTACTGGTGGAGACTGCCAGCACAGAAGGGAACAAAGAAGGGATAAACATGATTACTGAATCTGCAGACACTGTTAAGCTGGGAAGAGTCACGAGCATGTTGTGGGATGTGAAACAATTCAAAACAGTTGTCATAAATCATGGAAAAAAATTAAACAGTGTAATTCAATAAAGGACAAACAAAGAGCCTCTGAATTTCACCTGGAATAGTTCACTGACATCAAGGCAAACAGGAGAGCCACTGGCTGAGGCAGGTAGGATCATGAGATAGGGAGGTCAGACAGCTGCTGGAAAGCCAAAGACAGAAACTTTCCAGGGTGAAGAACTCCCTGTGCTTCCCAGAAGACACAGTTAGAAAGTCTTCCTCTTTACCCAGCTCTGCCAGAGCTGTGTCCAGGCCTGGAATCACAGCTCAGAAACATGTGGATGAAATGCAGACTAAAAAATTTAGAGGTACAGAAAATTCAGTAAGCTAGAAAAGGGTGAAATAGGAAGTGTTTCGCTTAGTAAAAGGAGAGAGGAAGCACCCAGTGCTCTGCAAACAAAAGGTTACCACAGAAAAGAAGTTACAAGTTCTTCTGTGGTGGTCTGGGCAAGAAGGGATGGGCTTGGACTGCAGTAGGGGAAATTCCAAAAATAGTCTTAATATTTAGCCAAAGGAAAAAAAAATGGAGAAGGACTGGAAATTCTTGCGCATGAGAGATCTGGATGCTCCAGACATAAAAATCTTCCACAAACAGTTTAGAAAAGAATCTTCCAGAGGCACAGCAAGGTGAATTAATCCTGTCTTTAAACAGAAAGAGAGGCACAGACTTACAGCCTTTCCAACCCAATTTTCTCTAACTCCTGTGACTTCTATTGTTAGTACTTGCCTTGCTAAGTTTCTCATCTTCCTCGAACATACTTTGCCAAAGACAGGGCAACGAAAAAAAGGCATTTTAATTGGAATCTTCTCCATTCACCTCTGGTACATCTCCCACAAAACAGAAAAACAGTTAAGTCATCTCTTCCTAACCATATTCTCCCATGAGGTTTTTGCAGAGAGGAAAAAACCCAGATCCATTAAAAAAGCAATACTGAGGTTTTTTTATTGAAATGAAAAGAACTAAAATAGTTCTTTTCCCCACTGAAAAATAAAGAGGTGAATGGAGAAGCAGCAGACAGGCTTTATGGAGGCGTTTATCTCTGAACTCATCAAGATACCAGTGGTGCTAACATTGGAGAAGGACAAGGTCCTGTGTGCTTAACAACCCAGAGCAACACTGCAAATTGGGGAAGGCTTTGAAGTATAGCAGACTCCTGTAACCAGTGAAAACTCTGAAATGGCTGTGGGGGTGGATTTAGGTAAGCAGAAAGTAATTTCCTTCTCAGGTGAATTCAGCCCAGGTATTTCTGAGGGCTACAAAATTGGCTCCAGAAAAAAATCTCATAAGTAGCAGCTTCAAATGGATTATTCAAGCATTTTACGTTTATACTACAGTTTGCAACACGTAAGGGAGTTTAATACCTTATGTCTCCATTCCGAGAAGACAGTTGTCAAATTGAAATTGGGGGCCAGATTTTCCTAGAGGAAACCAAGAGATAAGGCTTTTCTGTGGGACCATGATGAAGTAATTCTGAAATCTAATCATGCAAACTCTTTGCAGACATTGACTTTGTGTCTCCTTTCTGCAGCTGGCCAAGAAAAATGGTCTGAAACGTTTGCATACACACACACTAACGATTGTGCATTTTTTTCTAGCTGATCCCACATAAAATCCTTCTTGCAAATATTGATCTGAGAATTCTGGCAAGAAACAAAAGCACTAAATGAGGCAAACGGAACTACAACAGGAAAAAAATAGGAATAAAACTGGAGCCAAAGCCATATGAAATTTTCTCTGCCATCGCTCTTTTAAACTGCTCCCAACAGAATTCATGGCTCTGGAAGATATTGAAAACTCACACGCAAGCACAGTCCACAGTCATCAATCCCACTATTTTCTGTGCTAGGGAGAGGCTTGGGCTGTAACATTTTTGTTCTCCCACCCATGTTTTGGATGACTGCTGAAGCTATCAAACTTCACCTGGTCTTCTCACTCCTTGGCAAAGCCCAGAAAAAAAGCACCAGCTATCAGGGAAGTCAGTCACAAAATAGAACCTGCCTTTGCCCAGACAAATCCAGATGATTTTACATCACACCTGGTTCACTGAGTCCCTCTTTCCAGAGGCGTTTAGTACAAGTGCTAAGTAGGCCTTGTCACTGGTGTTTTATAGACTCACACACAGGCAGCCTGACTTGTGCAGTCAAGATCTCAGAGCGTCCCAGAGGGCACAACCCAGGAGGACTCCAAGGACCAGAGCACTCTTAGTACTCCTCTTGTTTCCCCCTCACTGTTTTCTAATAAAGGTCATGGGGAAAAAAAAATGCTGCCACTTAAGAAATAAGTTATTAAGAGCCAAGACTCCAAGAAATCCCTTTGCAGGTTCTCCTGAGGACTCTGAGCTGTCATAGCTGCCCAGGATGAATGACACCCTGCAGAAAGAGACAAGAGTCCTCAGGGCAGCACTAGAGGAGCTTTATTCAAGAGAAATGAATAATGCCTGATACAGGAAATCGTGTGATGAACTGATGAATCACAAGGAAGGAGTTCAAAACACAATATCCAAGGTTTTATTTAGTGTGAAGGGAGTGAGACACTGGCACGGGTTGCCCACAGAAGTTGTAGACGCCCCATCCCTTGCAGGGCCAGGTTGGGTGGGGCTTAGAGCAATGTGGTCTAGTGGAAGAAGTCCTTGCCCTAGGCAGGGGAGCTGGAACAAGATGTTCTTTCAGGTCCCTTTCAATCCAAACAATTCTAGGATTCTAGGATCACGGGAAAAAGGGACAGGAAGAAACTGTCCTATAGCTGGCCAACAACGTGCATCCTCTCAGGCAACGTTTATTCTCTTTGCAACTGCCTCAAGAGATTTTTAATTCAACTTTTTATCCTTTTCTCTATACATGTTCCCAGCTGGAGCAAAATAAATTACCCTTAGCTATCCAAATGAAAATTAAAAAGCATCAGTAAGACTTGACTAACATCTTAACACATTCCAGATCTCTTCCAAACCCGTATTATCATTCTGAACAGGACAGTATAATCAATCCCCTCCTACATTCTTTTCACTGTTCTAAGTAGCCTTTTCCTTTACGTATGGCTGTGGTGTTGCACACTTGCGATCTACTATAAAGATTTTAAAATAGGAAAACTCTTTTTGCTCTTTCCCCCATACTCATCAGGCACAAGAACAGCACCCAAACCAATCCTGCAAGGTCACCTTATTCATGTGCCCTCAGATTGGTCTGAATAGTCTGACTCCCTGTTATCTAAAGCTTCATTTTCTGAGAATGGCACTGATTTCAGTAAACCTATTCCCACAAGTTAAGGACAAGCCAGTGAGTTTATTTGAATGACAGCTCCACATACCTGTACCTTCATCCTGAGAAAGCAGTCAAAGATAGTTAAAATGGTTCCAGTCTAAAAAGATTAGGTTTCTTCAATGCTGAAAAGAAACAGCTAAGGGAAGTATAAAAATATCCATAAAATCAGCAGTGGCATGGAGATGGGGAACAGGTACAGGCTGCACATACACTCTCTCCAAATCAGAACTAAGGGCTATCAGACCAAACCATAAGAACAGCTTCAAAACAATCTAAAGGAGATGGTTCTACATAAATGTGTGTTGCAGCCAAGGAACTCATTGTTCTGAATGTTGTGGACGACAGAAGTTGACACAGGCTGAAAAACTGGAACATTTCTCTGAAGGATAAAGTACAAAGACAGACAGTGCCTTTGCTTTACAAAAGCCCTGCACCACAAACTGCTGGAAGCGAGGCTGTTTAGAAAACTACCACTACACTTGCCTGTATGCTGCTGTAAGTGGGACACCGGGCTAGATCCAGCATGTTTATTCTTACATTCTTATAAGTGTTTTTTGAACAAGACGAAAGATTGCTGGGAGGAAAAACAAGGTTAGGAAATAATGTTACGGAATGCTTTCAGTATTCTGATGAAAACAGAAGAGAAAGAAGCATTACTTTTCCAGAAACTTCAATCGAAAACAGTGTTCACAATGTTTTTTCCAAAATGTAATCATGCTCCTTGTTCCAGAAGTCGCTTGGTGTCATGCCACACGCTCCTCATTACAGTTTAGAGTGAAGCTTGCTTTGAAGTGTTACTGTGCCATACAATATGCACTTGCTCTTTATGTCTGTTCTCACACAAATCTGCTGGCTGGAGCAACAAAACACATTTCTGCTCCTCCTAATTCCTGCTTGCCCTAAAATTGAAGAGCTTTGCCATCTTTTGTGTGTCACCAAGAACACTGATTGCAAAGGCTCAGTCGAGTACCCGGGGAAAGCCTTCCTGAAGGTGTCGGGGGTTGCATGAGTTTACATTCAGCTGGCAAGAATTTTATTGATACAGATAAGTCACAAGAAGGAGGAGACCCAGGACAGCTCCCAGATCCCTGATATGCCTTTGGGATAACAAGCTAACACAGAACTTGTAAGGAAACATGTTTCTAGTTATAAGATCAGGCATCACTAAGAGTTCTTTTTGTGCATGGAATGTTCTTACTTATTTAAAAGCACGTTCAGATTTGCAATGGCATGTACAAACCTTGTCAAAACTGAAGTGGGCCTGATGCTACTGTTCCTACAAGAACAGATCTCTGTGGAATGAGCAGGAACTCCATCCCTCACCATTCATCACTGGGTCTCACACATGAGGCCCATTAAATACAAAGGGAAATAAAACACTTCTACCATTTGGCAACAAAACTTAGGAGAAAAATCTCTCGATTTCGTATTGAGGGAAGATTCAGTTACATTTGGAGATGCCTCTTGGCAACAAGTCAAAATTGTGGCGCACTATTTCTCCAAGGTATGGGAAGATAGAAAAAGTAAAATAATCCGTGAGACTTCAAATGATAATTTTCTCTAACTACTATGGAATTTGTAAGACTTAACTCAAACCTAAGGTGTCCAAATAATGCTTCATTTCTAACCACATGTCTGCAACATAAATGACACTCACAACCCTATAAAAACCCTCAACTCTTCCTCTTCTGATTTACAAATTTATTCATAGGAAAACACTTCAGTCATCACTGCGCTGTGATTGCCTCTTGGGTGGCAGGCAGCACTTAAACTGCTCAGTGCTTGAGGATGCAACATGATGAGACACAGCCAAGAGAATTACACCTGGGCAAAACAGCCCAAATCCCCAGGAGCACTTTGGCTCTAACTCTCGCTGACACCCACGGCAGCATGGCCCTAAATAACTGCAGGGAGCTGTGACGATGCAGTTACTCCAGAGAGAGTTTGGTCAGCATGCAGCAGTAAATGCCCTGTCCTCTCCAGGAGTGATGTTGGGTAATGGGAAGTTGAGACACATTCTGTTTTACTCATCCTGCCAATAGCAGCCTCCAGAGAGAGCTGTTGAGACAATCATGATAATTACCAGTTTCAAGGCTGCTAGGATGGATGATAACGCAGAAGGCCATCCCAGTGTCCATAGCAAGTCTCAGCATCAGCATTTACATGCCTGTGTCAGCACACTCTGAGTAACTCACAGCAAGCTGCCAGCCCAGCTCCTGCAAGCCTGAAAAATTCAACTAACAGAACAAAGTGTATAGACAGACATTATGGGAAGCAAATTATCAGGATTACTATGGTAACACCACGGAGTGAATGATGACTTCAAGGTCACGACAACATATGCATCTTGTAGGAACAGCTAATTGTCTGACTCTGCTCACTGACACTCACTGACACCACAACGTATTTTTCACTAAATACCTTAGTATTTGAATTTTGCTGCCTCCAGCTACTATTAACGTATTTTGCATTCATCCTTTGAATAAATCTCCACTAATGTTTCCAGTTAAAGTTCCCAAACATATATTCAATTTATATTTAATGAGACAGTGTGAGTTAAGTAAATGAGTGCTCATTAATTAAAGCATATGTATAGCAGGCTGAGAGGATTAATTAGTTAATATTTGCAGAGAGCTCTAAAAAATGCAAAAAATGATCTAAACATGAACTGTGCTTTGGAAGAAAGAAGGAGAGTGAGGAGATGAAGAGACACAGAACATTATATCTAACCCGTAATGAACACCTCTTAAAATCATGCATGGTTTGTCATCAGTGTTATCTGCAATGAGAAACTAGCCACACATTAGTTAAAATCTGGTTAATCAGCTGTTACTTTTCTGTTACAAGTGAAATGGGCCCAATTCTCCACTTCTGTCTCCACTGGGACAGTGTCACATAACATGACTAGCCAAAGTTATCCAGAGCTACTGGATAAGCACCAAGAGGGGACAGCACGGCCCAAGGGCAGGAGCAGTGTTTGAAGAGTCCCCAGCGTGGCTTGCTGAGTCCCAGTGGTCTCCAGCTAAACGCAGAAGCCAAACTTTTCTAATGCTCAGTCCCATTTCCATGGCACCCAGCAAATCCCTGAGCTCAGCACTGGGGCTGCCAGCTCCTCTCTGGGCTCAGGGCAGAAACCACCAATGCTCAAACCTTCTGGCTGCAACCCCTATACACATCTTCCCTCTCCTCCTTCCTTGTCTCGATGTTTTTGACTCCTGTGCACTGTCTGTATACTTGGAGACCTGCCTGGCAGCATGAATGAAGAAAAAGAGCACTTTGAGCTTTCTAGCACAGTCTGCCACTGGCAGGGACAAGGCAGCTCCACCAGAGTTACCTCCACTGCTCCCTGGGCTGTGCTGTGACAGCTCAGCCCCCACAGCCCCAAATCCACCCAAATCCACACAGCCCCAGGGCTGAGTGTCTGCTCTGCAGGCACCATCTCAGGGGAATGATGGACCCTTGAGGCAGACAGCCAAAGCTGCCCCACACGCTTTCACTAGCCCTCCCCAGCACTCAAGGGATAAGCAGGGAATATTTGTGGGCAGACAGCCAGGAAGATTTTAGTGTGTTTCCTTGACTTTTGCCAAGGTAGTTCATTTCATACAAAGCTGGAGAGAAGGTGCAGAACAAAATAAGTCACCCGGGGAAGACTTCCTTAGACAGTGTAATTGATGCAGGGCAGTATAACTGATGTAGGTTGTGTATTAGAAGAGCTTTCCAGGACAACACACTGGTAAACCTTCTGCTCCTGCTAAACAGCCCTAGAAATTAATTTGGCTGTCTGCAAACATTAGAATAAAACAGTCTGCCTGACCTCAAGGTGAGTCTTTCAACCAAAACAGGGCAAGGAATGTGCTTCCCCCTTGACCACCTGAAAACTTAATAAAATATGATGAAGCAAGTGAGCCTACCTGTGACAGGCTGCTCATCACCTGGGCTGTGCTGTGTCCTCAGCAGACCCAAGGACTGAATGTGCAGAGGCCCAGATTTCTCCCCACCTTCAAGTGAGGCACTGAATAAGAAGTAAAAACCAGCACAGTATCTGTGAGGGGTCCTGCCACGACATGTGCTGCTGGGGTTTAGGTGGCACTCTGTGTCCCATGCAGGTAAGCTCCATAACCAGCACCCAAAATCCTGAACCAATCATGTATCTATTAATCTCTGAAGCCAGGGGAAACCTCCCAGGTCTAACTCCCACAAGACGGAACAGTCTATTTAAACAGTTTCTGGGCTGCTGTGATCTATCTTGAAAGCCCAGATCCAAAGCAACATATCCCTGGAAATATTTGGTTAGTTATATACTCCAACAAATGGCAGGCTCACTTCCATAGGTGCCTCCTGCCTGCTGCAGAGAAAGGCAGCTCACTGCAGCCTTAGGGAGAGATTGTGGCTGCTGCCCCAATAGGCACAGCTCCCCAGAGGTTAGGAGAAGCTTCTGCAGCTCATCTGGATACTGTTCTGCAGCAGTACCAAGAAATAGGAAAGCCCTCGGGTGGCAAGGGCAGAGAAAGCAGAAAGCTCAATAGCCAGATGCAAGGATGCCTGGAGAACAGAGCAGCACAGGACAGCTTCATTTCCAGAACTGTCTGCCACTAGGCTTCATTATATCCCCCTCAAAAGGGCTAATAACCTGCTTGCATGATGTTTCTGCTGGCCCACCAGCCACCCTGCTGACCTGAGGAGCTCTCTGGGCAGCATCCCCCAAGAAAACACCCAGCACGTAAGCACATGCCTCCAAGCAGCTGCTGCCAGCATGCCTGGTGTGCTGCTCAGAGAAGAACCGTGTCTCCTTTCAGGAGAATAATTCTCATTTGTTCAGCAGTCTTAGGATGGTCTCATTGGTAAGAAATGCTGGATGATTTATTCAGCAGTGCTTTTCTCCTGGAAGGACATAAGCCATTCTCTTAGGAGACCTACCAAAATCACATTAAAACTAACATGTTCTTTGATGATTAGAGAGTTTCCCTGGCAACACTCCATCAGTGCAGGCTGGCAAAATATATTGTCATAATTGGAGATAGACTTTTCCCCCTTTTGCATTACAAAGTAATCCAGCTGAAGGACTCCAACTGGATTCTTCCACATATGGTGCCTATTTTCAAATAAAACTATCTCCTCTGAGATTATGGGAGAAGCACTTTTTCAAGAATTTCCCCATACTGTCAGTTGTGTGCTCATGTGGTTTTGTTTAATAGAAAGCAAGGACTGGATCCCCCATCTGTTGCTCCACAGCTCATGCAACACTTAGATGAGAATTTTGTATTAATGATGGTCACCATTAATAAAACACTTCATAGATTAGGAATTTATACCACCTTATTATAATTAATAGGCACCTCTTGCTAAATCTTCTCTATGGTACTTTCTGTCCTAAATTCTCAAAACACTTTCTCTTCTTATCTAGATCCCACTGGCAGGCCAGTGGGAAAAATTGGGAAAAAAATGGAGACATGGCAGGGCAGCAGCTGGTGCAGCTATCACAGGAAATCACAGCCACCAGACTTAATGAGAGAGACCACAGCAACTATCAGAGAGGCTGTTGCACCAAACATCAGTAGAATTTCTTTATTCTTCAGTAGATAAGTGCAGTCAAAACCTCTAACATTTGCTAGGAAGCATTGATCAAGTTTGCAAGCACCAGAACCCACTTGGGGAAGCCAACCTGACCATAATTATCTGTGTAACTAAGTCCCAACAAACACTTCCCTGGGAAAAGATAAGAGGCTTTAGGAACTGATACCTGCCAAAACCTGTTCCATATTCCCAGTCTGGCTACTGAGAAAATTTAAGCAGCTTCAAGCCTCAAAGAAAACTTGAGGTAATCATTGGTGAAAAGACAAAGCCTTGATCTCTCCCCAGAAGTTGGACTTGAAGTGTAATAATGGGTCCTGAAGAAACAGGAAGCATAAATTATTTCTGTTGAAAGCACAGAATTAAAGTTATGTTAATAGAAGTCATTTAGCCATCTGAGCAGTCTCCTAGCAATTGCATAAATTACTGACTGAACAAGGAGTTTCAACCAGAACAACATTTCATGGACAGACCCTGACTGATTTCCAGGCAAGCAATAACAAGCACTCTGGAAAGAGCTGCTCTATCCTCAGATGAACAGAATTAATAAGTCACAGAAAGCTGTTTAGTAAACAAATTCCCCCTTTTTCTTGTGTGAACTGTACAGGAACAGAGTATGTGAACAGAGAAGCCTTTGCTAGTTCTGTGTATTTCCCAGACCGTTTCCTCGTCAAGCCTTTGCCACTCACTTTAAGCCCATCGCTTCTAAGCCCCAAATGTTTTGATCTGCAGCACAGAGCCCGTGGCACTGCTGACACCTCCTGAGAGGGTTTGTTACCTCTATAGATCCATATGCTCCACTCAAGGCAGTCTTTTTGACTGGTCTCTCTCTGCCTCCAGGGACAGAACGTCAGAGTTTTGGTTCAAATCTGTTATTCCCCTCTAAGATTCAGCCATTTGTAGCTCGTAAATTGCAGCTTAGCAGATAGATTGAGATGTCTCAAGTTTATCTTCCCACACAAGTAACAGCATATTGTAGCGTGAGCCCTGTGTGCAATTTTGCTGAAGTGCCCTGAGGCTGGGAAGAGGCTCGGGGAAGCTGTTTCGCTGGAGACAAGCACTTTCCCAGTCACCGTCTTTCCAACACAAAGCTCCTCTCCCTCTGAAGTTGCTCTGGGAAAAGTGATGGATACACTGCAGGCAGCAGCTTTATAAATGGCCCAAACTGAAAACCCATACAGTGAGCTAAAACTGCTTGTTTGAGGAAAACCACTGCAGAACTTTTTATTGTGTTGGAAAAAACATCACTGGACTTCTTTTAATTGTGCCTAAAAAGGTTCTGTATATTCCTAGGGAACAGCAACTGTCCTGCTGAATCACCATGAGGAAAAGCCTGTATCTAGGCAGATCTGGCTTTGCAGACAAGAAGCTTCAAATTCCTTAGGACTAGAAGGATTTGAAAGGAGAGCCAGCTGTGCACACATTTAACAGCATTTAACACAGGAGAGCCGGGTCCTCCAGCTACTATCACAGTGAAGTTTATCATCGTGGGCAGAAAGGAGTATGGGAAACTTCTTTTCCTGAGGCATTTCCATGTGAATTTGTGGCTGTAATCACATTCAGTTTATCTAGACAGTGTCCAAAGCAATCTCAGGCCCAACCATGTCTCCACAGCCGAAGGCACAGAGATATCACGGTCTGGCTCCAGCAAAGGCTAATCTAGATTTTAATAATGCATAAACAAAAGACTCACGGCAAATGTTATTTTTAGGACCGTGATGGTGTCAGACTGGGAGGAGCATTTCTGTCCCACCTGAATTCTCAGTCTGTGCCAGTGTTACAGGGTGATCAGTCCCAGAGGACAGACTGGCACACCTGCAAAGCCACAGGAACACCCCAGCTCTCCTTATGACCCACCCCCACACAGACCTGGGTTTCCTGTTTATGGCAGCACACAGCAATTCTCCCATGAAAGACCCCACCAGGCAATGGTGAGGATTTTGGCCTCATATTTGCTAAGCCTAATTTTCTCCTGTAGGGAGACACTGCAACAGTCTGGCATCTTGGCCCACTTCTGCCACTGCGTTTCTCAGGGTTAAGCAGACAGGGATGGGGCCGGCCAAGACCCCCTGTCCCAAATTTCTATGGCAGGTTCCAGACCTACAGCACTGATGGATGCAGAGCCTCATCAGCTCCCTGTGGAAACCGGCTAACCAAATCTTCTTGTTTTTCCAATTTGCTTGGAAATCTGAAGCTCATTAACAGGAACACACAGGGAAGGGGAATGGCACAGTGCTCTGTCAAAGGGTCATCTCTGAGGACCAACCCCATCACCACTGCTGCTTTCCTCCAGCCCCAGCATGACCTCTATTTATTTACCCACCACTCTCCCCAACCCACAGAGACATCAAGCGGCCAAAGAATCCAGTTGCACATACAGAGCAGACTGCAGACTTGCTGAGGGAGGTTTGGGAGGAGATTGGAGCATCTGAGCTTAAACAAAGCTGGGTCATTCACAACCAAGCAAGGAATTTTCTCTCCATCTTTTTACTCAAAATTATTTCATTTTATTCTTCCTTTCCCTCTTTTGATTATAAGCCTAGTAAAAAAGAAGCCAAAAAAAATACAAACAGAAAAGAAACTAGGTGATCCCTGAAGACTAAATGTACACACCCACCAGTCCACAGAGATGCTGCCCCTGCAGGCCGTGTGACAAAGCCCCTCAAACACAACAATCTGCTAAAGGAGACCCTGGCACTGGGGCCTGTGCTCAGGCAAGAGAGACATCACAAGAAACAGGTTGTGCAAGTTTATTTCCTGGAGTCTGCCCTCTCTCTCCATCTCCCTGTATAAAGTAAATTAGCTTTTATTATTATTATTATTGGTTTGGTTTTGGTTGGTTCTTTTTCCCCTGAATCCCTACTGTGATGTTATCAGCAACACAAAGCAGAACAGAATAGAGGAGAACAGAGACACTTTCCCTCAGAGAGCTGGAAAAAAATAATTTCAAAGCTAATATTAGACCAAAACTCACATCACTTGCTCCTTTCTACACCTTCCCCTCTGATAATGACAGACTGTGGCTGGGGACCTGGGCAGCAAGTCCAGGAGCCCCAGAGGTGCTGGTAGACACCATCCCCAGCTGATAATGCTGTCAGGAGCCTGCCAGTACCTTCTGGGAAGCAACTTACTAAATCTTGTGTTAAATCAGTTGATTCAGAGGGGGTTGCTCTCACACCAGAAGCTGAGAGGGTGAGGAATTATGGGACAGGTGTTGTGTGCAGGTGTAAGAGGTGAAGGACAGTCACAGCTTTTGCAAGCCAGCCTTACAGGTTTCCTGTGCTTCAACTCTTAAACACCACAGCAGTGGGCAGTCCCAAACATCTCTGCTCCCTGTAGTGCTATTTCAGAACAGACTTTTGCTTTCCCACTCCCAAGCAATTCCCATCACAGTCTGCACAAGAGCTGAGAGCATGCTCATGCCTCCAGGTCTTCAGCTTCCCCAGGTATCATCTTAATTAGATGCACAATCAGTCCCTCCTGCTTGGAACAAGTAACTCTTCAAGTTTTGAATTTCTTAGAAGGAACAAGAAGGAAGAGTCCTGGGACAGAGACCATGGGCACTTGAATAGAGAGGCCAGGCTGAAGGCATGAGGAAATCTTTCCCCAGCCACAGAGCAGAGAAGAAACCATGCACCAGGACCCACCGAGGACATGGCTGGGTCAGCTCTCAGTCTCCCTGCTGCTGTAAGCTTGCCAGTGTCAAAGGAAAGCATGTGTGATGGGATTGTTACAGAAAACCTGGATCAAACCTGCCGAGAGACCAGCATTTCACATCGAGGTTCAGGCACTCATTTGAACCAGCAGCCTTGCAGTCCTGAAACATTAAACCATGACACATTTCCCCCTAAGACACACCTTCACCTTTCCTACTCCCGCTGTTGCCTGTGGAGATTTAATACCCAACTCAAACTCAGCTGCCTGGCTCTGGGGAGAATCAAATACGCACTGCTTCCTGAGCAGCAGAACACGCCAAACCTATTTTCCTTCACAAGCACCAGTGTGGATTCTCTCGTTGAGCACCCACAGCAATATCTAAGATGCCTCTGTCCAATTTCACTAAAGCTCATCTGTCATATGTTCGAAGGGTAGAGGAGCACTGACAGAGTTTCAGCTCAAACCACAAGAACCCAGGCAAGGAAAAAGGTATATCCCAAAAGAATTTCCACACAGGAGAGTTTCTCCAGCTCAAACCAACACCTCCACAGTAGCTATGCAATAACTGTGTTTGACAGAGCAAAGTTTGTTTTACTGCACTTCAAAAGTCCTCTCTGGGGAGACCAGAGCTCCCCAGGGCTCCCAGCAGTGCCCTTTCATACACGTTTGAAAGTTACATCCAGATAAACTCTTTCTTGCTGGGCTTGTCTTTCCAATTCAGGTTTAAAAGCTGTGCAGTCTGTAAGAACTGACATTGCTACAGTCAGAGCTGCATGAGGAAATTCCTCTTTTAAAATACAAAGTTTGTTTGTCATTACCCTCAGTCCAGTACAGGTTCCAGGAGTGCAGCTGGGATAGACATCATCCGTGGGTGTTCCCTCTTCTGGCAGTGGCATTTCTCTGAAACTGCCCCCTGTTGTCTGTAAGTCAGGACAGAAATGCTTAGAGCTGCTCCAGCTCTGTGGACATCAAACAGACAGCTCTATCAAACCCAAAGAACAATTGTCCTCTCTGTATTTCAGATCAGTCTAAAACTGTGCTACAGGAGGCAATTAATCTTCAAAATCAGTTTTTTGTCAGGAGGCTAAATTTCAATTGTCTCAGGAATGGTGGTGCTGGGCTGGTAATAACTGTCTGATGAGGCAGCCTCCGAATTCACTGCCCAAGAGAACACTTTTAATTAATAACTTTTGTCACAAACCACAGGTCCTTTTTCTGACATTGAGAAAACGTGTTGCTTTATTTACTGTGTTAAAAACCTCAAGCTGTCAGTAGTCAGAAGATTTGCTTTGAGTTTTCATTGCATTGTGAGATAGGGACTGCTTTAAGTAAGATATTGCCTTTTCCCCAGGAAGGCAAATCAAACCTCTCCAGTTTTTTCTAGAAGAAACAATAAAAATGCTGTTTTTCCTTCCTTGCATTTGTGGCCTTTTCCCCCATGCCCAACTCCACAGTAATCCTGATTTCCCTACATCTCCCTCCGATTATTTATCCACACAGTTGTTTGCTGCCTGGTTGCTGCATTTGGCTCCCAGACTCACTGCTTGCCATCGTCCAGAGGGACACAGCTCCCAGAAGATCCACGGAATCCTCATAAACATAAACTCCATCCATGTGCTGAAGGGTGAGGCTGCCCCAGGACTATGCATCCTGTAAGTGCCGAGCTTGGCTCCCCACAGCACGGATATTTCAGGATTTAATCCAGAGATCACTGTCAAATGCCAGGGCTGCCCTCTGTCTGAGGGACAATAAGGCTCCCCCTTGCACCACTTCCCTTGGTCTGGGAGCTCAGTTCATCAAAGAGCAGCACAGCTTGAGCAGCAGGGCCTGGAGAGCAGAGTTATCAGAGCAAACCTGTGTAGCCAGCACACCCTCCTGGCTCAGCGGAGACACGGCTTTGCATCTCAGTGAGCAGCCGGAATAAACCCCGGGCTTTCAGCTTGCCAACCACCTACTTTTCGGGTGCAGAACACTGCTGTGCTAATGCAGAGGATGCTGCCTGGAGGGTATCTAGATCTCCTCAAGCCATGGGAGCTGATGTCAGCCTGAGCCAGGCACATCCCACACACATTTCCTGGTGAATAGTCTGAAGTGTGTCAGTATACTGATCCTCTAAGTCATATTTCTGAAATCCCAGATTTCCCCAGGAGAGGCCTGGTGCTGGCAATGTGTTTCATATACCTCACTCAGCATCAGGCACCTCTCACTGGTACCCTCAAGCCTGCCAACACTGCACTTCCACTGAACTGGAAGATGGCCCCAGATCTCCCATTTTCTGCTACAACTGTCCTTCCTGTAGAGGAATCCCCAGTGTTCCAGGAAACTGAGCTTTTTAGGAGCTACTTTTTACTAGCAGAGGGATACTAATGAACTGAATTGCCTTTAAGTCCCTGCATGTCCCTTATTTCCAGCTCACCCAGCTAAAGCTCATTTGATCTGAAAGATAATCCAATAAGCATCAATTAATAAAATTAACTTCGCAAAGATTGGATTTCCCTAGTGCATGAGGCAGATTAAGGGACAGGCCGAAAGGGAAACAGCTGAAATTTCTGTTATAAAAAAGCATTTCTGTTAAATCCTGGGCATTTTCTTTTGTGCAAGTGAAGGTTCTTAGGACTCCTGCCCCACAGAAAGCCAGGACAGCACTGTCTGTGGTTGATTAAATCCCTTCCAAGTATTGAAACAGGCACTGCAGAGGTCCTGAAAAGCCAGGCTTGTCCAGGCTGGTCCTGCAGGCCCTGAGAAGCAGGAATTATGCTGCAGGAGTGTCACAAACAAGGCAGGCAGGTCCCAGCTCCCTATTGAAGGCTCTGCTGTTCCCAGATTCACTCTGAGCCCTGTTCTGTCCACACAAGCTCGGGCATGTCCACCATGGAAGCATACAGTGATTATCCCAAGGAATGAAACAAATAGAAGGAAGACTCAGGAGGAGAAAGGAATACGCACCACGTGCTTGGAAGTGAGGACAGCAGTGTCTGAAAGACCTACGAGAGTGTTCCTTTGCATCCTGTAACGTTTGCACTACTGTTTGCATTAGCTGATCACAGCTGGAAGAACTCATTCTCTGTTACTGAAGACCAAACTGAGCTTTCTAAAAGCCCTGAAAACAAAGGTTTGGTAAAAGCTCTCTGCTGTTCAAATATGCTTTCGAATGGTTAGCACCAGATTAAGCTCTTTCACTTTTAACCGCAGAACCATTTTCTTACCACAGCCAGTGTACTTTTGAGACAGTTACCTCTACATGGCTGAAGGCAAAACATATTACAAGGACTCTCCCGAGCTGCTGCAGCATTTTCAGAACGGGTCAGCTTCCAAGCACTGCAGTGGGAGTAATCCCTTTAGCGACCCCAAGTACGCTCTCAAGCACAAAACATACTTTGACACTTCAGTTCATGTATCATGAAAACACCATGTATGTCAAGGAAAGAAAAACAAGCAATGTGCTTAGTTACAAGGAAACGCCATTAACCAGCAGTCTGGAGTTGCTGCAAGACTGAGCTCAGCCCATGAAAAATTAAAGGCAACAGAGACCTCTAATGCATCCCATATCAGGAGAACCATTAAGTAATCAGTCAGCATCCAGTTTTATAGGCATTTTGGGCATAATTCAATCTCCATTCATTTTAGATAATTTCCTTAATGAAGTAATGCACTGGACATAAATATTTCAATGCAACTCTCCAATGCTCTTTAAGTAGTAAGCAGCTTTCAGTAACACAGAAGCCAATTAAGCTGTAAAGGATAAAGACTACCACACAAAAAAAACTGAAAGGAGGACTAGATGCAGGAATAATGATGTGCCTAAGTCCACAGGATTCTGGCGAATAGATACAGCTGTGCTCCTGAAGAGCCATTAAAAACAACAAATGAGATCAGAAAACAAGAAAAATCTGGGATTATTAAGATGTTATTCTATAGCTAGGCTGCCTCTCGTTTACACGTGCACCTCAAGCAATTTGGGGTAAGGATTGCTTTTCTGTTTCAGGTTTGCACAGCACCAACAGGGTGGGAAGGGGGTAACTCCTGAAGGGAATTTTCCAGTGTTCTGCACAGCAGTGATGCTTTTCCTGCCTTCATGCTCAGCAAAAAGAAAATGGGTTAGCAAAGAAAAGGTTTCCTTCAGTGCTTTTTCCTGTTGTTCACAGCACTAAGTGGTAGTCTTGCTACAGAATCTCTCTCTTCCACAGGTTATAGTAGCTCAGTAAGACACTTAAAATACTTACTAGGAGGTTACTACAGCAGCCCTGTATCAGCCTATACCCCATCCAGACCGTCCTGCACTGCAGAAGCCACCCACTCCTGTCCGCTTTGGAGGGGAGGCTGCCAGGCCAAGTTTTCAGACAGGTTATTTGACACATGAGCATCCAGTACAGCCTCGCAGAGGTGCCACACGTCTGAAAGCCACCACAAGCTTCAAAGCAGCAGCCACCGGTTTCTCTGGAATTCACACCACAGTATGATAAGGTTCTTCAAAACAGAAAGCACTGCAAGCCCAAGAAAACCATTTACTGCCTTTGAAACATGGGCTGAAGTATTCACACCAAAAATTACAACAAACATGGGGGAGGTAAGCTAGGGAATTAATTTTAGCATGTAAGAGTCTATTTTTAATCCTCCAAAGAGTAAACCAAAACACTTCACAACAAAAGGAGAGAAAAGTTTAAATCCATCAGAAGGATAAGGGAAAAGAGTCTTGCCAAGTGTGAAAAGGCCTATTCCCAGGAGAGCAAGCTGGTGATAAAAGGGAGGAGTCAGTTGCTTCAGGGCATTAAAAGCTTACAGGAGAAGGTGGTGGAGACTCTGGCTCCTGGCTGGAGCTGGGTGTGAGTGGTTGTGTTATTTGTCCAGCAGAACTCTCCGTTCTTTGGGGAGTTTTGACTTTATGTAATGCTTTAAAACGTGTCTAACTTCTCTTTTTTTTTGCAATGTCCTAGTAGCAGATGTGTTGTATTGGTAGTGAACAGCATTCCTGTGGCTGCCACCCCAAGTCTGAGGTCACAGCTTCTCTATTCACAGCTCATCACACAGTGAGCTTGCCCTGGGCCTGAGGCAAGAGCCCAGGGAAAAGTACTGCCCCTGAGCTTCCCTGGATTACACTGCGTCCTGGCAAAGGGGCTTCTAGTATTTCAATTCTGCTATTTTTTTCAAGTTTTTGAGTGTTTGGCTTTGCCGCATATTCAACGTCATTAAAAACCACATTTTTGCTGCACAATTTCTATAATGAAATAAACAGAAGATGTACAATACCGTAAATAAGAAAATTGCCCAAATACTACCCTTCAAGCTCTCAGTAGTTTAGGTGCCAATGGCTGCTACCACCTATGCTGCCAAATGATAAATATAAAAAAAATTTTAAGGTTTATAGGACTCCAAAGACTGCTGCTCAGCCTAGAGGCGGAATCCTCTCTGCTGTCAGTTCCCAGCTGCAGTGTGCTGAAAGGAGCAAGGCAGAGTGACAGCTCTCAAACCGAGCTCTGTCTGTGACCAACCTGACACAGCTCTGAAGTGAACAACTGCCCCCATCCAGCTGTGTAAAGGGGTGCTCAGCCCGGCAGTGTTCGACTTCTGGAGGGTTTCAAATGCCTTCATCCCACACAGCCGCATTACACTTTTTTACCCTGAGGACTTTGCAGGACTGAAGTGCCATCAATCCACCTGTCTCGGGTTTACTCCTCTCTCTGCACACCCCAAAGGTGTGGGCTGCATTTCCCTGTGCTCCTGCAGCCTGATCAGGAGGCACATCCGTGAGAGGGGAGCCTGCAGCTTCTCTGCTGTGTGATGGGGGGGTGTCAGCACCCTAAATCGCAGCCCCTGGGTGCAGGTGCGTGTCCCTGAGTGCCGCTGCTGTTCAGCCTTTCCTTTCTGGCCACTAGAGAGAGCCCTGGGATAGAACGTGCTGCTGGAGCATCCCGGGCCCGGGCACAGCGCCCAAACGGGCAAGCGGGCAAAAATAATCACTTAAAAGAAGAATAAAGCATTTTTCCGCCTTCCTGACTCTTTTTTTTTTTTTGGTCCCAAAGATTTTTATAATTTATCCTTATTAATCGAAGTTAATTTTCAAATTTTTGTTGGTTTTTAATTTTCTCTTCATTTCTCAGTGGATAGCTGGATTGGTAGGTAAACTGCCATGGTTTTCTCCCATCTTTTGGAAAAAAAAGAGTTCTCACCAGGAAGGACTGGATTGCTCACCACGGCTGGCAGTACAACGGAGTAAAGTTCACTTGTGAGAAACACAAAGAAGGTTAATACACCCAGTAAGTGTGGGGTAGAGGCATCAAAACATTTCCATGGGAGTTGGGAGTGCAGAGGTATCAGTGTGAGCTCTGGTGGAGTTTTTTCTGAGGGCAAAAGCATTTCAGTGCCACACAATATTTTAACGTTTGCCTTGCTGCCAGGCTGGGTTGGAATGCTCTAGCCCTGAGCTCTGCTCACACAGCTCCCACTTTGGGACTGACTCAAAACCTGCACAGAGAGATGCTCTGCACACCTCAAGGTCACAGGTCATCAGCACTAACTTCAGTCTGGGCTGTGTGGTACCAAGAAACACAATTTAAGGAATGAGGCCTCCAGCTTCTTACCTGGGTTTGTACTGCCTTCACTAAAATGGTGACCATAGGTACTCAATTTCTTTGTTGTTTTATTTCTGCAAGAACTGCCAATGCTCTGATTTTTCTAGGTTTAGTAGCTCATTTTGAGTGTTTTCTGTTCAAAATTCAGGTGGACTGGACTGGGTCACAGGGTTTGGCTACTCATGTGGTGACATTTTCCTTTGGTCCTGGGGATTTTCTCTCATTCTCTCCCAGGGAACATGTGCTCTATTTGCACAGCTGAAGTTCATGAAATTAGGAGAATATTTAGAGAAAAGAGAGTTTTCAGCTGAGCAGAAAGTGACTTCTAAATTACAGCTGGTGCTGAGATCCTGTCTAGCAGCACATCCTGACTTCAAGCAGATACCTTCCCAAGACCAGCTACCAGTGTGTCCCACAGAAAAGAAAACCACCCCTTCTTGGCTTACCTACTTCCAACAGGTGCCTCCGCTGTCAGCCTGGGCCCATAAGGGCTCTGGTCTTTTCACAGCTAAAAGCAGAAAACAGAGAACAGCAGGGCCAGGAGGGGTCAGCTTTGGCTGGCTGTTTCAGCACCCTTATGGATGAGACAAGCTGGCATTAATGTGTACCTTTGCACAGCTGGTTTAACTCCTGACACCAGGAGAGCTGGCTTAGCTTCCCAGTGGAGCAAGTACCAGGAGAACCTGGTTTTCTGTTGCTCTTAGGCCATTCCAGTTTTCTTTAGCAGAGACCTGCCCACCCAGAGGCCTGTACTACTGCTCCTGGTCCCTGTTATCCCCTGGGGTTGTTAACAGGACACAGCTGCTGTCAGATCTGCAGCCACGGCCACACTGGAGCAGCTGTGGGCTCTCTCTGCCTCAGGTGTGGCAGCAATGCATCCCTCTCCTCCTGTGGGATGCTCTGCACCCACTCTCCCAGGTTACCTGTGGCAACACTGACAGTCCTGTCTGTGCACAAGACTCACCGCCGGAAGCTGAGGACTTTTCTGGTAGGACGGTGTGTCTAGGTTTGCTAGCAGCCTAGAAAATTCACTGAGAACCTCTTGTTCTTGGTGCCTTCCTTTGCCTTTGGAGAGAGGACTGCAAGCAATCCCTTCCTCCAGATCTGTTTGCACGCTTGATGGGAGGGATGTTCCTCATCATTAACTGGCACCTTCAAGCTGGCCTTTAGTGTTTCATCAATTGTGAGCAATTAACAAGTAAATAAAAATACACAAGTGAGGTGCTTGAATGGGGTTTACGTGTCCCTTGGCAGGCTGAGCAGAACTTTTTGGGATAATGTGCTGTGTGGCAGCTGGTGGCCAGTGCCAGTGGTGGGAATAAACCTTGAGTATGAGGGCATCTCATCCTCTCCCCAAACTCCACCTCCCCTTGGTAAACCTCCTACTGCTGTACCAGCACCTGTTAAAGCTAGACTGTCCCAGTTTTGCTGGGACAAAGCTCACACTCCCTAAGCACCCTCTGGTTTCATGCACATGCATGGCTGTGTCATTGCCCTCTGGACACTGCCTGCACCCGGGGAGGGTGAGGAGGGGAGGAAGGCAGCAGTGTCGAGCACTCTTGGGTCAGAACCTGTCCCAGCTCCAAGTTCAGCCCAGGGAAGGGGATGCTGGTGCACTTCTGCTCACGTGGGTGTAAACCCCACTAGTGAGACACACACGGGTTCCTCTGGCTCACAATTAAACTTTGCATATGTCAACCATGCTTTCAGTAAAGTGAGAAACCATCCAGATCTAAAGTAGCCAGGAAAAACTTGTCCTGTGACGTGGTATTACACTGTTTTCACATAAATAGAAATTGTGTGCAGCATGACTTCGAGCCCTCAGCAGCAGCCAGGGGCTCGCTGTGCCTGTGTTTGAAGCCTGGCCTCGAAAGACCATGAGGTGAGTCACCGAGGTGGAGTTGGGATGTCTGTTTGGGGGGAAAGGGGCAGGATGGGAGCTATTACTAAGCAAAAGTAGTGCCAGGGGAAAGGAGACTGTGAAAACTGGTGTCAGTACTCAGAGCTGCTGCTCACCAGCAACAACATGAAACTGGAGCAGGTTTTGGCAGAGCTGCTTGGGTGCTTGTCTGGGGCTCTCTGGGGTCAGGGAAGCACAGACATTCAACAAATACCCAGCTGCCGGACTCAAGTTCTGTGCTTGTTTTAAACTTGGTTTGCAGCCTGATCCCAGGTCTCATTTACTAAATCTAATTTTTGCCGTTAACTGTGTCAGGAATCCTGGCCAGAGTGATGCAGTATCGACTTAGGGCACTGTTCAAGGATCACAGTCTCTGAAAGAAGAAATCAGGGTGATGGATATGTGTACCTCAGACCTGAGACATCTGGCGCCAGGAGCTGTCACTTGTTTGCTAGCAGGACGGTGCAAAGAATTGGGATACAAAGGCTAGCTTTGCTCAATATTGAAATCGAGAAGGAATAGTTTCAGGAATAAACCAGGGTTTCACATGGCAGAGGGGATGTTCTCCACCTCCAGCCATGCTGTAACCCACCAGATCTCTGGAAAAGAAACTGGGAATGGTACATACCTACCATGTGTACTACAGCAAGTCATTTGTACCTCAGATACCTCACCTGGTTTAGGTTCTGGGTGTCTGCAGCCATGATTTGTCTCCAGAACAAAAGGAGCATCAGTTCCAGGTAGGGAACCCCTACCAGCATTGACCTGGGTGGGAGATGAAGATCTGGACATGCCCACAAGCAGGAGAGGGCAGCTGCCACCTGCAACTCCCACCTTGCAGGGCAGGATGAAGCCGCCAAAGGGGCAGTCAGGCTGCTGGGTACCCAGCAATGGTCACTTTCAGCAATCTCCACTGGCTTAATGTTTTTCACAGAGGGAGGACACCTGGGAAACCTCGATCCACCACCAGCGGCACAATGGATCCACCCACAACCGCAAACCCACAGTCTCAGAGCTGCATGCAACTTGGAAACTCAGAGAACAGTTTTCTGGTACAGAAAAAAGTCCTCAGGGGCTCTTCAGTGTTCTTTTTGTGAACCCCACATCCAGCACATCACTGCATCAGGTGGAAGATGGTTCTCAGGGCTCCAGCTGGCCCCACTCCCACCACAGCCTAATGCTTCAACAAGTGCCAAGGCTGGCATGAAAGAAGCCTTTCAGAGAAAACAGACTGACCCAGTCACTCCAGAGAAGAGGCTGCATTAGGTTGTAAGCTGGCAGAGCTATTGGCATTCCCAAGAGCCCGGTTTTGACAACCAGACTCTTCCCCTGCCAGCCATGTCTGTTTTGCTGACTCCCACTCACTGCTAATACCCAAGGGACTCTGAAATGCAGCTCGTGGGAGGTAAAGATGACATCAAGGCACTTGGAAGCACTGGGGTAGCGGTGTGACACAGACCCTAATCCAGCCCAAACCTGAACTCTGTTGGAGTCAGAGCACTCACTCGTGCAGCCCAAGCCCCTGGTCCATGGAGTGAAAGCCTGGTGCACCCTGTGCTGGGGTGCCAAAGGGCTCTCTGCTCCCCGTACAATGGTGGCAGACTTGGCAAGCAGAGAGAAATGAGTAAATAAGTATTTAAGAACGATTTACAGTCTGGATGTGACATCCAGAATTTATATTTTGTAACCTCCTCTTTATTTTAGCATGTTCAGCCACAAATTCAGTTTGTGACATGACAATGGGACCAGGTCTGCTCATGTTTGAGCTGCATGTGGCTCCAGCCTCAGCTGATGCCTTTGAAGATGGCAGTCAGTCCCAGGGCATTTGCCCTTTTTCCTTCTTGCATTCTGTCCCACCACTGTAGGTACGTGTTGTTTGAGGGAATCTTCAAGCAGGCTTTTTGCAAACTTAAAAGCTATGTTAACGAAATAAGAAAGAGCATCCTATCCTTGCAAATAATTATACTGCTTTATTTTTCAGTATCACAGTCTCAGGAAATGAAACAGTCCAGATCTTTTCCAAGATATTACATAGCCTTTTTTTCCATCTGTTTGTCCACAAAATAATCAAATTAAATACAAATTTGTTTGTTTGCTACATCTATTACAGTGGAAGAACATAATTGTTGGTAGAAGCAGCTAAGCTTCAGGAACAAAGGGTGGAACAAAGTCTTATTTTCCCCTGCTTTTGTGTAACCCACTTAGGTTTCCAGAAAAGCACATGGAGGGACAGGAGGACAAGGTGGATAACCAAATACAGCGGTTTATTGAGCAAAATGGGGCAAGGCAATGTTCCCTTTACATTCGATGACAATTCAGGAGTATGAAGCAAAACATGCTATACACACACAAACACACACACACAGACATGATACTTTGGTTAAACGTCATTCAGAAGTTCTATGCCAAACCTGGTAAAACTATAGAGTGAACAGTCAAAATAAAACCAAGAATAGGCTTGCATAGACAGATTATTGTCAGTGTGCAATTCATATTTAAGGATTAGCTGTTACAATGCAGGATACACTTGCAGCTCTGAGGAATTTAAGCCTTCGGACTAATCCACCTCATCGCATGGCTAATATTTAGATTCAACAGGCTGAAAGTTTACCCTGAAGAACTAATGAGACAACTGCAGTTATTTATCTGAGGCAATGAACTATATTGCAGTGCACAGATGCAGCTGGAGACAGACCATGGAGTCTACTTAGAGTGAACACTGATACAGTGGAACTTGTTTACCATGAAGTAGAAAATACTCATTTGTGTGTGCCACTGCCCAAACTGCACAGCTAAGCCTTTCCCTGTGCTACTGACGGGGAGGAGGTGGCTGATAGTATCCCCAGCCCAGAAGCTGAGGCTTGGGCAGCTCCTGGACATGAAACCCATGTCCCAGAGCCTGTCCTGGGCAGGGCATTCCAAGTGGCACCTGTGTGCAGCACAGCCACAAATGTGCTGGAGTGCAGCAAACGGGGATCTCTGCAGGTTTATGCCTGTCCTCTGCAACAAAAAGAAGACAAGCTGCCCATGGTGTGCTCCACGTAAGGGACTATGTCCCACACACACCTCCCAAAGCAACTGCAAAACTAAGCCCTGAACACCTTGGGAGAGTGGGGCAAAACCAACTGTCCATGGGCTGGGGACAGATTAAGAGTAAACCTCAAAGACACCACCATCCTGCTGGGTACTCCTACTGAAGCACCTGCCCTGGCACCACTGCCAGGCACAGGACAGCACCGAGATCAGTCGCCTGTCAGGGCATGCTGGGAGTTGTGCTCCAGTTCCTATTGCATCTCACCCAGTCCCACAGTGTCAGTGCTGCCAGGAGAGACAGCAGGAACCATCTGCTCAGGGGGACAAACACACAGGAGATTGTTCTGTGAAGGAAGCAACGAGTTCCATAGACTGGCTGTGCTCAATTACAAGAGTGTAAACTAAGTAGGGGAATCCTCACACTGTCTCCAAGTGCTCCCCTTTATATATATATATAAATTAGCAATCCACAGTTAGTTTGCATACAGGATAATATGAATTAAAATAAAAACCTTGATAATAAAAATATATAATATACACATTGATGAACAGCAATAAACTGAATGAAAACACTAGAATGTAACAGTGGCTGTAATTTGGCACAAAATAAACACAGAGGTCTAGCACTGCAAAAATAACAATCCATTTTTTTCCATAAGTAGAGAATGTTATCAATCCTGATTCAAATCCTGATAGGTGGGAATGCAGAGATATAAAAATACTGTACATACAAGATCCCTTTTATAGAGAGAAGCAGACTGCAGCATCTGTAACTTCTATCCTTCTTCCCCAGGAGGAGAAATTCAATGATGAGAATTCATCTATCCCTTAACAGCTGATATTTCCTCACCCTACCAAGTTCAAATCCATGAAGTTCTTTAAAAAAAGATGAAATCAACCAGTTGGATCTATCCCTGTGATGACAACTGCTTCTTGCTGCAAGAAGCTGTACAGTCCACATTAAGACAGTGTTTCACAGCAAGGTGACTCAGGTCAGCCTGCTGAAGACATCGAGTATCCCTGCGTGTAAGGCACGATCCCTCCAGGTCACCTGACCTCTCTTCTGCAGACCATTGTGCTTTGGACGGAGGCGAGGAGGTGGTGAGAGCTCTCGCTGCTGAGATGTGCCTACTAGGAAGGTTAGGAAGTGCCAGGATTTCAAGGAGATGAGTTTCCATGTGGTGCCAGATGCCTTGTTAATGCACAGAGTCAGAAAGGGATGCAGGACCCGAACGCCCTGGGCAGGGGTCCCAGCAAGGGCTCCAACATGCTACTAAATCCAGAGCAAACCCAAAGGCAAAGCTACTGAAACTTGGCAAGAGTAAACAAGTAAAAAAATCAAGATACTTAAACATTTTTCTGTCATAGGAAAAGAAATATTGCTCTGAGTGTTTCTTTTTAGAAGATCAGCTCCACTGTGCCTCTTTCCAGGGACACAAGTACAAGGTACTGATTTTCCATCTCGCCTACACAAGCTGCATCTTCTTGACTGTCAGCAGAACTGTGGCTGCTGAGCCCCAAGTGAAGTGGCTCCTTGTGCACCCATGATCTTAACTCTTGTTGACTTTAGCAGGACCATGGAATCCCTTTCCAAAAGTGGTCACTAAATACGCAAGTCCAGTTGCAAGCTTTGCCTCAGGAGGTCTCTAACCTGTACGGCTGCATGAGCATGAGGACCCCAATATGTATAAGATGAACAATTGCTCTGTTCTTATCCCATTTACTACCTGCTTTCCTCAGCTGCCATTCCTAGCATTTCTCTCCCCCTTCTAGAAAAACCTTAGGAACTTCCTTTGCACAAGGACTACGGAGTGAGAAACACTTACAAGAGACACCAAATGAATAAAGGTAGAGAAAAAGAATAAAAAGATAAGGACTGAGGGACGATACAGAGAAAAACAGTCCATAAAGCATTCAGCACCCCCCAAAGGCTTCCAAGGAAGCAGCAACTGCTCCTGGGATCCTTCTTTTGGGCTCTTGTCTCTTGTGCCACGGCTAGAAAGCTTGACTGGCCAGAGAAGGCCACTAAGGAGATCCTACAGCTCCAGAGGAGGCACTGAGGTGTTCTTCAGACTCCACCCAGCTTCCAAGCTAAAACAACCAGAATCTTCTCTCACATATCTACTCACTACCATTGATGCCAACAACTTGGATACTCTCAAGCATCCCTCCTGAATTAATAGGTTCTTCAAATGTCACAGGGCTCAAAGTCTTCATAACTTCTCTGATAAGATTAAGACAAAAGTTACACCAGCCAACTGCAGTGCAAGAAAGTCCACCACAGCCAGATACAGAGGCCCATGGAGAGCTCAATTCCGAGTTGGTGATTTCCCCTTGCCTGTTACAGAGTCACTGGGTTTCCACAAGAACAGCCGGTACAAAGCTCAACCTCTCTCTGATTTGGCAGGACTTTTCTCCATCCAGTTTTCCCAAGTGCACCAGGTAGTACAAGCAGCAGTGCCTGGACTAGGGTGTTTGTAGGAAGAGTTAATTCTTAACACCCCACCAGGCATCCGTTTCACAACAATAATTACTCTGATGGAAATGGAAGGAAAAAGCCCACAGGAAAAAAAAATAGTATTTTCAGCAGTAGAAATTTTGACTGTTACATGAAATACAAAAATAAATTCTTACAAAATAAAACCTTGGTAGATGAGGTTGCCACACTGGGCCATATTATCAAATAAGAAAGAATAGCATCTATGTTGTTCTTTTTCTGGATCCTTTTAAACAACATTAACACTACTGAATGGACAGAGACAGAATGAGAAGAGTGAACAAGGCAAGGACAGTAAAATCTAGCTGCTGACTGGGATATTTCCTGAGAAGCAGCAGCAAGCAAGACCTTGCAAGTCACTTAGAGGCCCACGCGGGCAGGTAAGCTCACAGTCTGGAAGCAACAGTATGCAGGTAGCAGGATTCTGCCCATACACAAAGTCCTACATGGCAAGGTTTTTGGTTTGTGCAGAGATCCATCAGGGGTTATGTGGTTCTTCACAGGTACTGAACTGCTGCCCACGGGCCAGTAGGGGTAGGAGAGGGAAGTTTCTTGAGTTGTTGGTCAAGGCAAGACACGGGCTTGTGATGTGGTATTAAACTTGCCCCTGCAACTTATGTGAAGAAGGAGTTGTCCTGTCTTTCCAGTGATTTGGCCCAGTAACTATCCTGACCAAGGACAACAGCCAAGGTTAAAGCCTTAGAGCTGCCTTGGGGTTGAGTTGTGCACTAGAGGAACAGCAGCCAGCCACGCTCTCTTCCTATTTCCTAGAGGTGCTCCCTCCCCACAAAGCTCCAGAGAGCTGCCAAGGCAGATCAGTGGTGAGGGCAAGTCCATGTTTCCATGCCCAGGTGTCTCCCCTCCTCTGCAGAGCCAGAGGCAGAACTGCAGCTGCCAGAGACAACAGAGAGCATGGTGACACAGACTCAGTGCTGGCACTAAGGAAGTTGGGCTGCAGGAGCAAAGCAGCCAAGCTCACTGCCATGAACTGGGCTGGCCCATGAATAACCAGCCTGCCCTGGCTGAACGGACTCAAAGCCAGTGTCCAGATGTTCAGCATTATAGTTTAAAAACATACCGGAACATAATGGCAAAAAAAATTATTTAAAAGACAAAAGAATTGAAATGAGAGGAGGCCAAGAGAAAAGGCTACTTTTTTGTTTAAGAGAAAAACGATTTTCAAAGAGTAGAAGGAAAACAAGCCAGGAGGGAATCACTCACTGCATGGGAAAATATATACAGACAACAAACCTGCAGACCCTGCTGTGCCCTAGAGAGCAATGATTTTTTTATTCCTGACTGGAGCTTGCCTGGGGTGCTGGATGGAGCAGTGGAGAGGGAAAGCAGTCAGCACAGACATCGTGTGGACTGTTCAGCACTCCGTGTCTGGCTCAGGTTGCCTTTAACTGTAGATTTTTAATTCAATGCTCAATGTCCATATGGCACTCCCTCCTTCAGCCCCATGTTTACAAGACATATCCAAGTTCAGAAACAAGTTACTCTACTCAAGTGCATCAACAACTGAGCTAGGAGTTACAGGAGATCCTACTTGGCTTCAGTGAAAATCCTTGGCTTCTAACACACTGAAGCTCAAAGCAGGTGACCACAGAGGTCCCTTCAGACACATAGATCTGTTTCTATGAGTGTTCCTGAACCACAACTCACAGTTTCTTGAACTCCCTGGCAGAGCTTAAAAGTTGTACAAACAAGGTCTAATTTCAGTTTAAGCTGCTTTTCCTTTTAACTGTTCTATCCTATATTCTGGAGCTAAATGCCTATACACACTCTATTCAGATTGTTGGAAACCCTAGAAAGAAATACAGCAGTTAAAAAATTCTGTTTCATAGGCAATTTCTTCCTCATCAGTCTCAGGGTTTGGCTTTTGCTGGTATATGTGTGACAATGCCCTCTCCTTCCTGCATGCTCATATGACTGTCAGGTTGGCTCAGCTGTCCTATCCAACACAGGAAGAAACCCATTTCCTCTTATAGCTCTCTTTGCTAAGTTATCCTAATGCAGAAAGGACTTGTAGTTCTGATGTTCTGCTGCTTTGCCATAACCCAGTTAATTTCTTCCAATTTTCCTCCATTGTACATGCATCTTAATTTGTCCTATTTGTCAAAGCTCCAGCCAAAGCTTAAAAATAAAAAGAAAGCCTCAAAAGAATGTCTGAGAGAGCTGTTGAGCCAGCTGGTTGATTTGCACAGCTCAGTGGCAGCTAGATTATACTGCACTGCTCAAGTCATCACAGATGAGTAAGAAATTGAAACAAACAATTTTCCTTAATACGATGACACTTATAGAGATGATCCTGGGAGTGGAGAGCGAGCCTCCCATCAGGTCAGGAATCGAGAAAGTTGCCTGGCAATTCCAGTAATGTTTGCTACAGAAGAGTCAGTACCAAAGCAAAGGCTAGCACAGTTTACTGCTTCCTACGGGAACCTGGAAAACAGAACAGAAAGGAAACAATCTGTGAGGCTAGACTCTGGTGAAAAAATTACTATCTGCAGTCATATTTTACCTGTCGTGCCCTCTTGTCTGTCTGACTTCCAGGGTACTGGTAAAGTCAAAGGCCAAAATGGGAACTGTATGTTACATGACTCAAGCAAAAGGAAGGACAGATCCACAAGACAGGCAGACGTGCATTTCTTCTAGGGTATGAATGGTGCTGCAGCCCCATTGCACAGCCTCACTAAAGCAAACAGACCCTATGAAATGCCATCAACTTTCCAGCTTGCTTGATGAAGACAGAATATCAGTTTACCAAACTTTAAATTTTGGAAAGGAAAGTGTACACATTTAAGTCTCAGTAGTGGAGCTGGAAGAAATCTGAGATTGAGTTAAACTCAGACTGCCTCTTTCCTTCCCCAGAGGCTCTATAGGTAACTCAGACAACTGGCATTCAGATCTAAAACAACTGCAGGGGCAACCCTACCCACAGTGTTCTGTGCCAAGTGATTTCAGGAGACAAACCAACAAAGCAGTGCCACGATGCTACAGGAACAAAACCAGCCTCAGGACAAGTTTCTGTCTGATCATCCCATCTGCTCACCAGACAGGTGATACTGTGAGGTTCTGTCTTGTATTGGATTGTTTGATACTAGTGAGTCACCTAAAATCCATCATAATGTTGTCTTCATGTCATTTCTCCGTCATTTGCTACCTGGATTTACAGTCATTCATCATTAAGAGACCATGGAGGACATGCAGACAGCACCGTGACAAATTCCAGGCAAACCAATTCAGTTTTTTAGTCTCTCAGCCTGCAACGTGCTCAGCAAGTGCAACCCAAACACTGCCCAGCATCACCTGCCTGCTGGGGCATTAATTCCCATTCCCCTTCTCTATCTGCATCACTTTCAAACACTCTGTCCCCTGCAGGCTGCTTGTGTGAGGAAAACAGCTGACAATAACCCAAGTGCTGGGCAGCCCTGGGGTTGATCCTACCTTTAGGAGAGTGCTCAGGTTTGGGGATCTGGCGCAAGGGGCTGGGCTGGCTCGTGTAATACCGAGAGTGTTCAAAGTCATCGAGGAGAGGCTGTGACCTGCAAAAGCACAGTGTAAAAGGAGTGTTGGGAAATAACTCAAAGGCACAACAGTGTAGCAAGAGCAACATCTCAGCTGTCTGGTCTGTTACTGTCAGTTTGATGCAAACCTTGCCTGGCCCAGACTTTCCCCCTGCAGAACAGCTCCTCTGAGCACAGCCCACTACTGTTTCTGCAGTGAGAAAAGCAGAGTATTTACTTCTTCTCATGGACCTCTTTCATTTAATAATGGTTTAAATTGTCAGGAAATAAAGAATTTCCATTATGAAGTTTGCTGCAAACCTCACTCAAAAGGGCAGCATTTTAAAGTAGTTAATGCTTGCACAGTTTTACCCCCAGAGTATTTTAGTACGATCTCTCTCCGTCTCCACCTGCACACTCCATTTGTTGTTTCTTTTGTAAATTCAACAAGAATTTCTAGGTTCCTTTCTGGAATGGAAATCAAAGCCACTGGGGTCGCTTCCAGGGTTTAGTACCTTATGAAGGGCATCGAGCCAGAGTACCACGTGATTCAGCAGCAGCAGTGGGCTACAGCATGTCCTCAGTTTGGGATGAGGCACCCCAAAGCACAACGCTCTTGCTTGCAGCGGGGTGTTCACAAGCAGCAGCAGGAGCTGTGTACAGGGCTTAACTGGGAGCAAGGACCAAGGGAGCAGCTGTGCAAATGCACGGGGATTACTCCTTCCTGCCCAGAGATGACATTTTGTTTCACATCACCAATAGCTGTTTAACTGTCTCAGTGTTTCTCTGCCATTTAACAAATGTCACTGCACAAGCTCATCAATCTCCGTCAGCACCGGGCACGGAGACCAATGTGGACAAGTGCCACGAGCACAGTGAGTGACGCACATCACCGAACACCTCATGAGCTCTGTGCCCTCCATTGCTCTGCTCTCCACCGAGTCCCTAGTGGCTGGATCAGGCTGGTCATCCCACTATGCCTCCCTAAGACTCAGCTTCTCAGCAGCTTCCCAGCTGCATTCCCCATTCTTGCCAGCCAGTCCAAGCTCACCTTGAAGACCTGTCACTTCTGTGTCGCTGAGTTTCGGGCCCTTCTCTTGACCTTGAGCGCGTGGACTCGCCTGCATCAGGCTGATGGGAAGAAAGGAAATCAGCTCGTCTTTGTGCCTTGCAAGACACCAGCCAGTACACCGGGACTGCCACAACTCCACGCAGTCCTTTCATGCTTGGTTTACACACACAATAATTAACTACAGCCAGACATGCAAATGGCAGCATAAGGACTCGTTTCCAGTAAACAAAACCCAGCCTTGCTGAGCCAAACTCAATTTTTGTGCTAAATACGTGACAGCTCTAAGGGACTCTTCCGAAGCTGGGATTGAACACAGTCTGCGTGTAATGACTGTGCACAAGGCTGGGCTGAGCAGGAAGGACCAGCTGCAGGCAGCTGTGCTCCTGCAACCACTGAAACTCAGCACAGAGGCTGAAAACACCAGAGCTTCCTCCATCTGGCCCCAAGATTAACACCACATCCCCTTTAGCACCTTAGCAGTGCTGACCATAAAATCTGTTTACTATCCCTTTCCATGCTGGCCAGCAAAGCCTCTCTGGTATTACTCCTACAAAAACCCAGGCACAATAGACTCCAAACTTTCCTTACACAGGCAGTTACGAGGCAGAGTGACAACTGAAGTAGCTGCATTGCCCTTACGCAAGCAGAACCAACTACTGCTTTTATTGCTGCAGTCTGGATTTCAGCAGAGGGAAGGTCCTGCACCAGGGACTGACAGTGCTTCAGGGAGGTCACAGGGTGCTGTGACATCCAGTGCCATCCTCCAAGGCCAGAGCCCAAGGATTACCTTGCTTGAGGCTGAAGCCAAAAGCATCTAACCAAGGAGATGGCTCCAAAAGGCTCAGGAAGCAGCTGAATAACAGACAGCAAGACCTTTTAGATGCATCACCACCTTTTACTCTCACCACACACACTCACTTCCCTCTGGAAATGGGAATAATGTTATAGCACCTTATCTGTGGCACCTCCTGAAGCTTGGCATACCTTCCAATCTTGATCATGCCTCCTCTTTTCGAAGGAAGACTTTTCTCTTTCTTTCCCTTTTCTTAAAGCCTTTTTCTCCTCAGCCATCAAGAGCCGAGCAATTTCCTAGAAGGGAAACACAGATTCTGTCAGACAATTTTACTGCTCTTGTCGGTTTCAGTTAATCAAACCCTTTCCCATGGACAGCTGCAGAATGGGAAGGGTGCAAGTCCAGGATTTCACTCATCTGTCATCAGAAATCAAGGGACAGGGCAAAATTAAGACTGGTGACATGCAGCATGCCCAGTAGGTCCTTGATTTGCCAGAACTGCATTTGCAGAGCCTTTCTGCCCTCTGTCCTTTTTCCTTAAAGGGGTTGGTGGTTCATCTCACAGCATCTTGGATAGTCTCTTATGGGGCTCAGTTACAAGAAATACTCTTACAGAACCACAAACTTCCATTCTTTCCAACAGGCAGTGCTCCCTGCTTGGCCAGCCTGAGCATATACATGAAACCTACCTGGCAGAAAATCTCACTGGAGCCCCAAGCTTCCCCTACAAGGAGAGCAATTAACAACTAGAGCGTCAGAGGGGACAAGGGGTGTTTACCAACTTCTGCAAGTAAAGGAATTCCACAAGTATTTGACTTGTTGCTTACCTCATCCTGTGCTACTTGAGCTGCCTTCTGATCTGCCTCATTAGCCTGTGGGGGGAAAAAAAGGTGGGAGAAGGAAAAAAAGAGATAAAAGAGTAGTATCTCTGACTTATTCATAATTATTAACCTACTGGGGAGGGCAAGTAGGTGCCCATACAAACACACTACCATCCTATCCAAATATTTTTAGCTACCTCAGTACTTACCTCACAACCCAACATCATACTGCCATTTCAGCTTTTCAGCTGAATTTTGCCCTCATGTATCTGCCAGGCCAACCACAATGCATTTCCCACTCTGCTGCCCTCTCTCTCAGAGATGGGCACTGGCCTGTCTCACTTGTGAGCTGATCACACTGACTACAGGCCATCTTTATCTGCCTGGAAACATTCATTTAATATCACTCCGCTTCAATACTTTAATTTTGGGGTGTTTATTTCAAAAAATGGGGCTTTACTAGCTGGAAGGCAGATGTCACTCCATATTTGTGTGTATGGAAGACAAAGGTAATTAGCAGAATGCACAAGAGCAAGACCTTAGGTCTTATAGTCACTCATACACCAAAGACTTACAAATTAAAGTTGTTGTTGCTGGCTGCCTTAGTTCCTTCAAGTTAACCAATGCATCCTCTCTACTTACCAGGAGCTCTTCCTCCTGCAGCTTCCGAGCAATCTCTGCATCAGACAACTCCTGTTCCATCCGGGGTCCATCATACATGGCTTGTTTCATCCCCCTCAAATTAGTGCCTACAGAATTGAGAGAAAACAATCAACTCAGCCATTCTCCAAATGCTTTGGTAAGGAGATCCCTACCATCTCCTCAGCCACCTGCAAACCCTCCACTCAAGAGAACCAGAGATCACCACAGTGTCCCTGCCACACTGCTGGTCTGAGAGCACCTTTAGCTGAGGTGCAGCATACATAGCAATATCCGACACACCACGTCCTAGATAACAAATGCAACTCCATGGCAGAACAGGCCGTGTCCCTTGAAGCAGTCTTTGGTGACAGCACAGCTAGCAAAGGAATTGTAATTTGTCACTCTCCGCATTGATACAGATACACGGGCAAAACTGGGCAGCAGAGAGCAGCCCAACATTTGATATGAGCAGAGTCTGAACACACTGCTGGAGCAGCATGGGCTGCAAAGGTTACCTGGGACAGGCTCACGTGAGTTTTCAGACAATTTCTTCCTTGGGATGACCCGTGAATTTTACAATTCAGTGAGAAGACAAGGAAGTATTTTTGAAATTCATATAATGTTCAGTTCTTGCTTTGAGTATAGAGTTCTGTTATTTTAAAGCTAAACCTGATTAACACCTCCTATTTCCCTAAGCAAAGAGTTCTTATCATAAGGAAGAAGGATAATTGTCCCAGTATCTCCAGAGACAGACACACATTATCATCCTCACCTTATCCATGTGAAGATCAGTTAGATGGCTTAAAGCGTAAGCTGCCCCATGCTTTGACAGACACAGATCCAAGTTTCTACTTTCACTAGGTCACCCCTACTTCCACTGCGGCTTTAAAAGTAGAAAGACGGATCTGGATCTTTAAAGCGCCCAACCCCCAAGTGCTGTTGAGCCAGAACTACACAGGTACACATTCCCCAGAAAATTCCACTTGTACAGAATTTGGTAAGAATCCCATCTTACAAATAGAACCCAGCTGGATGCCCAGTGCCACTAGTGAACTTTGCCCAAAGTGAATTAATTAAGCTGCCAGCAGGGTTTTCAATAAGAAGTGGATGAAAATTGCTGGGTTTTTTAGTGCTTAAGCAAAGTGTCCTCACACTTACAGTCCTGCATCTCAACTCCACAAAATATAACCATAATCCTAACATTCAGGGGTTTGTTACTTTTTTTTTCTCCTGTGCAAGGAGACCACAGCACAAAATGTATCATGAAAACAAAAGTTGGGTGTTGGTTGGGGTTTTCTGGGGGTCTTCCTTTGGGGGTGGTGTGGTTTGGTTTTTTTTGGTGGTGGAGAGGAATTAGTTTCCTTAAAACACAGGATACCAACAGCACCATTTCCAACAATACCTTCTTACTCATCCTAATGCCATGGATCATCAGGACATAAACAGAGCAAGAACGTTAATGGGTAAGAAGAATCCTGCTAAATCAGGGAGAAATGTGGGTAAAAGTCCCTGCGTACACACTGCAGGTAGATACTGGAGAGAAGCATCTTCCAAGGAGGCCAAACATATCTCAGACACCAGTATGGGGCACGCAAAGGTCCATCCCCACACATACGCACACCTTCCCCATCGCTTGGTTACCTGAGTCCCGCTGGCAGTCTCCAACCTTCCCCTGGCTCACAGCATGAGGGGAGGGGGAGCGTCTCCTGTGTCCTGCCCTTTTGTAGGCTCTTGCTTCACCCCTCCTATGGTCATCTCTAGATTCAGCATCATAGAGCTTCTCGTCACGTGCCATCCTGTGTGACGAGTGGCCCTGATGGCGAGATTTGTGTTTCTCAGCAGGGTGCTGCCTGCCACCCCAATGCCAGGTCTCCTGCTCCGCCTCCAGTTCCAGCTCAAGAAGGGGAAGGTGCTTTTCTCTGTCTTGCCTTGGTGGCTTTCTGCTGTGCCGTGCTTCCTCTGTGAGTCCATGCTCTGACTCCAGGTCAAGACTGAGAGGTCTCCTCTCCTTCTCCCTGCCAGCTGTCCTCCTCTCCCGCGGCTCCCAGCTATTGCTGGGATCATAGGCACGGTGCTCAGTCTCTCTTTCCAGGTCAAGGCAGGGATGTCTCCTGGACCTTCCCTGGCTGGCTGTCCTCCGCTCCTGCTGACGGCCATTGCTGGCCTCTCTCAGTTGAGGAGACCTCCGACGGCCCTCTGAGGTGGAGTGCCCGTGCTTGGGGGCACTGCCGGGCAAAGGCGAGGGGGGTCCTCGGTGCTCTCTCTGCTGGTGCCTGCACCTGCCATGACCGTGTGCTCTGGGAGGTTCAGAAATCTGCTCTCTGGGGTCACCCCGGGGGTGCTCTGAGCAATGGGGGGACAAACAAGGAGTGGGTTAGTGGTGCAGGGGTTAATGGGGGTTCGAGGCCAGACTCACAGCAGGCAGATGAGGGAGCTTGATACAAGGTGCTGAAAACACAGGCAAAGCATGATGAAAGAAAGAATTATAACAGGGACAAATAAGGCTGGCAGGATACAAGAGGGGACACAGTGAAATGGCAGCCTGGCTTGCAGTGCAGCACAGGAGGCAACAAGGTTGGAGCAGAAAGCACAGGTCCAACCCAAAAGTGTCTGAGCACTTCCCAGACAAGGACAAGTCAATATGGAGACAAATGACTTTTAATAATGCCACTGGGGCTGAAAAACAGCCAAGAGAGCAGCTCATCTCCTGATGACACATCACTGCTGCAGGATCCTGAAACCATCTGGGAGAGGTTTGCAAAAAAGGGCACAAGATGCAGGAAAGGTTGGGAGACTACGAGTGGCATAAGAACAGGAGGGGCCAAGCAAAGAGGTCAGGTTGGACCCTGGCTTCAGGCATAAGGTTTTTCATCAGAAAAAACAGTCTCACCTAACTGGGGGAAAGACCCACATAAAGTGGAAAAGAAGTAAGCAGGTAGGATAGGATTTCTTTTTTCTGTAAAAGCAAGAACAGTATAGCTGCAGCATCCAAACATCTTCCACCACAGACCATCACATATCTTTTGCAGACCCATAAGTCTCAGGGCCTGCACTTACTCATTGTCTAAAGAGAAGTTTCAGCTCTGAATGCAAAGACGGTTATGGATGGAAATTTTAGGGAAAATAAGACTTCACAAAACCCAGCCTCCCGACCTAAGCTTTGTAGCTAGAGAAGCTGCTTACTTGGCATTTTGGCAGGGCTGTTTCCTCCATGCTTTCCAGAAAGCAGGTAGAAATTTTCTCTGCTTTTAGTTTCAGTAATAAATCTGAAACACCTAGGAAGATGCAGCAGCCTGCCTGCATACAATCTACTAATTGATTTATTTTTTCAACTAACCTATTTGCTAAGAAAAATCATTGTACTGAGTGAACTATTATGTCTCTACAGCAGCTTTTCAAAAAGAAAAAAATGCCTCAAAGCAGAGATTGATTTGAAACAGAACTACACACACAAACCCCTGCCAAAAAACCCCAGCAGCAGCAGACTTTCCTCTCCTCTGCTGTCCAGAGTTTGTTTTATAGTATCTCAAAATATTTAAAATACATTTCACTGCACATGAACTGTGTTCTGTTTTAATAAATAGCTCTGTCTTACAATCCATCTAGATTTCAGAGGGAGAAAAAGAAACCTCACAACAAAACTGAATGTTCCCTTCGAGTCATTCTATTCGGAAAAAGCTTTTTCACAGCCAGCAAAAATAGAGCCTACAGAAAATCCACCTTGAAAACAAGTCTGTGTGACTTTTGTCCGGAATAGGTGTATTTTTAAATGTCCAAGAACTGTAACAGGAACTGCTGTGGTTACTCTTCAGCTGGTTGGGGTTTTTGTATTCAGTTTTAGATCATTCATATGATTTACAGAAAACAAATACTCAGTCAAACAATCTAAGCGACTTACTGAACAACAGAGACCAGAGCCTGAAAGCAAGAGTAAGTTTTGAACAATACTCACAAGGGTCTAAAAATTTATTCAATTTTCAATTTCAATGTCATTAAGGAAAGCTCAATAAATACAACAGCAGAGAGCAGGAGAACATAAAAGAGCAAAGCGTGGTTGTGCTGGGAAAGGATTGCTGCAGGTAACACAACCATGCCAGACAACCCAAGCAGAAGATTTGCTTTTGGGGTATCTCAGGGTGATGAATTCATCAGCAGGTGCTGGTTCCTGTGGCACTTTCCACAGGGGCCATGTAAACACTCTTTAGACCCTGGTGTTATTCTCTGAAGCAGCAAGTGACTGGGCAAATACGAAAATGTTTTTCATGGCACAGACACTTCTGGGAGGAACTCTGTCTTTTTTCTTGTGTTTATTTTTCCACTTTTAAAGAGCTCAGATTGCTTTGGAGCAATAGGCCTAATCCACATTCCTCCCGGATGGGGATAAATTTACTTCAGTCTCTAACTAAACAGCAACAAAAAACCCCAAAAACCATACCCCACTCCCTACAAAAACAAGAAACCTAAACAAAGCAAGGGCTTTTTATTTGTTTCAGTTCACAACTAATGAGGACAATACAAACCAAGGCTGCTGAAGTCTAATCAAATGGTGCCCAAGTAATTAAGAGGTTCCAGACCAATAAGCTAGATGATCCGGGCATCAAAATCCACTCCAGTCCTTTAAAGCTTTTAAGGAGTGCAGATCAAGAGCAGCACTACTATGAGTGGTCAGGCAAACACCTCCTACCTCACCTTCAAAAATACGGATTATTGCAGGAAGAAAACTTGGACCCAGAAGATACTCTGCTCTCCAAATCCACACCACAGTCTTACTTCAGGAAGTCACAGGCTTTGTCAGCTGATTTGTTATAAAAACCCATCCTGTCCTACCATCTCTGCACGCGCACTGTTACCTATGTTGTATTTTTTCAGAGACTTCTCCCATTTAACTCTGAAAACCTGAAGTGTGGGTTGGCTGTAACACTCCAAGATCAATTTTCCCCAGCTTTGTACATGTAGCAGGACTTGGGTCATGAAGTTTCCACTTGGTTACTGTTTTGCACTTTTGAACTTCGTGCTTTGTACTTTCTTGGCTATCTTTCAACTTCTTCCAAATTGAAACTAAAATACTTTGTGTAAGTTCAAATGAAAGACTTTAAAACTGCCAATGGCACTGATGTTAAAATGAGAAATGAGGTTTGATCTTCATCTTCACAATCTGGTAATCAAAAGCAACCCATCTTCCCCACCACATTTCTGAAGAAGGAACACAGGAACCACCACCAGTGCACACCAAAGCCATCCCCAGATCGCTCCATAATTAAACACACCCTGATTCTCTCCTCCCAGTTTAAAGAAGGCCTGTATTCAATCACAAATTTGACCAAAAGGAAGCAACAGAGTGCTGTGGATCAAATCATTTCCACACTGTACAGTCCCAGATGATAAACACAGCAGAGACATTCTGTGAAGATGACCTTGTTCTTCAGTAAGTCATTCAAGGCAGTTGTGCTAATTTTATAGCTTGGGTACATACCTGCAAGGAGCTATTTTTGAAACACGGCTCCATGGACCAGCATTTATTTCTTCATGTAGCTGTGCCAGCATCACAAATGAGCACGTGGAACAGTTTTTCTTCAAATGCAAGCATGGAATTGCACAGGCATTTCTCCCACGCACTCTTGGTGCCACACAGCAGTAACTGCCTCATCAGCCACTGTCTTTTTCCACAAGCACTTCTAATACGTGCATGTGTGGCTGTACCTGTCCATACACACACCACACTCCCTGTCCCTGTCCCTTAGGCCACGTTCAAGGACAATAAAAATTATTAAATTGTCTTCTCTCCCTTTTTTTTTTAACTAAGTATTTCCTGATTATAAAATAATCTGATTCTGACCCTGGAAACTGATGTAATACAGTGCTAAATGTGGGACTGTAGGATAATGGGAGTTTCCTAAACAGCTGTCAGACCACCAGGTTCACCTATACTGCCATGATCTTGACCTTTTATCTTGCAGAAACACACCTCCATTTTCTGCATAATAGCCCTCTTCATAGCCTGTGTGTCCCTGGGACTCTGGGTAGTGCTTCTTGCGCCTTTTTTCTTCCTGCAGTTCTTTCTGTTGTAGGAGACGGGCAATATCCTGCAGAGATGAAGAAAACAGACACTAAATCACCACTAAAAAGTATCTCCAGATTCTTTTAATCAAATTCTTTATTCAATTATTAAAATCCTTATTAAAAAAAAAAGGTTTAATTTTTCAGACACGGCAACAACAGTTACTCAAATTTAACCCCTGGGCTGGATGAGACTTTCAAAGTAATGGATGACACAAGGGACCATGTCAGTAGTCAGCATTCACCCTCACCCACACCCAGTGCTGAGATTCCAACCCCATGGCAAACTCACAGATTCCTGCTCCTCCTGCACACAAGCCTGCTAACCCCTAATGGCCAAAGCAGGGCAGAAGGGACCGCATGCGCAACCTCAGGCTTTCACCGAGGATTTGGAAGTCACAGAAGTGTGCACCTACTCACAGGAGTGGGCTGGATCTCCCCCCTGCATTCTACCAGGGAAAGAAAAACACAGAGGCAAAGACTGTCCAGCTAAAGGCACTTCTGACTGGAAGGAGTTCCCAGAGCAAATAATGAACTCACTTCACACTGGCTGTAATTTGCAGGGACTATAGGATGCCAGGCAGGGAAATGCATCAGTTTGACAGAGACTTGAAGGAAAAGAAAATCGAAAGGACATTAGGAAGAGCAAACTAGGCACAAGGCAGGAGCACAGTGGGGACTGCAGCTGTTTGTCTTCTGTCACAGTTTTGGTGGATATGCCAAAGAGAAGAGCACTCCATTTTCCTAATTGGTTTTCCTTCGAGATGATTAATGGATCAACAAGGCCTCGGAACCGCAAACAGGTCCCTGGGGTTTGCTCCTCTGAGGCCCAGCAGCTTGTGAGTCAGTGGAGCCAGTCTGAAACTAGGGAGCAAAGATGGGAGATACCAGCAGGGCATGCCGTCCCTTTGGATGCTATTCATTTAAGCCTTCCTAATCCTCAGGACCTTTACAGAGCCATGCATGTAAAGTGGACATTGCAGGCAGGAAAGGCATGGCTGAAATGCAAACTAAGAGTCAACACCCCTCAGAGCCAAGCCAGCACTGCAGGACATTGGATGGCTACTCAAGTACAAACTATTATTTCAGGATTCAGGTAAGATCTTCTCTGAAACCAGCTTTGTGGAAAATCTGGGGATGCCACAGGCTCTTTCCAAAAAAAAACCAAAACAAAAAACCCTCAAATCAAAACAACAACAAAACAAAACAAAACCAAAAAACCCTCCACAAACTCCTTCCCCTGACAAGGTTAACCTTTCTAGCAAGTACAGTAAAGTCTATAAATATATGAGTTAAGCACATTATCTCCAGGACTGAGACAGCTCAGGACTTGCAAATCCACACAAACCACTTCTTACAAACAGGACTCATAAGCAGGCAGGCTTAGTGCTTCATTTAAAAACCCTGCGTTTCAGAAAGAATCTGCCTCAGTCCTCAGCTACATTTCAGCCACACTTGGGAACCTCCCATGTACCAGCAGGAAGAGAAAGAACATTTATGACTTCTCCTTGCTTTAAGCCACAGTCAGCTGAAGCCTGCTCTTAACTGCACAAGATGGTCAGCAGGCTGGTTTGACAAGTTGCAAGCACCTGTTGTCAGACCCCTGACATCCCTGCAGTTCTCCAGGTAAAGCAGGAAGGAAAGGTGCAATTCCCCAAGTCAACATTAGTTTTGCATCTCCTTCACCTTCCTGATAAAAATAAGACAGATTGCTACCTCTTTAGCACAAATCCTGTAGCCAAAGTGTTCCTCCCACCCTGCTACCACAAGCTCCCCTTGGAAGCCAAGCCCTTCCCATCTGTCTGGGCAGCCTTTCAGTACTTGCTCGGAATTAATGGTAGAAGAAGAAAATGAAGTCTTGCAAAAAAAACCTGATGCATCTGTCAGGTAAGGGCAGATTCTTATTTCAGGCTCTTCCAGGAAATACAGCCTTGTGTTCAAGCTCTTCCTATACAGAAAATGCCACCAGGTGCCTCTCAAAAATCTTGAGACAACTCAAGCTTCTCAGGATACCATCTGAAATCAAAAATGGAGACACACTCCAAGCTCACACAGGTGTTCCTCTACTCTGTGGGTTTCTTGAAAACTCAATCTGACAGGCTGACCCACTAAGGTGACCAACAAGCCAAATCCTTTGTACACTATGAACAAACCACACCACCCACTCTCAAGCAACAGCAGCAGAGCAACATTCTGAAGTCACAAAAGGAATCTGCTAGCAAGAAACTGTAACAGGGTGTTCAGGCTGTGAGAGACTAAATTGAAGAACGGAGAAACCAGAAACAGATGGCTGGGCTGAGAGTCCTGCTGAAACCTTTGCATCAAAGACAAAGAAATGACAGCCCAGGATTCTCCCAAGAGCAGTACCCATCTTCTTGCATTTGAGAAAGCAAGCAGGTCTGAGTGTCTAGACAATCACAACTTCCTACAACAGGGCAATAAACAACTCAGCAAGACTTACCTATTACTTGCCCTCTTCATTAGCAAGGCCACTGGCATCAACAACTCTTATGACCCTTGAGTGTGAGAACTATGACTGTATCTTATTCCTGTAACAGGACCCCCCAAAATCTCTGTGCATACAAGAGATGCAAGCCAATTCCTGTGGCTACTAGCCAAGAAATGTCTGCCCTGAAAGGGCTGCTACAAATAGCCCTGCCATCCCTGCAGCTTTAAAGGTTACCTCGTCTTTTTCCTCTTGCCTGCGGCGCTCCTCCGCTTCAAACGCGAGCTTCACTTGGATTTCCTGAGCAATCTCGCAGTCCTGTCGTTCCCTAGAAGGCAAGGAGACAGGGATTATAGGCAGCTGAAGTCATAGGCATCAGTCAGCCTGGAGAAAGGGACAAAAGAGCTAAAAAAAAATCCACCCGATTTACACAAAAGAATTATTACTCAGTGTTAGTGCAGAGCTACGAACCCACACCAGGGACCAGGACTCCCTGTACTTACTGGTGGCCAAATTTAGAAAATACTTCCCAAAACATCCACAGAGCACAAAGTAAAAGAGATTCATGGGAAGATTGCTAAGAAAGGAGATAGGTACCACAAAATAGGGCAGGCCAAGGTAGTACTCAGCAGTCTGCAAACAACCTAATTCTGCTGAGTTTTTGTACATGTGGTATCAAAGGAGGAGTTCAGGGGGGTATGGTTAATGCAGGCATTTCTGAGAAGTGGTTTTCATGTTTAAGCCAAGGAGAAGAAAGTACAGGAATATGGTATGTAGGCCAAGTGGAGGCTGGAGGTGGCAGTTCAGTCATGAATGAGAAATGTCACTGAGCTGGAACAAGACACAAAAGCAGGACCAGTGCCAAGATGCAAGTGAGCAACGTGTCAAAGCAAGGGGGAAGGAGCCACTGCCACAGTGCCACAAGACTGCATTAACTGGGGACAAGGAGAGAATAGAGCAATTGAGATATGAGAGGTTTGGCTGTGCAGGCAGACCAAGAAGGCTGGAAAGCATCTGCTAGAACAGTGCCACACTCAGCAGCATGCTCCAATGTCCAGCAAACAGGCTGGAACAATGGCCGAGGATTCCTCAGGGCAATTCAGAAAAGGGCTGGGGGATTTGAGAAGAAAGACTAAAAGCTCTCTCTTTAAGCACCGCTGAGATTGAGCTAAAAAGCAGCTCTGAACAGCTCAGAAAAGTCAATCCCTGCAACTGCAACTACTGAAAGGCAAGGCAGGGGAGGAGAACAGCTGGGAGCAGCAACAAGCAGAGCCTGCTTTATTAGAATACAATCTTCTGAAGAATACACTGACAATGATCAGATAGGTGATGAGAAGACTACCAAGAGCATGTTACGGAAGACAAGCAAATAACTGAAGCAGGCTGAGCTATGTCAAAGCCGTGCTGTGTGGCCTGGAGCAACTAGTTCTAGGTTTGAGCAAGAATCTGGGCATAAATGACGTAGTGAATCTGGAGGCAAAGGACTGGGAGAGAGTCTAGGACATGAGAAGAGGAAGTTAAAACACCTTTTAATTGCAGACAAGCACTTTTTGTTGCAAAACCAAGAAATGTGGCATGGCTGGAGCAGCCAGTGGCACAACAGAGCCACTTGCTGTGAAGAAAGTGAAGAAGAATGAGAGAAGCAGAAAGGGTAGATATGTGGCAAGGGTGGAAAGGAAGGACATTGCAACAAGAGGGTTCAGAGGACAAATGTCACCAAGAAACAACTCATTTGTCATAGGCAACAAAAAGGCACACACAGCAGGAAGGAAAAGAAGATCATTTCTGTCAACAGCTCCTTGGAAGCAGACCTGCAATTGGGCTGGAGTTATCAATAGGTTAAACATCTTATGACATCAGTTTCTTTCATCCAGGTAAATGAAAGAAACCTGGCAATTTTTGCATGTGTCTGTGCCTGTTTTATTTGGCTCTGGGGACAGATCTATTCAAAGCCACAGGAGTTCACAGAGCAGCACATCTAGTTCTTGAACCTGCTTTTTAAAAAGGGACCTCGGCAAACCTGGCACCAGAAGAGAACCACAGCTCCCAGCAAAACAATAGTTGAATAAGCAAATCCTAAGGAGCAGGCTGTCAGTGAGCCTGGTTGTGGATCCTTTACAACCCCAGGCACTGAGGACATGGAACCAGGTAGAAAATAAGTCAGAAAGGTCAGACACATCAAGGCATTGCACGTCTCTAGTTCCCCTGGCACCTGTGAACAGAGCTAAGGTGCCAAGTTCATCAGCACAAACTGACTTGCTAAATGCTTAAAATACATCCTATTGCAGACAAACAGGACAGAAAAACAACTAATCATCTTTCACAGCCAAGGCAATAAGGTCATTGCCTCTCTGTTAGCAGCAAGGAACATCAGAAGTAATGCAAACGCAGAAGCATTTTCTTCTTTCTCATAACACATCTTGGAATACACCACATAAATTCCTAAGAACTGAACAGCCACAGAGGATTAGATTTGGGGGTTTATTGCTCAGCAGTAATTAAATACTGAGACTTGATTAGCTAGTCAACACAGACTAATGTATTAACTTGTGTGAGCATAGGAAAATAGGTCCAAGAGCTTTGACAGCTCTTCTTGTCCTTCAGTTTATTTAGTGTGAGTTCAAGTGCCCATCAGACCCCAGAAATCAGTCAGAGCAACATAAACATTACTATTCCTGAACATTCCACTTGTGTCCTTCACTCCTGGGCAGCCAAGAGTGTTAAGAATGTTGGGAAAACTCTACATCAGTTTATAAAAAAAGAGAAAAAAAATGAAAGTCTGTGTGATCAGAAAGCTCCCTCCCATTCACAGTGACTGCAGCTACTAGTTGTTGCCAGATGAGGAGAAAAAAAAAGGAATGTTTAAAGGAACTGTTCAAAGGAACCGTTCACATCAGTGCAATAGAACCATCACAGCACTGGGAGCAAAACAGGCAAAGAACATATTTTCACACTATTTTATTTCAGTATCTTCCTACTATGCTTAGCAGTGTGCAGGCTTCTCAGCTTGATGCAAGAGATGCTTTTAAAGAAGCATGAAGATAAGGTTTGATGCTTTCCTGAATTCTTAAAAAGAAATGTTTCTATTCTCTCATTTATCTTCACAAAATCTTTCTGAGAGAATTTAAGATTTGAAAGAGAGAAGAAAGCCAATAAATTTGAAGAGCTTTTTTATGTCTCCTGTTTCTCAAGACCCCTTAGTTCTGCCCTCTTACTTCTCCCATCACCTTGCAGTGTCAAACTGTCCTGGATGACACAGAAAGCAACAACAGCAGGGATTATTTTGTTGCCAGAATGTGCTGCTCTTGGACAAGGAAGAGACAATGGGAATATACAAAGAATTAAGGAAGAAAAAGATCCAATTACAAAAGGATGCCTCCAACTTCTTTTACTATTCTTGCAGAAGAGCTCCTGCTCTCAGAAGCAGAACTGCTGCTGACACGTTTTACACCAGCAGTTCTGCCTGTGCTTCAGCTCACAAAGGTCATAAATCCCATTTTACAGAGTCCTACAACAAGAAAATTGTTTGCAGCTCCCAGCAAGTAACAAAGAGGAATCACGTCTGCCATACAAAATCAATTTTTATGTCGTCATTTACTCACATCTCTAATTGGTAATAAAGACAAAACTATTGAAAAAAAGCAGAGACTTGAGAGATACATATGTACATAAGGTCTGTCCCAGTGTGCTGGGAACATTGAAAACAGTGGCTGATCTGTCACACCCCAGCTTCAAAGCTTTCATGAGCCGCTGCTTTGAAGCCAGTCCTGTATCTCCCACATCTGCAACACAGAGCTCTTCTGCTCCATCGCTGGCCCTGTCAGATGAGCCACCCAGTCTCTGTGATCCACCACCAACTGCATCTGGCGGGTGGCATCCCAGAGCCCAACAAAAGCCAGGAGGCAGCACAGCTGCTGGGAGATGTATCCTGCCTTGCAGACCCTGTATTTGCAGGGACCCCCATCAAGCCACCTCTTACAAGCAGGAGCTGGCTGAGCCCTGTCATACAAACCACCTGTTACATCTCATGCTCTGCAAGTCCACTCTGGATTGGAAAGCACAGCTTGTTTTGCCCTGTGCTGCCATGTTTCACTTCTACACCAGCTCCACAGCTGAGAGCCGTGGCACACAGAGAGCCAAACCACAGACCACAGGGTTAAGATGTGGTGTGTGGGGACTGAGCAAACTTGCAGAGCAAACTGGATCACTCATTAAAAACCCTCCCAACAGCTGCTGCAGAAGTCAGTGACTGCAAGAGAAGGCCTGTTCCCCAACACCCATCCCCATCGAGCCACCCTGGGGCAGCAATTCCCCTTCCCAGGTCATTTCACACTGAATTGCTGTAAGCACAAGCAGAGGCTTTCAGCTGTCAGTGCAGAAGGACACCAAAAAGCATCACACCCAGCTCCTCAAAAGCATTCATTAGGCACAGGGCAAACACACCAGTATCTGCAATTTCCACACGAGAGAGAATCCTCTGTAGCACTGGGTATTTCTGTGGCACAGTTCCTTCACTCTCAAACTTCAGCCAGACACAAGGTCAACACAAGCAGCCAAGTCACTCCATTTTGACAACAAGCAGTACAATGGGAAGGCTCCTTCTCATGGACAGGCAACAGTATCTAAAGGCAGGATGGGCTCCAGGGTCACCTGCTCCCACCCTTTTCTCATTCCTCTGTGCCAGAGCCTGATATTAATACTTTTACAGCAATGGACAGCCAAAATAAAAAAGAAACAAAAGCAAAAGGCTGATGAACCCCACACACTGTCAACTCAAAGCAGCTGGTATTAGTGCTCTGACCAAAGGAGACTAGCATTCCCATTCCAAGAGCCCCAGCAAAAACTCACAAATCTTTCTGGTGTTTCTGGATTTGAGCACGGGCTTTCTTATCCTCCTCTTCCTGCAGTTGCTTGGCCATCTGCAAGTCATGTTGCACCAGACGATTACGCTGAACATTTGTGGCCAAGTGATGCTCAACTGGAAATAAACACAGACAAGAACCCTCAAATCAGGCTGCAGAACTTCACTGTGTGAACAAGATAAACCAAGTGGGAGGGAGATTCCAGCCCAGAAAGGAAGACAGATCTTGGCAGGGAAACACCAAGCAATCTCTCTAAAGGTGGGAAAGTCCTGAACTGAAATTATGCTAGCAGCTTGAGATTGCCTCTTTTCAGCACTGAGGGGGCTGTATACGTGTCTGTTACCAAAACAAGTTCTGCATATCTTAACACATCCAGGTTTATAGGGAATGGTTTTTAGGCTTTGAATTCCATTTTCTGACCATGGAAAATCACCCTAGATGAATAAAGTGGGTCTGGGAGGGGCCACCAGAGGCCATTGCGGATGAGCTGAACCTAAACCACTCCTTATGGATACTTCCCTAATTTGTTCTCAAGAACCTCTACAGAAGAAAACTCCTCTCACTCTCAGCAGAATCAGTTCCAAAAATCTCACTACCTTTATATTTAGCAACAGAGCAACTTAGTGCTCCAGTGAGTCCTTTACCATACATGGATATTGCCTGCCAGAAAAAATGGCTACGTGAGCTGCAGCCCAGAGTCATCTTTAATTCAGTGGTCTCAGGTTCCACTACCAAGGGCACAAGCAGCTGCACCCTTGGTGGAGCAGCTGGAATGGCATTAGCACCTGGTACTGGCAGACACCAAATCGGTGAGAAGCTGATTAGAGAGGCCACCACACCTGAAACTGCAATGTAAACATACCCAAAGTAACAGATAAGCATATTAAAAAAAAAAAATTAAAAAAAAAAAAAGCACCAGTAACTTTGAAGTTCCTGGCTGTACTTTTTTTCCTCCTTTATAAACCCTTCTAGTGTACAGCTGCCCTACCTCAAAATGTCTGAAAAGGAAGGCTTCCTTCAAAAGGCAGACACTGGCAATTCTGAAATAAGTAAACAAACAGACCTCTTCTGGTTGTACTTCAGGTCAGACTATAAAACTTGAAGCTTCCAAAATTGCTAGTCATTTCTAAAAACCTTGCACAGCAACAAAACCCCAAGCGCACTCCTACACGCAATTTTATCATAAACGGCATAAACAAACTCAACTCTAAAGGAGAGCACAAAATTGAAATATGAAATGCAACTATCTCTGGGGTACAATGTAAGCTGGAGCAGAGCAAAGTGTAGTGTTACATGATAGTGAAGACAGCAATAATAAACTATATTCCATTAAAATGAAAAAATTAAATAAAAGCAGGAAGCATTCTTCTTAGCAAAATCAAATAAAGCCAGATATCTGTTGGGACAAGCTTGCTTCAGTTTGTTCTGAAGATCATTGCTACTTACTCTCTTGTTCCTGTAAATTATGGGCCAAGGTATGATCTTCCAGAATAGCGAAGTCTCGACATACTGAACAGGGAAACAAAGTAAAAAGAATTAGCATCAGAAAAAACAAAAACAAACAAGAAAGCATCACAAGAGCTGTGGGGGTCGGGGGACCATACAGACACACGGACTTCTGACACACTTTCTACCAGCCAAGGCCTGGACTTGTGTTTTAACCTGCTCCTGCCATCATGTCCATTTTTGTGTGTGTTTATTTCTTTGTGCTTGTTGACATAAAATGCCTTCTCCACTCTCCCCTCAACCTCCATTTCAAGAACAGAACTGCCCATGCTACCAACTGGATCAGACCTTCTGTACAAACCTCTGTGTTCCATTCAAACAGAATATATATTATATACTCATACCAATGCCCACACTGACTGCACTCAGCTAAAACCAAGAGCAAGCATTTGTGTTTACTTTGACCTTCTGTGCCAGGTTAAAGAGTCTGAGAAGAGTATTTTCATGGCACAAAGGGTACTTGCACACTGGCACCTCTCCAGAGCTGAGCAGGCTGAGATCCATGGCTCTCACTGCAAGGCATTTCTACCAGCTCAGGCATAATTTTCAGCTGTTTCTTGTAAGCTTCACTGACTGTTTGAAGTGCAGATGCTGGATTTGCAGCTAGAACCCAGATATGGGATCAACCATAGCGTTATGGGCAGGGATAAGTACAGCTTCTTCAAAAGATGCTGAAAATGACCTTGAGAAGAGCGAAATGGGAAACAGACAAACTCCCTTTGGCATCACTTTGAAAGCAGATTTTTGCCAATGCCTATCACTTTCCCACTTGAACTTTCAAAGAAATGCTCTACCTACACTGTAGAAAAACACCAGTGTGTATTTTTAACTTGCTATGGTAGACAGTAGGGCAACAAAACACAAGCCACATACATACTGGGACAGGGACAGACACACAGCATCAGGTTCAGCCTTTTGGTGGCAGGCACATCAGCTTCTTTGTGAACCAAAGACAAGCAGTGACCTGTGCCCTCAGACTGCAGGATGGGGCCCCTTTTCACACATCTGCCAGATCTGGGGTTCTGCCTGCTTCAAGGGGAATTTAATGCAGTGGCACCAAAAAATTTACACTAGAGAGGTCTGTCACTTATTTTTCCCTCAATGTGACAAGCTAAGAAGCCTAACAGGACTCACAGTGGGGAATATCTCCCACTTGAAACATACATCACAAAGCACAGAACTACAAGGTGCTCCTGAAGCCGCAGATGGAAGTACAAATCCCTCCTGCTGTGCTTCATTGGCAACACCTCTGGGGAAGACCAAGGTTTCTCTTCAGCAATGCACAGGCAGCCTAAAAGATAAACTGAAAATAACTCCCAAAACCCCCAGAACGAGTCAAAAGTACAAGGGGAATTCATGAGCATTCTGTTTGTGAAAGGGTTCAGAGTCAGAAAAGATAAAACATTTCCATCACCACAAAGGAAATGAGAAAGGAGCTGAATTTTCCCGAGCCGCGATCCCACGAGCCTTCACTTTTCTCACAGATGCACATGCTCCACTAGAGAAGCATCAAGACATTACTCCACACCCAGGTATCCTCACAAAATATCTGGAAGAGTTTCTAGTTGTCTGTACTAAGAGATCAGATAATGCTTTACCATATTCAGTGGGATTTTTGATTGAGTCTTTCTGCACTGAAGGGTGTTTTAAGATGACAAAAGCTCCTAACACCCAGAGCAACACTTCAGGGAAGGACAGTGACACGCAGCAGGGTGGAGATGAGGACAAAGGTTACAGTTATACGATCCCGTAGTGGCTCACTTTCAGCGTGTACAGATCTGGATGGTGTAATTAGGGTTTTGTTGTTGCTTTTTTTCACTGCAACTTCTTTTAAAAAAGGAAAGATGATATGAAACTAAATAGCATTGAAATGCTTCCAGTGGCCACTTCTGTACAAAGAAAGAAACATTGCCTTGAGCCACAGATCTGGAAAAGCCTCAGCTGAGTCACAGGTAGCAGCGTTATTCACAGGTGACAAACCCGGGGTGCTTGGTGTCACCAACACATGCTTTTTACAAGATAGGACAAGGGAATCTTGCCCACAGAGACTAATTCTGTGATCCCTAATACTGCTTCAGCTTCCTAGAACGACTGTGCAACAACCATCTTCTGCTCACAAGAAGCATCAGCTGACCTGCTGGAAGGGCACATCCAACTCGGAGGTTTGAGACCTACCATTAGTTCAGAGCTAACCATAGACACCTCAGCACAGAGCCAGGCTGCCCAGATCTAGGGCAGTTATTACTGCCATGTATTCAAGAAGCAGCACTTGCTCTTGATTGTTAAAAAAAAAAAAAAAAAGAGAATGGGAGGAAAGTGTTATTTTTAACTGAAATAGGTCTCTGAGCAAGTCCACAGCACAGCTGCCTGAACAGCTGTACTAGCAAGACAAGGCAGGCAGCACAGGAGCAAGGATGAACGTTTCAGAGCTACACAGTTTTTCTGCATAAAGATCACTGCTACAAGAAATGCTTGTATAAGTAAATCTGAGCCCTTCCCAAACCGATTTTGCACAGGCTCATACACTGCTCTGATCCCTGAGGTATTCAAGAGCTCTGTCTCGTCAGTCAGTCATGGTGCTGATGGTGCTGGCAGACCTTTGCTCTATCCTCCCCAGAGAGGCACACATGCACAGGAGGACTTTAGCTTTGTTTTTGTTTTTTTTTACTCCATTCTACCCACACCTAGATACACTTCTCTGTTTGGAAAAATACACATTACAGAAACGTGCTTGGCACATGGGTGAGAAAGTGGGAGGGCCATGGTAGGACACTGCTCCTTGTCCTTTGACAGTCTTGCACCAACCCCAGAAAAGTCTCATCTCAACCACTGAGCTTTATTCCTACAATGCAGCAATGATTGTTTAATCCTTTTGGATTGACGGGCCACTGAAGACTTCCTAAAGAAAGCATGGACTCAAAAAGGCAAAGTCCATATACACTTGTGTTGCATTGACAGGCCTGCTTCTTCTAGCTGCTCCTCCAGAGAAGTGCTGGAAGCAGTCCATGGGTCTCCAAACAAACAAGCAAAACAAACTCCTCAGATTTTCAGTTCTTACAGGCTACAGCTGAAAGCTACTGGATATCAGAGACATAAAGCAGGGAAAAAGGTTCCTGTTTAGGTTGTTTTGAAGCTCAGTGCCTGGGCCAGGAAGCACATATAGGCCAGGGTACCACCTTCCCCAGTGCAATTCCCAGCTCCTGACCCAAAGCCCCCTAGGTCCAGTGCCAACCCTAACATGGCCACACAGCACCCAGACCTGAGGCTGTGCCCTGCCACTGCGTGTCCCACCTCCACACAACAGTGACAAAGCAAGTGGGGACACTGCCCGGGGATGAGCCACCAAGTTGCAGGGCTTAGACACGAATAAAGAGGCTGGGTCTTAAACCAGTGATATTAACCGACCAAGATCCAGTAGAGAGAGAGGGAAGCTGGAGAGTTACCAGTGATACGCACACTGGAAGCTCCTCAGTGTCTGGGTTCCCTGGTGCTCCCATCTCACAGAGGACACAGCATGGAGTGGACTGGTTGGGGCAGCAGCAAGCCTTGGGTTTGTTCACACATTTGGAATTATTTGAGCATTGCTGAAAAAGCTATTTGGCTGCACACACACTCCTGTTACAAACCCAAACAGACAGCTCGAGCACACAGCCCTCTCTTTGTGCTGCTGTGGCTGCTGGCAGAGCAGGCAGCACAAGAAGACCTTTCGTCACTGTCAGAAACTTGGCTGGGATGGCTGCCTCCAACTCATCTGAGCACATTATTCTCAAGTCCCATCAGCCTGAGAACAGCGTGCTAAGGAAAATGAGAACATCCCATTAGGAACACAATGAAGCACTGTCAGACAGCCAGGTGGCAAAGGATGGGGACACCTGCACCTCCCTAGCAGATTTGGGGCTGATGGCAGTGCAGAGCATTCCCTCGCAACTAGACCCAGTACCCATGGCACCGAGCCAAGCATGACAGCAGCTCCAAGTGAGGCCAAGGAAACCAATCCTTGAAGACTCACATCCAACAATGAGGCAACTATGAAATAATCGGAGATGTGGACCAGCCAGGCATGGTCTGAAATGAAGTTTCATCAGCACTAGTTCTCATTCCCTGCCCAGTCTCAGCAGGGTACAGCACAATCATTACTAGGTATTATGTACTCTGGGTTTGTGCTGAGACATAGGATGGCCCCAATGACAACAGACTCAATTTCTCCTCTCTGAGAGGCTTCATATTTAAGGGGAAAGAAATCCATTTCCTTGGTCCCTAACTGTATGCCTAAAAAATGAAAGCTAAAATTAATATTACCTTCACTGTTCCAAATTAACTTGACTTCCCATCCCTGAGTCCTGGCTGGGAGCCACCACGCAGTCAAACAAGCAGCAGGCGTGCAATCAGAGCAGCTACAATTGGCAAGTCCAGAGAATCATGAAACATTCACAACAGGTATACCATAGTCTGATTAAGCCAATCTGCCTTGGCACAGCAGGGAGCAGACCTGGAATGCACTCTGGCACAGCTGTCAATAAAAGAAGTGCCTGCCCAGGAATCTCAGTGGGTGCTACAGCCCGCAGAGGTGCCAGCTGGGGAGGATGAGGGCAGAAGCATCACCCTTAATAGTGGTGGGATCTAAAATTCATGCATGGAAGAGGAAGCTCACTTGTTTTGAGGAATCCTCAAGAGCCTCTCTGCAAGCTCCAAGCAGACGTCTTCTCCTCTGGTAGTTCTCACTGGAAATATGCCTTTCTGTGCATTGGTGCATTTGAGGCTCTCGGAAGCACAGCTGCAGCCCCCTCTTTATGGCTGAGATAAGAAAGTCCCTACGTACAACAGCTCAGCAAAAATTCATTAAATAACCTCTTCCATATTATATTCTGCCATCCCTCTCACTAACTTTCTCCAGCATTACCTCAGCTCCACAGGTCAGCACTTCTAACACCCCAAACTGCTTCAAACAGATCGAGGTAACCACAACAGAGGAGCAAAGGCAGCCTTAGATGTTGTTAGTGATACTCAGATGTGTGACAAAGAGGTAGGTAACATCCAGGAATGGGTGGTGTGGAATACAAACTGTCTCAACAAGAGCTCAGCCCCCGCTGGCTTTTCAAGCAAGGTTCACAGCAAAACAGCCCCCCCACTTCTGCCTGAAGTCTTAGATCATGTTTTGACATCCACTGCAGGTCCCAAGGGCCCCCTTGGTTCACGTGGCCCATATAACGTGTCCAGGACACGGGCCAGTTCAATGACCCAGGAACCACAGAGGCGTGTTCCAAGCATTTCCTTTTGGGTCTTAAAAACCATCTCTTGCTCCCCACCCCCTTCACTCCCAGCATTTTCCTGTCAGCATTGTATGCTGGGTAATCCACAAAATAAACTAGGTGTGAGTCATGCTTAGTTTAGGAGCATCTGCAGTTCTTGAATTCTAATCTGAAAGATGGGGGGAGAGGAAAGACAAAAGTAACATGAAAAAGCAGTACTATCAGCTAAAAATTATTTTTTAGGGCCCACAGAGCTAATAAATTAAGCAGCAAGCAGCAAATACAGCCTTTTACAAGCCAGCAGTCTCAGAAGGATGCTGAATTATGAAGATTCCTGCAGATTAGAAAGCAAATTGGGAGCTCTTGGAGACTCTTACTAGCAGAGACTGGTCAGGCCACTCCAAGCCAGGTAAGTCCCCAAAATCTGCAAATTATTTCCTTGAAAAAAAGCCAACCTGACCAAGCAGCCACCCAGCTGAAGGTGAGGGGATACCCTGAGGGCAGCTTCCAGAAAAAACATGTGACTGGCATGTTTCCTTCCCAGCCCCAGCAAAGCTCCTCTGTGAGATGCACGGCCCAGCCTCAGGAATTCCCACTTCTGCCCAGCCTCTCCCACCGCACCAGGAGATACCCGAGCTCCTGCTACCACACGTGGGTGCTGACAGAGCCTGGCTAGGACATGTCTGGCTGCTGCAGTTACACAGACGACATTCCTAGGACCTTGCTCACCAGGCCCCATCGCACCAAGGACATCAGAAAATCAGGCAGGGAGAAGGTGGATCCCAGACAGAGGGCAGGTCTGGGCAGCCTGAGAAAGGGAACAATTTCTGCTTCTCAGCCACAGCACCAGAGCATCACACATAGCTGGGAGCTATGAGGCAGCACACGGAGACTGGGTGACTCCATGGGGAACCAAACTGAGGGGTCTTGGCCTAATTCTCAAAAGTGTAAACATGCAAAATAATAATAATTAAAAATAAGTAAATAAATAAATCACCAAACCACCATTTTTTTTTACTAGCAGTCTTGGCCTGGAAGCTAAGAACATCTTGGGATTTGGGAAGGAGGTTATTCTCTCTGCTCTAAGCTAAATGCCTTGAGGTCAAGGCCATGAGATTTATGTGCTCTGTCTGCACAGTTCTCCAACATTAAGCTCTCACCTGCCTAACAATGCTTTAAAAAGAAAGACTGTATGCATTTTGGACTCAAATCCTCAGAACTTGATCATATTTTTTTAACCTGCCTTGGAACAGAAATGATCGACATTCACGAAGTCTTCTCCAAGGCTACTAGTTTGGCAATCTCACTTCTGTAAAGAAGCCTGCACACAGTACCACAGACCAGTCCTAAAGCTGAGAGAGCATCTGCTGAACACCTCAAAGCAGGTGATGTGCTTGCAGTGTAAACAGGAAGCTGGAGATACTCAAGACAATGAAAAAGTAGCACAAGGCACCTCAAAAGGTTATCCTTTGAGCAAGCCCCAGCCACAAAATTTGTTAAGATTTATCATTCTGCTTTTATACACAAGGCTGCCATGTTTTTCATCACTGGATAATTCCATCCTACCTAGTTTCATCTAAAACATTTCTAAAATAAGAGCAAGTCTTCTTATTTTCAAAGCTTAAAATACAACCCATAGGTCAGGAAGGTTAAAGACCATCTCTCTGACTTACAGAAGAAAATGCTGAGTTGGAGCATTTCAATCACAGAATCATAGAATAACTTAGGTTGAAAAAAACATTAGGTCATCAAGTACAACCACTGACCCGGCACTGCCAAGCCCACCAGTAAAGCATAGCCCTTAGTGACACATCTACATATCTTTTTAATACCTCCTAGAATGGTGACCCAAATACATTCCTGTTCCGACCACTGGTCATCCTTATGCTGAAGATGTTTTTTTTAACATCCAATATAAACCTCCCCTGACAGAACTTTGGCCAATTCCTCTTGTCCCATCACTTGGTACTTGGAAGAAGAGGCCAATGGCCACCTGGCTGCAACTTCAGGTCAGGGACTTGTAGAGAGCGACAAGGTCTCCCTTGAGCCTCCTCTTCTCCAAGCTAAAAACCCCCAGCTCCTCACAGGACTTGTGCTCCAGACCCTTGCCCAGCTCTGCTGCCCCTCTCTGAACTCACTCCAGCACCTCACTGTCTTTTAGTGAGCGGCCCAGAACTGAGCATAGGATTCGAGGTGTGGCCACACCAGTGCCCAGTACACGGTGACAGTCACTGGCCACACTGTTGCTGATCCAGGCCAGGATGGCACTGGCCTTCCCAGCCACCTGGAGACACGGTGGCTCATATTTAGCCGGCTGCTGACCAGCACCCCCAGGTCCTTTTCCACCGGGCAGCTTTCCAGCCACTCTGTGCCAAGACTTTCAGAGGTACCTAAAAATGGCATTGAGCCTTAAGAAGTAATGACATCCATGCTCTGAAAATTCACCCTTTTCAGCCATGTTCAGTTGGGTCCCCAGACACAGAGTACCCTGAGTCACAAGAACCGTCCCATACCCCCAAGAACTAGAGCCAACACTGCTGTTACAACTGCTGCTTTCTATCGCAGGGGCTCAACACACACAGTATATTAACACTTTAAAGCAGGGAGCAGATAGGTAAGATGATATGTGTTAATGTCTGCAAGTCATTACCTGCCAGGCTCAGAACACTCATCTCTGTAGAAATTTCTTGATTGCCCCAATGTCCATCTACCTGTCCAGGACTGCCTACACCCAAAAGATTACCAGTGAGCTCAGTCATTGCACTGTGTACCACCAGTAACACCCAGGTGGACAGGTACAAAAACTTCAAGGTAGATATAGTTGTCAGAAATGGCTTGGCTGGTTTGACACCACAGTCAAACAGTAGACTTCAGGCAGCCAAACACTTCACTCACAATATCTGAGATGTAACCAAGTCTGTGCATGAAAGAAGATAATCTCAACCATCAGTGAGAACAAAAGCTGCTTGTGTAGTTCATCCTCTCCAGCATTTGACACAGCTTCAGTTGACTCAGCTAATACCACATGTGCAAAAGGAACAACCAACAGTAAAGGCAGGGAGAAGTTTTCCTAGAAGTTAGTTTTAACCACTACCTCCCAACCATGGACCACAGCAAAACAAACATTTGACTACAACAGCTGTGCTTTACCCTCACTTTGCCCAAAGCCAAACTACCACACACATCACAGGGCAGGAGTTGGGTTCACCAGGAGAGGTCAAATGGCCCATGCAGGCCCCATGAGCACCACTGTAGCTGTAAGACAAGCCTTCAGCTGTGTCCCACGAATCCTAAGATACTACTTTTCTGTAAGGTTTTTTTGGTTTCTTTTGCAGACAGAATGTCATGGCAGCTTTAGCTTTAAGCCCAACATCACTCATTTAAATCGGTGTAAGGGAGGGGGAAAAGAAGAACAGTCTCTTTACAAGTGCAACTCAAAACAGCCACCCATTCAAAAAACTGCTGGGGCATAGAGCTTGCATCTCAAGGGATTTGCACTGTATGCACACTCCCTTACCCCACACCCATCTCCAATGGTGATCACTGTATTCTGTTGTTTTATCTGTTTAATTCAGCTCTTATTTCAGCATTTTAGCCAATTTTACACTACACGAAACTTTCAAAGGACACACTGAGTTTCCCAGACAGGCAAAATTTCTGTTCTCCGATAAATCACACACTAGGTTTCCCAGACAGGCAGAACTTCTGTTGTCTGATGAATGCACAGCTAAACCTCTTGTTCAGTTCAGCAGTTTCTCTGCAGAGAGCTGGCAGGCCCACTTTGTGGTTCAGGGTGGCTTTCAGGAGCCATGGTACCCTGGATTGCAGGTATTTCACCAGCATTTCTCAGCCCTCAGGCTGTGGTGAATAACCTCACACGGCAGCTCCAAAGAGGCAGGCAGGCAGCCGGGAGCAGAGATAATGCAAAGTGTCAGCTCTCCCGGGCTTCTCCTCCAGCTTAATCCTGAAAGATAATGTAGCAAAATACAAGGGAGACAGGATGCAAAAGGGAGGTTTCAATGCCCCTCTGGTACAACTTCATGCCCTGACTCAGTTTGGCGACTGCTTACAAAAGGCTGACTGCTGACTGGAAACCTCACACCCACACAGAAGGTGCCAAGCGCCAAAAAAAGGTTCAGGTTCCTCTCTAAACCCCACAGTGTGGTTTTACAAGACAGTGACCTGCAGTTGCACAGAGAAACAAGAACCTCTGGAGAAAACAAGCAGCATAAAGACTCCCCAGAGATGCCACTTTCTCTTCAGCCTTTGGGTGACTAGAGCCAACCCTGAGACTGCTCCATGGCTTGTAGCTAAACCAGAGTTGCAGCTGAAAGGACACACCACAGTATCAGTGCACATTCAAACCAGTCAGGTTTTATTCCCTCAGATCAGATACTCAGAGAAGCAAAGCTCCAGTAGGATGGGCCTCCAGGCAGCCTCCTAGCCTTGATGGAAACCCTGCCAGCTGCTGCATTTGAAGCTGAAGGTATCTGAACTAATCCTGCAGTCAGCTCCAATTCTTGCACAGATTCCCACCAGTTTCCTTTTCCCTAGAAAGGTGGCTGCTGGGATGCAAGGAAAGACTCCTGCCTGCCACTCATTCAGCTGCTGCCAGCACTGCAAAGCTGCTCTGCAAGAACAACCTTCCTCTACCTAACCAACCAAGGTTGTTGGTTTGTTTCAAAACCCTTTTGCTTTGCTCCAGCAGCTCCTCATGGGTACTGTCCCTTCTCCCCCCTTGCTTCCTGTGTTTAAGTTCTCCAGGTTTATTAGTCAGCTCTGGGGAACACAAAGTACCAAAGCTGGCCCCAGATCAGTCAAAACTCCACATCCATCTACAAGTCACAAATCACTAAAGTTGCAGCACTAACAATACACGTCCCCTTTCCTGTCACAGCCTTGTGTTGGCACACTGCCATAAGTGCTACTACAGATTTAAAACACTGACATACGAGGGCAAGAATAAGTCCCTGGCTTCTGAGGCCCGATGGACAGGGAGGCAGAGCTCCCTGCACCATCCGGAAGCAAACTGCTTTGTGGCATCTGAGCCCACAGTTCACATGCATTGCAAAGCACGAGGAACAAGCAGGCTAGCAGCCTTTTCTCCTCTCCGAGAGCAAAAAATGAGCTCCAGGTCAGTAAAGGTAAAATTTTTCGTTTTGGGAACTGTATCACCTTCAGGTGATATTGCTTACTCGCAGCTTCTTAGAAAAAGTAAAAAAAGAACACTTAAATCAGGACCAAGTAAGTCCACCTGACACACAGCCAGAGTTGATGCTGTGGCAATGCCAACTGCCTGCAATACCAGGTAACTGAGCACTGAGCTGGAGACAAACCTGCTTTTTCCACCTTGTATCAAGGATGTGCAGAATCCAGGCAGGGCTGTGCAGCCCTAGCCAAGGACCCAGTCCTTCCAGTACTGCAATTAAGGTCAGGAGAGCCCAGCCTCTTCCCAACATCAACTTCCTTCGGAAACCTGGCGCCAACCAGATGGCCTGCAGGAGAGCACAGCCCTGTGAACGGCAGTGCTCTCTGCCTGCCATGAAAACAGCCAACACCCTGGTGGCTTGGAAAATTCCCAGGCCTTCTCCGTGCTGTGCTCTACCATCTCGTCCCAGCCCCCAGCAGCACTGCCAAAGGCTCCAGGAGGTGCTGGTGAATTTAGGACATAAATCCTTCCCATCCCACCAGCCAGCACCCCAATAATAAAACTAACATAAGAACAGAGGGAGACACCATTTCTTTGCACCAGGATGCTGCAAGTAATGCTTGCCATATCCAGAACAGATAGATACAATTAGCTGCTTTTGCAGTGCAAAGTCATTGTGCTGTGCAGAGGTAGAGAAGCTTTCCATCCACACCAGGGCAGGCTGCCCTGAACCAGACCAGCATTGCCCCAACCCATGTGCCAAATCAGTGGCAACAGTCCCTCTGCGAGGAGCATTTCCAGCCAGAGCACGCTCCAGCCTCTTGTCCTGTCTGGATGAAAAGAGCCAATGCTACACATATAATGCAGAAAGGAATTAAAACCCCTGCCTTCTCACTGCCAGGAAATATTCCTGTTTGCATAAACTTTCTTACTCCTTTTTGCCCCATTACTTCTCATGTCACTCCTGTCAGTGTCCTTATGGTATGTCTGTGTCTCAGTGGTTTCAAATATTTCCTCACTTATGTCCTTTCCCCGTTTGTCAGCACTTATTGAACACCCCATACTGAGCCCACGTAACATTTCCCCTTAGAGCTGACTCCTCTAGATACCAGGTTCTGGTTCAGCAAAAGGGCTCAGGAAAGGATGAACGAAAATGCACACAGGAACTCAGTTTTACTGCACATGGCTTGTTATAACCCTTTTGAAAAGAGAAGTGAAGAAAAGTGACTCACTTACAAACCCACTTTGACTTTCTGTCCTGAAGAGCACCTAGCGCAGAGCGGAGCTACCAAGAGCACACAGACCAAACCTCTACCAACCCAGGCTGAAGACAAAAAGATCTCACTATTTTAGTTTGGCTGACAGAGCATTGTGGCAGTGGCATCATGGGTTGGCATGCAATTAAAATAATCATCAGGTGAGCTTCTGGAACCTGACACAAAATAACTGGGCAGGTGCAGATGGGCTATGCTAGGCTCTGAGCAGGCTTTCACCTACACCTTTCTCCCCAGGGAGAGTAAGGCTTCTGGCAAGCTTAATTCACAGGGTGCCTGGGGTTGCCGGGTAAATTTTATGAGCACCCAGGCCTAACTGATCCCCTTTGCTCAATGCAAGGTTCACAACAGCGCTGCCTCGCACCCCTTACCCAGACAGCCTGATGCTGCACTCTCCTGTTCTCTTTCCAGCTCTGCTAAAAGCCTCTCCCAGCAGCCGTACAGTGTCAAGGCCACACAACACTCACTCAGCGAGCTGTGTGGTATCTTTTCAAGTACTGAGAAAGAAAACAGCAGGAAGGCTCCAATTTCTACTTCTTAAAAAGGAAGTATAAATGAAGTGTCAAGGGACCTTCACAAAGTCCTATACACGTTCTGTGGAAAAGCCAGCGCTGTAAGGTGAACAGAGAGCATCGCTGACACGTCAGCCTCCAGGGAGACAGCAGCTTTCCTGGTGGGAATGTCCAGCAAACATGCCCTTTGCTCCCTGCAATGCAACCAACCAGCAGCAGAACAGCAGCTGTCGTTATCATCTTCTTGGAGAACAGCTGAAGGTCAAGGCAGCAGTGAGTGCCATGCCAGAAAATGGACCTAAAGCTTCTCAAGTTTTAAGGCAGTTTCACCAACAGACCAACCTCCTTCCTCAGTCCTTCAGCCTTCAAACCAGCACTGCACAAGAGCAGCAGTGAAGGAGCAGGAAGCCAGCCAGCTGGGGACACTCGGGAAAGGGGAGAAGGAAGCAGGCAGGGAACGTGCCGCTTTGTCCTATAAATCAGCACATTAATGTGAACTGGATGACTCCGAGCAAGTAAAAGAAAGCTTATTCCAGCAAAACAGAAGTTTCACACAGCCCCAAGGAATATCCCATTGTTTTTCCAAGCAGGGTTTTCCTTGTGCCAGAGAGAGCAGAACTGGCCTTTCCTGCTCCTTGCAGCAGCCATCTCCAACTCCTGCCTGGCACCCTCTGACTTTTCCCATGGCCACAGGAAATGAAAGATTAAACAGAGGCCTGTGGTGACTGTAAACACACCGCTCAGCTGGGATCATTACTCAGAGACCAGCAATGGGTGACGGATGATGTCACGATGTCCTAGTTGTATCATAAACGGGAGAAAATCCCCCCACTGCCTCGCTGTAACCCCTGGGATTGGTGCAAAAATAGGCTGTGTCACCTCTTATCCCTGTTCAAAAATCTGTCAGGAGCTAAGGAAACACCTCTGCAAAAAGCATCAACAGGAGTCTTGGAGCTTCTCTCTGCCAAAGACTGCTTTCTGAGCAACCTTTTTGCCTCAGTACAACCTCCACAGCAGCTCACAGAGGACAAGTGGTAAGGATTTAGGGATGAGAGGAGGCAGACCTGCTTGCTCAGTTGTCTTTCAGAGCCAAGAGCATGAAATATGCTAATCCTGCCCATCTCTGCCAAGTACTGCAGACCCAGAACCACTGAACGCATAATAAAACTTTCACCCAGCTTTAGCCAGAAGTGAAAGGAGTACCACAGCCTCAGCTATTGAATTCATGCATGCTGGAAAAACAGATCTCCTATTACCCAGAAGAGCTAGATGTGAACCAGTGACCTGTGTCTATGTCCCATCACTCTCCAGCTCCCCGCTGCCCTCAAGCCATCCATCTTGCCTGAATTTTTCAGAGCCCTTAAAAAAGGCAGTCACAAAGCAGAGAATCATGATGCTGCAAGGAAAAATCCCAGCTGGAGCCAAAGGGCACAGGGCAGGTGGCTTCACAATGACCCGGTTGACCCTCAGCTGCTCTTAAAATTGTTGCCCTGATTATACTAATCCAGTTAAAGGCCAATGCTTCCTTCAGATGAATGCAGCTGACAGCTCATCCCTCAAAACCATTCCCCTGAAAAACCCCTACGCAGAATCTTTCCTCATCAGACACCGTGCCAGCCACTCACACTTCCTCGATCCTCTTCCACCTTTGACAGACATCAAATTTCTCTTGTCCACTGTCCTGTTGCTGAGCACGGACAGGCACCAAAGGCCTCAATATAAGCCAATAACCAAAGTCTGTTCCATGGGAGCCTGACACATTGCACCTCAGAGCTGATCCCCCTCCCCAGTCACTTGGAGGGTCTGTAGCCAGGAGGTTTTTATTGCAGGAGTCTCAGCACAGGTCATGTTAAGCTGCAGAGGTCAGCAGAAAGGTCTGTAGCTGGGAGGAAACGGAAGACTGATGCTAACAGCAAACTTTTATTCAGTTTATGCTAAGGCAAAAGAGAGCCAGCCAGACTGCCTGCCCCAGAGAATGCCTTGCCAAGGCAGAAAATATTCAAGCTCTTCCTGTTTCCCCAAGGTCACAGTCAGAGCTCTATCTTTTATTACCACGTTTGGGATACCGGCCTCTCGGACAGCAGAGTACAACCAGCAGCATTTGAATGTACAGCTCAGGAGTTCCCAAAAGTCAAATCAGGTGCTTAACAAAGAGTAGAAACCACAGTGTGAGCACTGTTGTGTCTCTCCAAGCACAAGTGCCACAATCAGCCTTTGTCAAGGCTGGAGCTCTAGACAGCAGCATGGCAGGGTCAGTTCTAATCATCAGCCCAGACATACCATCCTTGTATTTCTTTACGGTACTATTAAAAATAAAATTCAATAAAAACACTTTACCCACTGCAAATTTCCACAGTTCTCCAGAGCTGCACACGGCTGGGCCAGAGTTTAGGGTCCCGCCCTGCCCCACCTCTCCCTTTTCTCTCCTCATAGAGGATTCAAACTGGCAGGAAGATGAGGAGCCCCTGGAAGAATGCCCAAACCTGGGTTTTTTCTGCTGCTGCCAACAGCTGATGGCTCTTGGAGACTGCAATGGATGAGGGACTGAGCCTCAGCCTGAGCAGACAGGTATTCCCTTCACAAAGACGTTGCCTCAGACCTTTGGAAAGGCAACAGCAGACAGGACCACAGGTACATCCTCCAGAGAGGAGTAACGTTTGCACAGCTCCAAAACACCCCCCCAGAAACACCTCCTGTGCAGCTCTGCCTGCCTGCAGCCAGGAATGCCTCTCAAGTCCAAGGGCTCACTTAGAGCACGCAACCAAGTAGAGGGTGTAGCCCTTCCCAAACACAGCTCCTAGTAATGCATCAGGTCACAAGAGATGAGAGACAGTTAGAGATCATCGATAGCAGAGCCCAAGACAGTTTTATTTGCTTTATAAGTAGCTAATGAAAATAATGTTTCTAGGATGTTTTTATCACCAAAAGCCTCACAAATGAGACCTCTAGTAAAAAAGATCTACACACACAAAGCTGAGCAATCTCCTGAGGCAGGTCAAAAGAGCAAACAGCAAAGGCCGCTTTGTGAAAAGCAAATATGTCATAGACACTTGGGAGATGAACGGAAATGCAGGCAGAGAAGCACAGGCCACAGATTGCAACTAACACCAAAACCTTCAACAAATAACTTACAAGAGGTTTACTGACCACAGAGGTCAGATCCACTCTACTACTCGTGGAAAAATGGGTCTGTAACACCAGGCTGCAGCAGCAAGGTCTAGTTTATACAAGGAAAAGAGTGTTTTGAGGGTGTATTTTACACCAGTAAACCCCTGCCCACAAAATAAACTGGACCAGCTGAAGTAGTTTTCACCAGCAAAATGCCATCCACATCAGGCCTTCAGCTGACATAAATGCTTTTAGAGATAAAAAACGAAAGTAAGCACAAGAAGCAAGACTTCCTGCAGCACCTAGCTACAATTATCAGATTTTCACTGCCATCATTGCACTGAAATGACTCCACTTTTAGAAGAGCTTTTGAGATTACTCCAGGAGAGGAGGATGACGCTGTCTCTCAGCAGTCCTTGCTACCTGCAGACAGGGAGAACCAGGACACAACACCTCGTCTCCTGAAGCAGAGCTGGTGAAGAACAAAGTACTCAAACCAAAACGATGTTCTTCATTGTTAATGAATGACTAAGCCGACCTTTACCCCAGACAAAGAAAGGGAATGCTTTTTCCAGAAAGATCAACAGTGATTTCTCTATCAGGAACAATAAATATTTCCCTCGGTATGGCAGGCGATGCATTTCTTTCCTTGGCTGGCACTGACACGGAGCACGAAAAGACCTAATCCAAAGCACAGCTCAGTCTCAACACTTTCCAAAACAAAAACAAGTGATGCCATTAAGCTAAAAGCGTGACACATGCCTGAGGCTTTGCAGAACATGGCTCAAACCTCATCTACTTCGCACGTTGTTCTCGGACACTACTGTAATCCCATTGCTATCAAGTAACAACAGAACGTAGTAACAGGACACTCTTGCAGCTTAATTCACACTACACCATAGGAGCAAATTTCCCATGGACTGGTTGAGTTACACTGCAGCGCTGTAAAAGTACTTTCATTCAGCATGTAAACCACCTCAGCTCAGTCCACTTAGTTAAATTCAAAAACTAATAAAGGCATATCAAATCCAGGCTACTTAAATTCTGAATATGAGCATCTACACAGGGATTTAATTCACTTTAATCAACCCACTGGAAAGGTTAATTGGATTCATTTTCTTGAGTAACCATGTGAAGACAGACTCTACGGATGAGATCTTGACCACACTAAAATGGCCAATAACAGTTTTGCTAATGACTTAATATGACGAACATTAACCCCTAAAACTTCAGCTTCAGCTTTTGTTCCAGTAATACTAAGTGAAGCATTAAAGGATGACAGGAGGTCAAAAGGAGCCCCCAGCTGCCTGCACAGACATATGTTTTCAACTCTTGGCCTGCTAAATCATCAAATTCACAACAGCTATTTTGTAAGAATTGAAATGTGGGGAAAAAAAAAGAAGACCAGTGGCAAGGGAAACAAGTTTAAGGAAGTTTGGTTTCTTTTAGCCAGGAAACCAGTGCTCTCTAGTACTGGAGAGTAATATAAACTAACTTGATCATGACAGAGCTTCTACTGGTTTATATCACAAATGACTTTAAGAAAGAACAAACTATCTCCTACAAAGCTTTCTAAACCCAAAGCAGCTCCAGGGCACATTTAATTGAGCTCAAAGGCACACGTGTGAGGCAGACACTGTACTAACAGGGAAGCCGAGGCCAGCCCGGCCCAGCAGAAGGTGAATCCGTGCTCTGAGCACAGGCCAAGCCAGCGGGACCCCTGAAAGCGAGGGGGGCACGGAGGGGTCTGCGGGGCGGGAGCGGCTGCTTGGCGCTCCCAAGCTCAGTGCAAGCCAGTCTTCATAAAAACTGGTAGGCTTAAGTGTTTATAACCGGGGTCTCAATATCACCAGTTCCCCTCAAACGGCCAAATCTGTGAATATTCACAGTTCTGCTCTCATTTTTCTAACGCCCCGAGAGGAGCCTCCGAACCCGGC
>VZTD01005606.1:1775955-1896407 GCA_013397725.1 Rhagologus leucostigma | reverse complement strand
CCCCCTCCTCCTCTCCGCGCCGGGGTGAGCCGCACCTTCCTTGACTCCGGGCAGCTTGGAGTGGTCGATGCCGATGCCGGCCATGGCCGGGCCCGCGCCCCGCTGAGGGCGGCCCCGCTGAGGGCAGCGCGGCGGTGCCGCCCGCGCCCCGCACCACAAAGTTGGGAGCGGATGGAGCCGGCGCGGCCGGGCCGTACGGCGCGGGAGAGCGGACAGAAAGCGCCGGGCGGGGCGGAGCGGGGCCGCCTCGCCGCCCCTCGCCCCCCTTCCGCGGAGGCGGACGGGGGCGTCCCGGGCTGCTTCCCCCTCCCCTTCCCCGGCGGGGCTCGGGCAGCAGCTCAGCGGGACGGGCAGCCTCCGAGGGCAGTTATTTGTACGTTTGGGGTTTTGTTTACTGTTTTATTGCTTGGGGGGGCGGTTTGGCTGCTTTGAGGCGATGGCCGGAGATCCTCTCCTACCGCCGGGGCGGCTGTCAGACCGCTCGGACAGCTCCGGTTCCCCGGCGCTCTCCCGTACCGGGTCCGGCTGCCTCTGCCCCTTCATCCCCAAACCATCCCACCCCCGTGCTCGCACTGTTCCGCCGGCCTGGGAAATGCAGACGTGTCCCGGTGGAGCCTCAGAACCACTGCTCAGAGGTGTCACGGCCCCCGCACCTTGTCTCTCAGGGCGGGGGCGGTGACTGTGTTGGGACGGGCATCGCTCGAGGAGGGCAGTGCAGGCGAGAGATTCCTGGTCACGGGGCACTGTGAGAGGCCTTTGAACCCCAGCGGTGCTCTGCCACACACGGGTAGGTGCCAACTCTCAACGGAGACGGGAGGACTCACAGCTGCCGCCCACCTTGGTTTGCCGGCAGCAAAGAAACAGCACGAGATAATGTCCCGTGGGCAAAGGGGAGAAGATAAGAGGAAGAGGATTTGGGATTTAAGGATGTCTGAGCTTCTCTGGGTTGTGCTCAGCACAACCAGTCACTCATGTCAACTGTTGTGTTTGATCATAAATGCGTGTTGCTGAGGACTATGCAAGCAGAAGACGAAGTTAATATCGCCACTTTCAAAATGAGTTGCCTCCAGAGTATATTCCAATGGCCCATGGTTCCTGTGCCACTGGTGAGCAGGGGAAACAGAGGCTGAGCCCATTTCCTGCTCCCCCTCTCCAACAGGCTCTGGGAAGCTCTGCAGCATGGGTGACTGGGATGGGAGCTGAGAGGGAGACAGAGTAGGATGTCAGATGTCAGAAAAAATATCAAAGGGAATAATATTTCAATTTTATTAAAAAGCAAAAACATTAAAGAAAATGACCAAAAGAAAGTAGATTTCCAGAGGGCTAGCCTTGTGCTACTCCGGAATTTTCTAGTCCTGTTTCCTGAAACTCAGGAAGTGTCTGTCCTTAATTCTGCCCCTTTCAAACAATACTTCACCATCCCCAATGTGGGTATGCATAGGCTGTCTTCAATCTGACTGCCTTCACCTTCCCTTCAACTTCTCAGCCTTCTACAGAGAAAAAGCCAGTGTATTTGTGATCCCTTTGCACATACACACACCTAGTACACCTCTCCTGTGTGCTGGCACATGCTGAGAGCTGATGGGCCTCCTGCCTAGAGGGACGTAGTACCCACTTACAGAGAGGTGAGTGGCGCACAGCTGAGCCCCACTCCACAGGTTCTCCATCTGATCACACAGATGGGGATTAGTCACAGGGGCTTGCTCCTCTAAGGGGCAGCTCACACAGATTAGCTCCTGTCACAGTCCCAGCTCTGCCCAGCTCTTCCCTCTAATCCCTCTGCCATCCACATAAGCAGTACAACTGGGCTTCTTGCAAATAATCCCCCCATGGTTTCAGCCAGCTCCGAGCTAATGAGGGGTCTAAAATTCATTTCTAGTTTCTCCTAAATTAGAGTTTTTCTGAACTCAGTATATTCCTCTGGTCATCCTTCACCTTTTACTAATCAAGCTTTTTGATCACTTAAGACTTTTTTATTGGACGAAAGTGAGGACAAAAGAAGAGGCCAAGCAACCAGGACTATAAAGGAAAAGTGGCACTGAATGTTCTGATCTGACACAGGTCACAGCTTTCCAAGCCCAGAGTATGGTTTTCTCCTGTCCTTCTCTCATTATAAAGTATTCAAGTCAGAGCAGCAGAAGCTGGAATCCTGAAGCATTCACATTTACACAGCAGCTTTAATGCAACAGAGCCGCTTTATGACCCTACATTTATGAACAAAGCTTTAAAGCTGTCCATCCCAATAGTCATGCACTTTACTCCACACACACAGCTCTTTGCTCTAGTCTTCAGTAATTAATTTGTACGATATTAAGTTGTCTGTCTAGGCCCAAAACCAGCAACATAAATTAGTCATAAATCTGCACTGCATTCAAGAGATTCCATGTTGGACTGATGTGGCTTTGACTGCTGTTACGAGCGTGCTGTCTTCCTGGATGTGTTTAACTTCACTAAAGCGAGATCTGGTACCCAGTGCTCAAAGTCAAACAGAGCAGTTCCTGATTTCAGGTTTCTAATACACAAATTATGGGCTCCTCATGCCTTCCTGTAGCTATATTTGTTTATCTTACAAGATCTGCTGGAGCTCAGTGATAGCTAGTGGATGGTGAGCTCTGCTAGGACCTAAGGAAACTACAGAAACATAATGTGACGCTTTGTTCTTGGTGCTGGAAATGAGGGGAACATCTCCAGTTGTCAGGGCACAGAAAGGTTGGAGCAGGCTCCTGGGAAGGGTAACGCAGGCAAAACCCTGTCGACACTGTCAACCTGTTCCCTAAGGCAGTGTATTACACACTAAAGTATTTTCTTTGCCTTCTTGACATCAGATTTCTCTCTCAGCTTGATTTTTGACAGATGTATTCAAACGAAGTCTCTGAAATTGGAAGATGGCATGAATCACTTGATTATAGAAGGTCCAAAAATGACCGCAGCAGGACTGAGGATGAGAAGGAATTAAACAGGAACCAGGGAAGGAGTTACTGATGTAATGCTAGCACTGCAGCAGCATCACATCTTATGCTCCCCCAAAGGGGTCCCCAGTGTGGTTGATCTCAAATCACCCTCCCAACTCTGACTTGTGTCTACAAGCTGCAGCTTCTAGGAAAAAAGGTGTTTGTTCTGAGAGACTGTCATCAGCTTTTCCTGTACAGCACCTAGCTTGAAAAGTAGTACGTGTTGCAGTGGGTGGGTGAATCCCAATGAAGCTGGGAAGAGTAACCACTTCCTTTTACCGAAGATAACAAGACAATGACACTTCAATATTTTATAAAAGCAGGTACTTATTCTCACAGAACCTTCTGTTGGAAGAAAATTCCATATTGTTTCCCATGACAAAAGCAGAATTCGATCTGACTTTAGCTCTTCTCTTGTGGAGTAATTTCATTCAGAAGAGATTTTGCAGGACACTAGTCCAACCCCCTGCTCAAAGCGGGACTGGCTTCAAAATCTGATGAGGTTGCTCAGTGCCTTCCCCAGGTGAGTTTTGAAAATCTCCAAGGCTAAAGACCACACCACCTCCCATTGTGATTTTTCTCCTTGTATCTTGGTGCAGCCTGCAACCCTAGACCCCTGTCTTTGCACTGTGTGCCCAGTTTGGCTCTGTGCTTGCCAGCTGCCTCTCTCCATGGCAGACCACACGTACCAGGCACACCTGTGAGGAGTGTGCTCCACCAGACAGCTGGGACAGGGGCTCAGACATGGCACTGCAGCTGGGCTGTGCCACCACATGAGTATTAAACACCAGGGAGCTCCAGGACTGGGCACTTTGCCTACCTGCATCCAGGCATCTGATCTGCCCCTAAACACTGTAGTAAACGGATTGTTATGCTGGTACACCGCACAACACTTCCCCAGCTTTCACAGCACTGGAAACACTCCTGGGAGGATGCACAAAGGAGAGGCTGAAACACTTAAAAACAGAAAAAAAAGCAACACAATCTGGCCTGGCCTTCAGAAAAGCCACAGTGAGCTTTGATGGGCAAGAGCTGCCAGGCAGAGCATTGGGACTGGGAGCTAGGATTGCTTCATGCTGCTGAGCTCTTTCTCCAGGCAGGGAGAGACAGTTCTGTGCTTGCTTCTTAAATAAACTGGGCACCTCTCCAAGTCTCCTGCTGTCATTTTAGGTCAACAGGATAACAACAACTGTGAAATAAATTAAGTCTCATCAAGATGTTCACTTTTGACAGACCAGTCTTTGTTAAAGTTTCCTTAATGACGGCAAAGCTCATTTCCAATTGATGAGAGTGCTGTCTGAATAGACACAGAGGATAATGATTCTACAGGCAGGAACTTGTGCATCCATTAATGGTTAATGCAAAGGGATGGGAAGAAATGGTTCTAGATCTCTCATGCAGTCAGGTGCTGCACAAGCCCATGACCAAAACCAGTATGTCAGTGGTGACTGATGCCAGCAAACTGACCTTTCTGGGGACATAGGCTCTTGTTTTTCTCTCCGAAGTCAAATTCCTGTATAAAACTATAAGACCCAGTGCAGGACTCCATTCAATCCACAGGAAGCCTGAAGGATGTGAGTGCATTGTTTTCCCCCTGTGACAAATAAAAATCAAGGTTTGGGGCTCAAACAGGATCTGCCCCCAGCCCAGGGCAAGAATGCTGCAGGCAATGGAAGTGATGCAGGGGAAGGGAAGGAAGCAGGCAATGTAGTGATGCAGGGGAAAAAACAGACGGGGAAAAAATAACACTTCAGCCATCAACCTCCTTGCATTTCTAAGCTAAGACACTTCAAGAGAGGTTTGAAGTCCAGTGCCAGAAGGGGTGGATGAGAGGAAGCAAACATTACAGCACTGGCAAAGAGCACCAAGAAGCAGGTGTGTAATTTCTGTAGGTTGCTGAATGGTGCCTGTGGGAATTCAGGCTCCCTGAAGAACAAGGAGAGCAGAAGCCTGCAAGGATTAAGGTATTATAAAGCTCACCACGGGTAATGAATGGGGTGATTGCAAAGAATGAGCAAAGAGGAAACTTAACTTGTGCTTACATGTAACATAACGAGGAACACTAGGAAAATGATGAGCCATGCCACAACAAAACAAGGGGTTTTGTTGACTGTCAAGTTGGAGAGTAAACGTGCAATCTGAAGTGAGGTATGCCTTCCGAAATTCTCACTTAGAGGAAAGTATTATTTAAAGTGTTACATCGTAGATGATGGAAGAAACTAGCTAAATGTATCTTTCTTTACTCTTATGTCGGAAGAACAGAAGCCACCAGAATAATAAGTTATTCACTTAGTGCACTGCAGGGAGCTGCCTGAAAGCCCACACAATCAAGGCATGAGAAGCATAACAAATGTGGCAGCTAGTGATGAAGCACCTTGGTCATTCTCAGATATTCACAGCCACTGCCACCTGGATGAAACCTCAACACACTGATGTTGTAAGCGGGAATTTGATGGGGGCTGAAGTCAGTGCAGTTCTTGCCTAGCAGTGACTTTGCTATATTCCACTCAAAAAAAATTTCTAGGTCTACCTAAAAAAATTGCCTAATATGATTGCACCTGCCCCTCCTTTTCTGGATTAAAAAATACAAAAAAACCAAATTTCCTCTGTTACCACTTGTGCCAGCTTTGTTTCCCAAGCTGCAGGGTGGTAAGGCATGAATATGTCCGACAGCCTCAGTTGGAGCCCTCGTTTCAAGTCACTTTGTATGTGCAAGTCTACAGCCATAAAACATTGGCAGTCATTCAGCAAAACACCCATTTGCGTGTGCAGAACTCTCGCAGAGTCTCAATAGATCAGGGTGCAAATGAAAAGCTAAGTAAGGAAACAGGTTCTCCAAAAGGCAAAGTTTATGGTTATCTGCACAAGTTTCACCGAAACACTACAGATCTGTGTATGCTCCAAGCCCTTCCTCGGGTGACTCGTAGTGACAGTTTTCCAAAAAAATGGGCAACATTTCTCAATAAAGCAGAACACCAGATGGTAACTGAGAGCAGGAAGACAGGGAAAGGGGAATGACAGGGAAAGTTGGCACTGTTAGCAGATAGAGTTGACCTCCACAACCTTAAAAGTGCTCTTACAGGTATTTTTAGCAGGAAATTACCCAGCGTTGTCGTTACTCAAAGTAACACATGCACAAGCTACATTCACCATCCAGGATGAACTCGGGGCTTGCAGAAGGCAAGTCAGAACAGAGAGGGGTCAAGCTCAGGGTAAATTGGGTGGTATAACCAGGTCATTCCTGATCATGCTTCTTCAGGACTCTGTCCTGGCATGGAGGTCAGATTAGTCCTACACCAGCACACCAATATTTACCATTCAGGAGCATCACTGGAAGTGTCTTTGAGACCAGCAGGTCACGGCACATTTTAAAGCAGAAGAGGTTTCCGTATTACTTCCTCTCCTCACCAGGAATTTCAGCCAAGCCCCCCCAGTCAGTAGTGAGGCTGAGTCTGGTGGAGGTGCTTCAGCTCAGGATTAAGAGGCAGAAGTGAGAACTGTGGCATGACTGCCTCTGCTCCCTGTTTTTTCTATAGGCTGCCTTCTCCCACACCCAACACCTTTAGATTCCTGATTTACTCTTTCAGCCCCTCACTCCAGGGCAACTCTTTGGAGCTGGCTTGCTCTCTGAGAAGTTGGATGGTTTCCCGGCAAACGCTGGAATGGAAGTGAAAGCCGGGCAGGCAGCACAGCTTCACTTCTTACCCTCCACAGCCTTAACCTCAAGGAACTGGTTCTCCTTAGTACAATGCCCATCGAATGTGAGCTGGTGATGCTTCCCTCTGTGCGATCCTTGTTTGCTTGCAGTGAGATGGCAGCTGAGCTGCTCTACAGACTGCCTTGGATCTTTCCCTTTTCTTTCTCTAAGAAGGGATACAGTTGAACCACAGCATCTAATTTTATATCAGTAACAGGCCAAGCAACAGCTGAGCCCCAAAGACAAGCACATAGAAGGGGGAACAAATTGCGTGAGTCAGACTAAAAGCTTCATAAATATTGACTGGTTTTAACAGTCCCCTAAAGAACAGAGAATCTCATTTTATAACTACATCTCCGTCCCCATTATGCACTCCCTCCTCTCAGGAAGCTGCAAGGGGAATTAGCCTCCTGGCTTATAAGCAAAATATTTTAATTCTTCTCTGCAGTCAAGTTGCTCTGGCTGGGAGTTTGCACCACACATCAGCAGAATATCTGAGGACCTTCCAGTGGTGCTTTAAATAACATTCTGGAGTGGGCTTTGTTCTCTCAAGTTGGCCCCAGTACAGAAGTGACTCAGTTAGAGGAGAAATCAGACATTAAATGTGTAAGGGGTGAGGGCTGAAGAGCACAGGGTGCATTTCACCACCTTCTCTTCTGATACCTACCAGATAAAGCACAGTTAGAGACCCAGAGGAGCAGACAGATGCAATAGGAATGTAGATAGAAGAGACAAATGGTAATAAGTCTACAGTGGTGATACAGGTAAGAAAGGTAGAAACCACGGGAGAAAGAAAGGACTTGGCTACAGACAATGAAAACAGCTTGGTGTGCATGTGAATAGACAGAGGGGATAGAGGCATGTGGTGGGACAGGTGGGAACACTAAGCCACTGCCCAGGACGGGGAGCAGTATGGCTCCTGTCTTTCTGACATTGTGTATAAAGCTCACTTCACCCCTGCCATGAGGGCAGCTCTCTTCTTGCCTGCTAAATGCTCACTAACTTCTCCCTGATGTATTGGCACTGTCAAGCCCCCATTGGCTTTCCCTCTACAAGGCATGTCCGCTCCCCATTTCCAAATTTCTTTGTTTTTCCTCACCCTTATCTTATTCTTAGGATCGTTCTAGGCAAGAAAACAGTGATACATGAATCTCTCCATATGTACCACACGGCATGAAGTCCTGGCTCTACCAGCTGAGACTACTTACTTGCAGCCAGGTCCCACACTCAGTACAGAGGTTGTGGGACAGTTTATACATGCTTTCTTAAGTACCTTAAGTAAAGGCCCTTCCCTAACAGGTCCTCCCTCAGCAGGTTGTTTGCTTTGGGATGAAACAAGCTATAGTTAAGTGGAGACCGTAAGACCATGACAAAGTCTGTGGGTGCTGATGAGGTTCAGCTGAAATATATGATGCATGTGATGTTTTACGTGGAGCTCAGGAAGCTCTGAAAAAGAGAGAAGATTCTTTTTTTCTTTTTCTTCCAAACCCCAAATGTACAGCATACAAAGTGGTCTGGAAACCTGCCACTCCAAACTGGCTCTGGAAAGTCGCCCTTTTATGTTCTCCTGTTTTCAGCAGCTCAACACTGCCTCCTGCATCAAGTCACTCCACCCCCTCACTGAATTCCACCTTCCAATTAGGCTTGCTGTGAAACAGCAGGGATTACTGCTTTGGGATTAAACTCAAATTAGATTATTTGGGGACTGCAGCCCTATCTTCATTAGAGCTAATGGCAAAGCCCAAAGTACCTTCAGAGAAACTGGGATTTTATATAACATACCTGAAAATCTTAATTGCTGCAAGATCTACCAATCCACCTGGAAGGGAAGAGGAATCTATGCACAGAGAGAAGCTGAACATTTTGAGGAAGATGATGTCAGAGAGCAGCAGGGGCTAGCTGTTCCCTAAGGAACAGGGAGCCAAGTGCAGTGATGCTGACAGCAGGACAGGGACCCATCCTGAGAGAGGCAGGCAGGGCGGGATCAGAGACTGCAGCCAGGTTCAGTCAAGAGTCCCAGTGCTCAGGGAAGCCCATGATGATGAGGCAGATCCTGGTCAAGATGAAAGTCAGAATCAGGCCTGATGACAACAATCAGAGACAAACACAGCTCAGCGAGCACCAGACAGGTCCACATGATGCCTTGAAGTGGCTACCTGAAAACAGAGGCTAGACAAGAATAAGAGAATAAAAGTAGGTATTTATTTGAAGGGCCTTTGAAGGTACACCTTGGGCAGTCAAGAGGCTACACCCAAGATGGACCCTGGGTCACGGGTTTTTCACACTTATTTATAAGTTTGGTCCATTTGCAATCAGGGTTAATTCTCCGATTATAATTTCCATTAATGATGTAATTACCCCAAGTTTTCCCCTCCTCTCCAAGGCTTTCGTTTATATATTTTGGGGCCTGGGACAACAAGGTGTCCTTGAAGTGCAAACCTAGAGAGGGTTTGTTATGTCTAACCAGCATGAGAGAACAGCAGCTAACAGGCCATATGAAATTTCAGAGTTACCTACTAGGCAGTACGGGATTTGAAAAATATAGAAGTTAAAACCTAAAGCATCACACGGAGATGGGACATATCTGCGGTCAAGCAGTGGAGTCCACTTGCAGATTTGGGTCCATCAATAGGGACCATGGGCAGGCAAAGACATAGCCGAACTCCAGACCAGCATTCCTCCAGCATAGCTCTGGGAAAAACAGGGGACCAGGCTGAGATTAAATGGGTCTCCTGAGCTGATGGGCAGAGAGGGTGGTGAGGCCCCACCTGAGGATGCTCAGGACCATTAACACCCTCCAGGCACTGACACTGTTATTCATCTCTGTCACACTCAGAGCTGGTGCAGCTGGATTTGGTGGCACCAGCTTGGACCAAGTCTTCTCTATTCCTGCCCTCTGGGCTGGTTGCGTTTGTTGACCCTTGTCAGTTTTCCAGTTTGGTTGTGCTGGGTTACCTGAAGTCTTCGTAGCTTTGTGAAGAGAGAAACTTCTATGCGAAGGAACAGACTGGGACCATGAGAGGAAGACATGGAGCTCACATCTTCATGTTCTTGTTGTCCTTGACACAAGTGGTCAGTGGATGATTATCAATGACATTATCAGTTATCAGACATTATCAATGAGTGAAGTAATAGAAAGAATATGGAAACTGTGTTGTTTTCCTATTGAGAAAAAAATACATAAGAACAATGAAATGTAATATTATTTCCATCACCTGAACCAATGGGCTAAGAGCAAAGGAATTTTCCAGGTGGGAGCCTTAGAGAAGCCCAACAGTGCAAATCAATTATCTCCTAACTTCAAAAAATAAAAAAATTCCACTGGTGCCTGGCAGCAACTGCCAGGCATCTGACCACCAACCCATCCCCTGAAAGCATCCACTCCTCACAGCATTCAGCCATCTTCCTTCTCATACGTGAATGTAGCATGGAAGTTCCTCACCTTCACCAGAGCCATCACTTGAAAGGTCTGGCACACTCTGTACATGAGTTGCTTTCGGGGCTGAATGATCCAGAACTGAAGTTTCTCCGCAGTGAAAGAGGAAATTCCAGGAATAGCTCAACTTCCTGAAGGAGTCTGCCAATAGCCCATGAGATCTTGTAGCCAAAGGTAGAGAAAAACAGTCAGAGATCTGTGGATTTTGCATAAACTTAGATGAGATGGAAAAACCCACTTTCTGTAACCAGGCAAAGTCAATTTCACAGCAGATTGAAAGACAGACTGAGATTTAGCAATTTAGCACTAAATTGGACTTGACTTTCCCTTAAGGATGTAGTTTTAAGTCAGAGCTGCTATTGTCCACACTGAACTCCCATGCAAAGTAGTGCTTGTCAAGTTATGGCCCCTGCTTCATGGGGGATGCTCACCTCTGAACAGTTTGAAACTGGCACCTTTGGGAGACAGAGGTGGCTGGAAAAGTGCTCCATTAGGACATAGGTGTCCTTCAGTCCGAAGAGAACTTTGTGCAGAAGGTGAGCACTTCAGATACCTGTTCACTAGTTCACAAGTCTGAGGGAAACTACAAGTTTGGTTAATTTGTACATATTGTATATGTATTATAAAATTTTGGAATATTTTCTCAGTAGAGAACTCTTCGTTAATGGAAGCATCACAATCATTTTTATAGGCATATCCCGCAAAAGATCTGAGCCTCTCCCCGTCCATTTTTGTTAATAATTTATCAAATAATAAAATATTACAAGGGTTGTTAAAAGGCTAGTCACTCAATACCTATCCAAGGCACAGAACAAGCAGTAGGGAGAGCTGGGGACGAGAAGCCAAAAGCCCAAACATGGAAATGATACTGTCTTTTAGTTGAGATGAAGTGCAGGTACCATCAGATGAAGCTATCTTGGGTAATCTGGAATGATGTGGTGTCAAGAAAGCACACACAGTGAGTCACTAGGAGTGTATGTACAAATCAGAGCTTGCCCTGATCCTGTCCCCCATCCCACCACGGGGGGAGTGCGCTGGCAGCTCTGTGGTGCTTCGTTCCTGGCTGGGCTTAAACCACGACAAGTACAGATGATTCAGTTCTGCAGGAAGAGGAGAGAGAGAAGTGAAGAACAAAGCCTAGCACTGTTACTACTACAATATTTTTCTTGGTAAGGTTGTTGTGGAAAAGTAGTAGCAGGTCCCTGATCAATAGTGATGGATAGGCAACAAATGGAAGTCAAACCAAAATGTAGTCATGGCCTGAGAAGAAATGGAATATATGCAATATGTCTCAGTACTTTGCTCTAAAATTATAAAGCAAGGCTGTGTAGCCAGAACCAGCATCTGACCTTCCACTTCTTTTTTTTCCCCAAGAAAAAACTGAAGACTCTTGCCCATCCTTGACGTATTCCATATCTACTGCCAAATCCGTACTCCCCCACTCAGACATAATCCCAAAATAGGGTGTGATGCCTTTTCCGTTGACAAAGCCGTAAGTCACAGTGAGCAAGACACACTCGACATTCTCCAATCAGCTAAATGAAAAGAGCTCTCCCCCTCTATTTCCCACCACTTCAGCACTCATTATATTTCACATTAATTAATATAGGCACTAGGAAGTGAGATGATAAATTACAAAACCCCATTAACCTGATTCTGTCCAAACTGGTAAAATATGGCAGCTTGTACATTAGACAAATCTTCCTTGCTAACGTGGGAGTCCTCAGGCTTGAACTCTGTTAAAGCAGCAGCCCTGAAAAAGTATTTTTAATGTATGTATGTACGGAGTGTGTATCAACGTGCGTGAACAGTGCACGCCTGTGGGAACATCAGAATTCATTAGACCAGTCTGATATGAGATATATTGAACAGGTTCCATCTGACATATGTTGCTGGGTTGTTCTGTCCACTCCCAACAGAGTGAATCATATTGACAGGTTGAATTATATCTCAAGAGATATTTTTCTCCCCTCCTCCAAAGGCCATTTGCAATCACAGCACATCCACTGCCTCTTAAAAGTGAGCTCATCTGGCGCTGGTTGCATTGAAGTCCTCCACCGTGCCTGAAGGAAGGATGCTTTTGGGCGCTGGGAACGTGGAGAAGATGTGGTCTGCCCAGCTGTGTCTGGGAGTGCTAACCATCCTGACCATGGCTCTGTGTGTCCCATCTACGCACGGAGACCCTTTTTTACTCCAAGGTAAGCTGGAATACAGGCTACATAACACAGGTAGGTGGTTATCTTTTTGCTTTGCTGCTTGCCATGGCCAATGCAACACTCACTTCTCTGGGAAAGAAAACAAAATGAACCTCGAGCTATACTGAACAATCTGTTAACATGGGTGCTAGCGAGAGGCTTGTTCATATTAGCATGAGCTAAAGCTGTCCTTCTGCTCTGCAGCTGGCTGTATGACATGTTCTGCTAATCAGTGAAAATATCAGATCTGGCGAAATCTGGTAACGGTAGCTTTTTCTCTCCCATAAAAAAATTTTAAAAAAACCCAACAAAGCATTAAAATATCAGAGAGTAGCAATTCTAGTACGTACCATATGAGATTTGACAGCTCATAAATGTCAGTAGTACGGTGATGCTGAACTTTTTTTCTTCACAGAACTTCTTTTTATATGTACTTCTCCCATAACTTAAGTTAATCTTAACTCGAATTTATACTGCAGGGAAATGTCAATCATTAGTGCTCTTTCTCGAAGAGACTTGGCAGTGGAAAAAAAAAAAGAGCCGCTAAATATAGGCTTGAAAATAACGTTGCTTTTCAAATTATTTTTCCTCTTATATCACCTATTTATTTTTGTAATTACAGTCAAAACATTCCCCAGGCCACTCTGTCTAAATCCTGTTTCTGTTTAGCTTTTACTGGAGTGTTTATAGCGTTGTTTTTTTTTTCCCCTGTAGCAAATCCCCCAAAAAACTAAAAGTAGCTATTTTGAAATTATAACTGTCCTTCATACTTAGGAATGAGGTTTACGGCACTCTATGCTAACTGCAGGTTGCTCGGCTCGCTCCCCTGGGTTTATTTCCAGAGATCACAATCGGGACCAGTGGCTTCAGCCGCAGCGTGAGGCAGGGTTATAGTCTGGCCAAATACTTGGAGCATCCCTTTGGCCAGTGTCCCTCAGCTTCTGCTGATTTATGTGATGTTAGCTAATGGAGCTAATTCCCACGTACTCTTAAGCATCCTTCAGGCTTGTCTGGTACAATGTTTTGTTTCATGTGTATCAAGAATAATTGCATTCATCCCCTCAGAGGGGCTGATGGCCATATGAGACTGCATTGAGCAGAAGTTGTAAAGATCCTGGAAGAAGAGAAAATAAGCCTTTCTTTGTAATTTCTTAGTATTTTCCATGGAATTCTGCAGGCACCTTCTAGGGATTTGTAGGGTCTGGCTGTGGGGCAGGGCTGTTCAGACCGAAGATTTTTTTGAATAGCCACTCTCCTATAAAGTCTGGCTCCTGTTCTGTCATTCTCAGAAATTAGTGCAACATTCTAGTCTCAGATGACTCTGGAAATCTGTTGAGCAGAGCTGGGAGGGTCTCAGAGCCTTCAGAGCACTGATTAGTCCCATCCCCTGTGTCTGTTGGTTTCTGCTGAACCCTTGACCTTCACAACCATTCATTTGAGGGCATAGCCACAACCACTGAAGTAAAACCACTGAGAAAGTGCCCTAAAGGGGCCTCTTAGAGAAGTCCAAATTGCTTTAGGACAGCAGCTTGGGGAGGTTTTTCCTGGAAGAATTCTGCTTGGTCTTGCTTTAAGTTCCTCCGCACTTGAACTCTGCTCAGGAAGAATCTTTCAGTAGTGGTGGCAAGCAGACAGAGCAGCCCCAAGGCTGACTGAGGACAAGAAAGGGCTGTGGGGCTGCAGGGCTTTTCAGCTGTGGTACCCACACCTCAGCCCTCATGAGGAGGGACTTCCCACCTTTGTCAGCCCAGGGAAGGTGCATGGAGTGAGAGGGGGAGCACTTGCAGGTTTGAGAAGAGAGGATGGTGTGGGTTCCTGTCTGGCTTTGCAGAGGCACCCACTCCACCCGCCTTGCAGAGGAGCTCGGGACTGTGTAAATCAAGGTGATGTGTCCAGCTCTCTGCAGCCAGTCGTGCTGATGAGGCTGCAGTGGAACTGGCCAGCAGCCCGGGGCTGGCAGGGAGGGCTCCCCATCCCACACCCTTCCACTGCGCAGCCCTCACTGCTTGGACATTTTATTCTGTGCTCACACACCTTCCTTTTCCACCGAGCTCCGTCCACCCTGATGAGTGCTGACAGGAGACATTTTCCTTCCACTTCTTAGCCTTCTTAATTTGATTAAGAGATTAATTGCACCAATTGATTAATTGATTCTTAATTTGATGAGATTGAGAAAGATGTGCTTTATGTGCTGCAGAGAACCGAGTGCTTCCAGAGAGAGAAGACACAAATCACGAGGACACATTGCTGACTCTGCTTCTTAATAAGAAATTCGCATGGCGGAGGCCAGAAAATATTGGTAAGTGAAGGGTAGGGGAGATCTCTGCTTCTTGAATCTGTGTTTGCATGAATGCAAGGAACCTGCTTCTCAGGTTCTTCAGAAATACCAACTGCTCAGAAAGTGGAAGCAGCACCCGGTATGGTGCCTACATGTGATTGATGTCAGATGCTCTCCATCATGGGGCTCTTGGACCTGCTTTTGCAATGCAAAATAAAGCTGCCAAAAACCACATACCCTCGATCCTCAGACACTCAACATTTTGCTGGGAACATGAGTGTGTACATAAGTAAAAACAAGAAAAGTTTCTGCTGAGTGACTGTGCCCCTGCTACCCCTGAGACGCTGTGTGCATTGCCTGGGGCATGGACCAGCTTCGGGAGTCACCTCTCCACTCACACCCTACACAACCCTGTGTGCTTTTGAGAGACAGCTCAGTGTCTTTAAGATATGCTGAAGCCAGCAGCATCTTGTGAGCATTTGGGGCAGGAGGATTTCACCAAGATTTTCCAGAGAGAGTGTGGTGAGATCCCTTGGGGTCAGGTGTATTTTGGGACAAGGGCAGGGGGAGCTCCTGCCTGGGCCTAAGCCCAGCTGGAAGAGGTTGAGACAACTGGCTTTTCCCACACAGCCACCAAAGATGGGCCCGGGGGAGGCTCTTCCTGTCTGTGCTCTGTGAACAGACACCAAATTTAAAAGCCGCCTGCCTGTGGCTAAACTCAGACCTGCTGAAGAGAAACTTGGGCTTTCCCTGACATGAGACACAGTGATCACAAGCACCAAATGGATTAGAGGTCAGCTATTCCCACAGCCACTGCAGCCAGGGGAGGGTTTGGGCTGGATGTGGTGGTCTTGGAGCAGGAAGATGCCTTTCCCTGTGAAAACAGCTGAGAGGGGGGCCCAGCAAAAATGTTGTTATGAAAATCCTTTTATCAAACTCACTCAGTCCTCTTCCCCAGACCCTTGTTAATACAGCAAGGCAGTGGTTAAACAAGCCTGGGACAAATAAATAAACATAAATAAATCAAGCCCTTATACTAACAAAGGCATTCTTCTTGCAAAGGGGATGCATTCAAGAAATAACATTTTTATGATAAGTTTATGGATTATTGCACTTATTACTCCTAGAGGAAAGGCTGCATTTTATGCCAGACAATTGAATATAGTAAATCTCTGAGCAGAGCACAGACAGAGGATTTACAGCAGGCAGTTTCTCAAGGCTTCACTCATAAATTAACTTCCTTCTCCCTGTCTGAGATAATCTGTTCCAAATTTCAACCGCTGTTCATTTTCTATTCATAGCAGTCATTGGCCAAACTTACAGTTTGCAAAAAATCAAGCCAAAACAGGCACTTGAAACTCTGAAAGAGGTAAAAATGTTAATAATAATAATAGTAATAATAATAATAATAATAATTCTTAAGTGACACTTTTGACCTACAGATATGCCAGGGTCTGTCTGTCTCTACCTTATGTGTATGTAAAGATATACTTAGCAGGAGTCTGCCTGAGGTCATTGCTGATAGTGCCAGGAGCAGAGCCCACACCTCCTGACTCCCTCCCCATCCCTACTCCCATCTCATCTCTCAAATCGAATCCTGATGTAATGGATTTGATTAGGAATTGCTGCTTTTACTGTTGGATGGATGTCAGAAAATATTCAGGATTTTTCAACAGAACTGTTTCTTTCTGGAAGGAGAAACCAAGAGGGCAGTCAGCTTTTTCTTGGCACCCTCCTGCTCAGTTTCAAACGTTCAAAAAAAAAAGCCCAAGTCTGGCAATGTGTCTGTGTGCTGAAGTCTTATCTGAAATCTGAAATCAAGGGGAATTATGTCTGAAATCCCCCTAATGATCCAGACCAATGCCTGCTGCCACATTAGGAACAGAGAAAAGAGGCAGCTCCAGGGCTGTTTTTTGGCTTGCTTGTGGGGCCCAGCAAAAACATTCTTTAGCTCTTTCCTGGCTCTTCTGCTTATTTTAGTGCATTTTTTCCCAAAGTAGCCCTTAAAACCAGCTGATCACTCTGCATTCCCCTCCCAGGAGAACTACTGTACCCGGTCACTCAGCTTTGACTGAGCTCATCTGTCTTATTAAAAAATTAACTGGTTTTGACATCAGTTTGAGTCTGCAATAAGGTACCTCAATCCTCAAGAGCAGTGAGACTGAAATTCCCCACCCCTGCAGCTTCCCCTTTTGCTATTCCAGGCTCTTTTCAGTTCAGCTGGATGTTTTAGGTCCTGTTCCTATGCACCTAACTCTCCCCTCCTTCTGCATGGGATATCTCAGGGCAGTTCCTTCATCCGCCTCCATAGTTTTTTGACAGTAATACAGAACTGATTAGCCTTGAGATCTCTAAGTCTGATCTGTGAGGCTGGGGCCCAGGTCTTCCTGCTCCCCTAACATGCAGAAGTGTGGAATCCATGCATTCACTGCTATGTGACTTTTCCTGTTGCCCCAGTCTGCCAGCCTGGATCTTTGCTGACTTATAAATCAGTAAGTTATGCTATGCTAAATTTGTGTCTTCTGACTTCTGCCTGCATGGGTGATGTGGGGATAAACAAATCTTAAAGGAAGCAATGGGATTTCATATAAAAGCCAGTGACAGAAAAGCCAGCATTACAGATTTGCAATTAGCAGGATAAAAATTAAAAATCAGCAAAGAGTTTCACCTGAATTGGTATCACACAGCAAGTGACCTCATTGAGCCAATTCCCCTACGGCCTGGTGAGCAGTAAAGAAGCCTCCCTCATAATGGAGAATTAGGATAAAGTCCCATAGCATTCAGCAAAGAAAACCTGCTTTTCTGTCCATTTCTGCTGTCATTCATTTGAAGATCACTAACAGGAGTTAAATGATAACTAGGTCTTGGCTTGTCGACCCCTGGAGAGGGCAAATGAAGAAAAGGTTTTTAATCTGAGCTTCAGGAAGCAATGCAGATACTGATGTTACTCTCTTCCCTCTTGCAGACTGGGAGCTGGCAAAGAAATTTGAAGAGCTTGAAGAGGTGAGAGGAGCAAATGCACAGACACACAGATGCATGCCCTTGCATGAGTAGTCAAACAATTGTGTAAGCTGTCCTTACGCCCTACCCTTCCCCCTGCTGCTATAATGTAAGCATGAATCGAGAAAAGGGAAAAGCAGAACCTGGGCTAAACAGCTGCACAAGCTGGAAAAGGTAAAAAGAGGACAGGGCTATAGACTGGTGCAATAAAAGCTGAGCAGCTCCTGCCTCTGTCACCAGCGAAAGGCCAGTGAAGGCCGAGCCAGGAAAGAGTTAAGCACCAAAGGAAATCTCCATAGGAGAAAAGGGAGTGGGAAGAGGAGGTCATGCTGCCTTTCTAGGCACTGTATGAGCTGGCTGTGTTAGGTAAAGGGTTGAAGTTGGAGGGAAAGCCACTGCCTACCCGAACCAGAATTTTTTCTGGACTCTGCTAGTAAGAGTGGCCCTACTCAAGGTCAGAGCCCTGCTGGGCTGACTGGAGCACACACACCCAATATTCCCATCCTACAGCCTGCCCAGGAATAGGGAAAGGTCTGCAGCAACCTTGGCATGGGTCCCACTGTGCCACAAACCCTGTGAGCAGTGGAAGTGCTTTTTTCCCCTTCTCAGGCCAGGTCCAGCTGTTCCAGCTGTTTGCATGAATGCTGGAGGTCCTGCTAGGTTCCACACGGCACTTTTCACTTCAGACTGAAAAATCATGGTGCATCATGCCAGACAGGCGGCTGCCAAGTCCTATACTAGCCCCTCGCTCCAGTGCTGAGGGACATTAAGCTCTGACTTTCTGGGAGCAGCTTTGCCGGAGCAGAAGTCAGGATGATGGCTGTAGATGTTCCCAGTCTACATGAAAAGAGTAGCTACAGAAGAAGAAACGCAGTGGACTGTCCACATTATAACCAAGGGAGGTAGCAAGAACTGTGAGGAACAGAGAGGAGGGACAACCCGCGGCAATGGAGAAGCGATGCCCTCTGCTGCAATGTCTGGATGCCTGGAGACCTCCTGTCCCAGCACTGTCTTGGCTCGTAGTGCTGCAATATCCTTCTACACAGCCTCTTCTCCACAGGAACTTACACCTGGGGTGGAAGGAAAGAGCAGGGAGTGCCTACACCACTGCCACCAAACAGGCAGCTTAATGAAGGAGGGCATGAGGAGCTATGAGTGCTCCAAAGGCAGATCCTGCAGGAATGGTCCTACTCCAGGGAAAACCCTATCCTTCCCAGTGATGCTGTCAGCCAGTCTTTGTAGCTCATTTGCCCTGCACTTGCCAGCACTCTGTGGAGCTCCTCACACTGGGGCCTTTGTTTACTGCTGTTTCTGTTTCTGTTTAAACAGCTGGAGAAGTTGAAGGATCAGCTCTCAAATGAGGACGGGTCAGAGGTGGCCTATGCCTTGGAAAGTCTCTCAGCATCCCAGCCCAAAAAACGCGGTAGGTTTTGAATTTGAGCCTTGCAGCCATCCTGCCCACTCTCATTTCCAGGGCTTCCTTTGTGCAACAAAGACAGTCACTGTAAACATGCCCCAAACATGCTGAAAAACAGCTGGTTAGCAGCTTTCCAAGGAGTCCTGGCCCTCTCTTATGGCTGGCTGCTTTAGCAGCTGGTAAGAAGGATTGTGTCCCCAACCCTGTCTGCCGTCGAGGCAGATACACCAGCTCTGCACACGCAGGACCTCATGGAGGCAGGCAATGTCACATCCTGCTTTTCACAGAGGAACGCGGGGTTATGCGAGCCATGAGTGCCTGCCCTGGAGGGGGGCAGTTCTGTGTGAACACGTCCCCGCAGTGCACCCCTCACTTTGCTCTGGCCTCAAAGCAACTGCTGGAGGCATAATGAGGCATGTGGACTGCAGGCATTCCCCTCTGCCAAGGTCAGTGCCTCCCCACAGAGAAAAAAGGAGCACTTGTCTGCTGCTAAAAAACAGCTAAAAAGGATGTGGAAATCAACCAAGAATGCAGGGAACTAAGATCTGGTATGTCCCCCAGTTGGTCTCCAAGCTTTGTCCAGTCTGTATCCAGTGGCTCAGGAGCACATTGCACCAGTGCTCCTGTGAAGCTGCCCCTGAGAAGCACACGGGCAATGCTGCTCATGCTGGCTTTCAATGGATTCCTCCACAAAGCAGTAGCAGCTGTGAACCAGAAGTCACTGATGACAGATCTGGCCTAAAAACAAAAGCGCTGGTTCTGCCCTTAGCCCACATGCTCTGTGCACGTGGAAGCTGACAACTGCCAGACAGCCAAGAGAAAATCCCCTTGTGCAAGGCTTGCTTAAGTGCTTAGGTGATCCTTAGGCAATATGCAATTTATAAGCACCCCTGGAGGCTGTCATTAATTTGGATAATGTAATTCATGCCCCCACCAGTCTGGAAGGTTTAATGTAGATAAAACTACTTCCCTTTGCCAGGTTTAAATCAGATTCTGACTGAATCAGAAATGAAAGCAGAGAATCTTTGTCTTCATCTAAAGTCCTTCCAGTCTGGGAGGAGCTCATGCTTCAGCATGAGCGCTGCTGATTCAGAAGGAGATTTCTTCCAAGATCCTGCTTTCAAAAACCAGGTAGAAATCTCTTCGTATACTTGATAACAGGAAACTCACATAGGATTCATGCTGGTTGTGATACAGCTACCTTTTCCAACATCAAAATATACATCCTTCCCTAATTTAGCCTTCTTAGAAGATTCTACAGAGATCAGTGTTGTTTGGATGATGCTTGGTAGCAGAGTGGTAGTGACTGGGTTTAAAAAAAAGTAAGAACTAGATCCAAGATCCAATCTCTCCAAGTCAGTATCCTGCTCTTCCAGTCAGCCACAGGTGAAAACCCCTGCACACACCTCTGAAGCAGCAGAACTGCTGACCAGTAAACAGGAAACAAAAAGCTGGTTCCTGACATTGCTGAAGTAGAACAAAAGGAACCCTTTTAAATCAAGCAACATGAAGAGAACTTTTAGACCCCATGTTTACACTATGAGCAGCTAAAAGAAACATCTTCCAAAAATGTTATATGAAGTCAAAGCTGGTTATTGAGATGTGTCCTGAAAGCACAATGCTGGCTTCATGCCCCAGCTCTCTCAAGACATGGGTCTTTTGAAACCTTCTCCAGCGCTAGAGTGGGAAGTTGGAAAAAGTCCCTTATATGCTGACATCTTTCTTTTGTATCCCTGCACAGCCTGCTTTTGGAAATACTGCATCTGAAGGCTTGTCAAGACTGGAGGATGAAGATGAGCCCTTCCCCAAACTGCCTTGCTGGGTATTAACGTGTTAAGAGTTTGTTCTGTTCTCTCATCGTGCTGCTGATTTGGATGCCATCCTCCATGACTGCACCACAGCCAAGTCTAACGGGGACCGAGACAGGAGCTGGCAGCCCACTGCCACTCTCTACTGTTCCTTCCTTCCAGGTTTAACCTACCATGATCTTCCACTTGGAAGATGCTTCCCAACTTTCTGTGCTGCCCTGCGTGTGCCATTCAGGCTGCTGCCACTGTACACTCTCCCCCTTCTCACCAGGTCCCCTGAGGCACCAAACACTGACTCAGCTTCCCTGGGCTTGGGGCTCTGCCCACACCTGCAGACATTGCTCTCAGTGGTGTCTGGGTTTCCTGTCGCCTCCTGAGCAGGTCTGTGCTGCCCTGGTGGCCGCTGCTGGGACGGGAAGGCAGGCTGGGTGTGATGTGAAGGGCTCAGGGCTGCCTGCCTCGGCTTGCTGAGCCAGCGCTGCTCCTCACCGTGTTCCACAGTGTGCACAGGGGAGGGCAGGCAGAGAGCTCTGGATCCTTTGGATACCATTCCAATAAAGATTTTCTGTTGCACAGAAGCATACGTTGTTTGCTTTCTCAACCCCTGCAGGGGCCCGAAATGCAGCACATTTCCCTTGATGTCGGCTCTTGTTACCTTAATGGTTCATGTGGAGTTCACATTGGAAAAAAGGCTCCCATTAAACACTTAGGGTTTTAATGTGCCTGAGAAACAGGCCCTTCCTTTTGGCCAGGATCAGGAATGAGAGCTGGGTCTTTTTCATAGATATGTATGGGATACTGGCCTTATTGGACTGGACCAGACCCACTGGTTTCTACCTACTCACCCCAAAAATATGTTTTGAGCAGAGATTTTTGGTTCATCTGGCTGGTCAATGCAGGTGCTAGCCGGCCTTTTCTACTGCAGAATTATATCTGGCCCTGTCCAAAAGGAAAAGATCACAATCCATCAGTGATTCCTACATATATTCATCTCAAGTCACATTATCCACACTTACTTGCAAAAACAAAAGACCTCATTCCCAAAAACATAAATTCAAAATAAATCCCGATGTTAACTTTGAGGTCTCCAACAACATAAATGAGAGCAGGATCTGGTAGCCACTGTGAATATGTGGAATGATTTTCACTAGCATTGAACCTTCTCTCCAGCCCTGTTGAGCCATGCGATTTAACTGTGGCTTACATATTACATATTCTTCCAAACGTTACCTCTCTCAAAGCTGTAATTGCCATCCTACACTCATTGCCTTGGGCGCTGGCAAGAAGCACACGCTTACCACAGCAGTACCTCTCATGTACTTCATTAACAGGAGACCTATTCATCCTGTTTCAAGCCAAAGCCGGCATCTAGGGAATAAAGATAGCTTGCTTGATTATATCAGTGAAGTCTAATGACATGCAAAATACAGTTTCCTGTTACCATTAGTTGTTTGTTATTTCCTTGGTGGTGATTCAGAAGACATTTCCCATTTTCTGTTGCTTTTGTATGAGTGAAAAGGTACGTGGGAGCACGCTTTCACATACCCTCACACTGGCACCAAATCCAGGAAAAAATTATACCCTATGGACAAGAATAGTCTGTCTCTTTCTTTAAGAGTTTAAGTGCTCCAGGTGAAAGGGAGATGTGTTCCAAGAGTTGCACCGAGTGCCCCAAGCTGGTGTTGAGCTCAGATGATTTCAGCTTGCAGGAAATCCCAGTGCAAGAAAAGGCCAGAGCAGCAGGCTCCATCTGTCACCTGTTTGCTGTAGTCATGCTTTCCTGACCTGGTGTGACAACTCATCAGCAAGTCAGGAGAAAGAATACAGCGTCTGCGGATATTTAACAGCTTGCTCTGACCCTAGACAGGAATTCCCTGGAGTGCAATGCATCATGCTGCTTAGCAGTGATTTTGTGCTACATGCTATCAGTGCAGTTACTTAAGTGCTTATCGTACCCAAACTACCCCTATTTCCTGACAGGCACTCTGTGCTGCTGTATGAGATGCTTCTGCTGCAGAGATCAGCATGTATTGAATGCAATTTATTAACTAATTAGAAGCAGAGGTGGTGTTGTTCCCCCCAGGCTTTCCCTCTACATGTCACTGTGGGGGTCCTGTCCTTTCTCCTAAGCACGGAACAGAAACCCTTCTCCTCCACAGAGCAGCTGCTCACACCTTACCCACGCTTGGGCAGTCACTCTTGCTAAAGTTAACGACCCACAGGCAATAATTAAAGGGATTTCCCTGAGACATTCTAGTAGACCATGTGGATTTATTAGAAGAAAATCCTCACAGACATCTGAATGGATTTGCAAATCCAGGCAGCACAGGGCAAGTCTAGTGTGCAACGGATGCTGCAGTACATCTTCATTTCACGTTTGCTGATCTCCATGCTGTGCACAATGGCTGGAGCCATCCAATATTGTCTACAAAAACAAACTGTGGTGTTTGGCCTTTCAGACATCATCCTATCTGAAACAGCACTTGCCAATTTACAGATTTTAAAGAGTGCTTCTTGAGCCACAGGAAGTCTCAGTGATGGACGAGGCAGAGGAATAGAAAGATTGTTGCTTTCTCCCAAGTCATCCACACAGTGAGGTGGGAGCAGGACTGAAATTTCCAGCTCCCAGTTCTACCAGCACCACCACAGACCACTCTGTCCTGCTTTGCTTTCACATTTCCCTTCAGATGGAGGGCATTCCTGCACATAACTTTCAGTCTTTAAAACCCCTCTTTTTTTGGAAACCCAGGCTAATACCTGCCAAATGTTAAATACTTCTATGATCCAGCAGTGTCTTTGCAAAGCCGCCGTGTTAGCACTAGATTCCTCCGATCTCCCAAAATATGTCATGTACTGACTGTCCATGGTTCTTTCGACTGGCAGCTGTTTGAGTGGTCAGGTCACCACTTCCATAATCTGCCCATGCCCCATACATATGGCTGCCCTGCAAGCAGATTATCTGCAGCCTGTCTGGATGAGCTCAGTGCAAGGAGATAAATGTTCCCTAAACTGCAGGGCAGGCTCAGGATGGATGGTGGCACTGCACTACATAGGACTGCCTGGGACTGCGTTTGCAGGCTGCTTCTAGCACGGACTGAAAATCTTGAGTCAATCAGTCTACGTGCACCCACTCAATCTAGTTCACAGACCCTTCACTTGGAAACCTAAAGACAGAAAATTAGCAGTGGGACCAGGAGAAAAATAGGAAGCAAAAACCCAAGATCATCACATATGGACTTACAGACCTTCTTTTTTTTCTCTGACTTTCAAGAGCTTGGTCTAGAAAGCATCTGCAGTACTTCACCTCACACACAAGCACTGACAGCTCACCCACCAAAGGGGGAATGATCTCCTAACTCAGCTGGAGTGCTCTGGCAGATGGCAAAGATAGGGACATCTCTTGATGTGAGTCACTGGTTTGTGCAGCTGCTCTCAGCAGCATCAGCCTATGTTAGAGATGTCAAGAAAAGTGAAGTTTCTTGCAAATTTTCTGTGCCTGGGCCAGTCTTGGTCTCTGGGCAGGGCTGTAGGCAAGGAGGAAAACGGGAAATGCCCCTGTTATGTCTGAGTTCATGAATTAGATGTTACCTGCCCTTCTGAGTGGGAGCCTCACCTCCCACCACGGCTGAACCAGGGCAAATGTCCCAAAGCCCCAATACCCACAATTACACAATTACAATCCCAACTACTTTTTTTTCATTTTGGAGCTGACTATTTTCCCCCATTTTTCTAGCTGATGGCCAGGTGCCTTGTGCCTCATACAAGATTAACACTTAATTCCCATCTCCAGCCTTACTCCCTGCCTAACACAGGGTGTCTGGCAAGAGTAACGTTTTTTTTCCTTAATCCTGCATAATCTCTTTCTCAATGGGTGTTCTTTTGCAATGCTGAGGATGATTTACACCCAAGAATAGCAATCCAAGGAATTTAGCTGACATGGACCAAAGTCCAAGAAGGAGAGACTATGTGAGGTTTAGAAAACATCAGCTAGGAATCTGAGCATTGAGATGTCAGCAGACAGCTATTCTCAGCAATATTTTATAATCTGGAAAGAAGTGAAAAGGATGAAAGAGGATTTAAGATAACCTGTTTTACTCTGAAATGAAGTGGAGAGGACATGTTTACATTTTGCCAGAGTGAGAAATACTTGAAGTTTTACAGCTGGATTCCGACCATGCCCTGTGTGCACATCAAGAGGCTAAAATAAGGCGAATGATGCAGATGGCCTTGGAAGCAGATGACTTCATATTTGGACGCTATCCTATGTTATGCATAGGGAGGAGTAAAATGTATTCATCACCTAAAAGTCTCACCACATTTCAGGATCTGCCATATGATGAACACATGTCTAAATATGGTGCAGAGATAAGAGAGAGACTACTCAAAACATCAGGACAAATGCTAAGGTCTTGTCGCTGTTCTTATTCGGACTAACTCCTAGTGAAGGCAGAAAACATCTCCTTCCAAACAGATCAAACACATTCTAGCCTTGTCCCATAACTGTTATATCCTCCATTCATCTACCAAACAAGTCTCCTCCAGAAAGAAATGTGCAAAGCAAACTGTCTGCTTTTCATGGACTGCTGTTGGCATCTCTGGAAGTTTTATTTTCAATCCAAAAAATCTCAGTCCTGGCTAGGATAATAAACTTCTGCAAGTTTAACAGATAAATGCCACGCAATAAAAAATATACATATTCTCCATTCCTTCCTATCAGTGACACTGTGCACAGCTATGAGAGCATTCTGACCTATTGAACTGAATATGGTATTATTTGTAAATGCAACATTTGTAAAACGCAACTTGAAACAGATTTTGCGGGAGGTCAATTCCTTGAGTGCTGTATTATTAGGCAAAGACAAGACATGCTGCGAGGCATCTTCCATATCTCTGTAATGCTTCCAATACAGCATCACTCATTCAGAATAGAAGCATCTGTAGGCAAAAAAAAAAAAAAAAACAATAAACATTACATTTTCCAATGTCAGAAACGCAAGTGTTGGACAAACACACTGTAAGGTTGACTAGAGGAGATTAAAAAGTTAGGAATACTTGTTTGCTCGTAGAGAGGTACTCAGTGGTAAATTAGGGCATTCCATCGTTATAAGAAGCCATCATTCCCTAAGCCACTCTTCCCAAGCCCGCTGGCATGACTGAGTACCTTCAGCAACAGAGAACATATGGGTTCTCCAAGCCTGCCCACACCTGGAACACTTTGGCTTACCTGCAGGAACTGCTAACCCCTGGTGTTGCCGAGGTGGCTCACTCCAATCCGGTCCAGAGGAACTCCAAACCTTCTCTTAGGCAGCTCAAGCACTTTCCTGCACAAGGGAAAAAAACAGAGGGAGAGAAACAAACAGGAAAAGACATCTGTGAATAATCAAAATGTTACTACGTGTTTGATTCCTCCATTCATCCCACTAACACCTTATTGTTCAGATAGAACGGTGGTTCAGGAACAGCCAGAGATGTGAGTGTTTAAAAATAAGATGCTGCACTTGTCTTACAGAAGGCTGGAGTTGCAGCTGTTTTACAGACTAGCTGAGCTTGATCTACCACCCCTGTTTTTATTTGGCAGCAAACTAACTTCACAGGTCAACTGCTACTCATAAAAGAAAGGTGATACACTGCCTTTATAAAGGGGAATTGTTTCCTGCACAGTATCACATATTGCAGGTGACCCATTACCCGGGTCTTTGAAAGCTCCAGGGCCAGCTGGGGCTGAGGTAAGCAAGGAGGTAGAACATATTGGACAGTAATAGAGGGGACAAGTCAGAGATGCCCTAGCAAGGTTTTTCTATAGGTTCTCTGGTAATGTACTGTTCATCAAAATTGTATAGTAGCAATCCTTTGATGAGATTGAAAAGGGGAAGGTTTTGGGGTTGAGTTTTTTTTTCCTCTGTATGGTAAATTTCCTGACAATTTGATGAATGAGAGCATGAGGAACGTGTGAAAGAATTTCTATGCAGAAGTATTTTTTGCAGTTTTTTATATAAAATAATAAGCTTTCCCATCTTAATTCAGCATTTTTGAAGCATTTTTTCCACCACCAGAAGTTGGTTTTTTTTTTAATTAGTTGTGGAAATGGCAAGATTTCCTGCGGCTGAGAATAACCTTAACTTTTGCCCTCAGAAGTACTTTCCAATGAAATGCAAGTCCAAGAGAAGCCCTGGAAGATTAATTCTTTATCGGTCCTTGTCGAGAAACATAAATAAAAATAAGTCTTGTTCTGTAAGTTGGCAACTGCGAAGTAACAAGCAGGAGAGAATGCTGTGGTGCGCTCAAGTTTAACTTCGTGCCAGCACTGTTAAGCTCCCTCCCCTGGGGCCCCGGGGCTGTGCACACCCCACCCAGAACTGTGCAGCCCTTGGTCGCATCTGAGCAGGCTCCTTCCCTCACACCTCTCGGGCGTGGGCTGCAGTCCAGATGCATCATTCCAGCGTCCACAGCCCCGCTGTCTCTTTCCTAGCTGCTTTTCAGATGAGGTCAGGGAATGGGAATTGGTGGTGTGTCCCGTATGAGGGAGCACATCAGTCGCTCTGGAGCGGTAAAGAACGTGACAAAGGAAGGGGAGCCATTTGTTTGGCCTGTCCCTTCCCCAGGCACCAACTCAGCCAGCACTGCTGCACCAAGCCCTAGGGGAGGCAAAGGGGAAGAAAGCCAGGACGGCCCAGCCCGTCGCCTCAAGGGCAGCACTGCTTTCCCCCCACGTGGAGGCACAAAGGGGGGACAGACGGGACACTTGGGCTGTCAGAGCCGTACTGAGCCTGCCTGGAGAAAAGGGGAATCAACTCCCCGGACTGGAATCGGATGGCGAGGGTGGGGCGGGGGCGGTATTTCTGCCCCGTGAGCTGCAGCGCTGCCACGCTCCGTGGTCAGAGGAGGGGGCGGTGGAGCGGAGCCGTGAGAGCGGCAGCGCAGCCGAGCGTCCCCTCTTGCGGCCGCGCCGCGCCACGACAGCCCCGCCACCGCGCCACCCTCCGCACCGCAGCGTCCCCGGGTCGTCGCTTAGCAGGGACAAAGTGACTTTTTCTACTGAAAACAGCCTTCTCTAAGATTCCCGGAGTTTCTTTCTCTCTGTCTGCTTGTGGATCTTTCTACGTCTCCTGCATTCCTGCACGCTTTGCTCGTGCTTTTCGAAGTGTTACAAGCCGATGTTGACGCCAGACCGGGATCTGGGCTCTCCCATAATCGGTGGGTGTCACAACAAGCTGTTAAGTGGGCTTACCTTTGATCTGCACTTTTCCAAAAGTTTCTGCTTTGTGCCAGGCACTGCACGCACTGCACTGATTCGGGGGGCTCAATCTATTTATCAGCTTTCAATTAATTTCATGGTCTCTAAAAATCACCGGCTGAGCTCGTAAAGGAATGAGCTGTTTTCTACTGGCTGAACGACTGTGACAGGGTGCTCAGTCCTCTGTTTTACTGCTCTAAGTGCGGCAGCCTCTGCCTGTTTCTATCTAAACGTTTCTATCTAAAGGTACTTTTCTATTAAAAGCCTTATTCCGCTTTCATAGCATCTGTCTGATCTGCGCTCCCTGCTGGTGGTGGTATCAGACTATCACTGCAGTAATCAAGGCAGCTCAGGTGGTTCTAATAAGTGGCTCAACCCCACACTTAAAAGCTAAACAGCTCCCCTAAAGTGATAATCTCAATGCAAAACTGCAAAGTATGCTGATGCTGCTGGGAAAGGGGGAATTTCGTGCAGCGTGTCACTCATTTTCATGAGCTCCTTATTCAGAGACAAGCTGTTTTTCACCACAATTTCCCTTTTTTTGTTTGTTTGCTTTTTATTGTTGTTTTGGGGTTTTTGTTTGTTTCTTTGTTTAGTTTTTCCATTGTACTGCACATAGAATGAAAGATTTCCATCCAAAAAACATGAGAAAAATTGGAAATACCATGTACCTTTGCAAAAAAGCATTGTTTCATAAATTACCTTTCATTTCTTTGCCTGGAAAGGGAAAACATGCTAAAAAGCAAATGAAGAGTGAGCTGATTTTGATATCTTGAAGAGGTGGACAGAACAGAATAATTCTACTTAAGGTTTTAAGAATTTTGTATTTTATCACTTTTGGCTGCAGCCAAACAGTCCTAGTGGCAGACTGGGTGGATAAATGGAAAAACAACAAGAAAATATTGCAAAACTTTGTTTGAAAAAAGTACTTGTGTTATTGACTGGCTCTTGTGAATACTTTCCATTTCCAGATTAAGCTTTAAGCATGTTATTAAATACTTTGTGGCATTAAGGATTCCATCCAAGAGAAGACAGTTACCAGAAGAGCAGAACAAGACAGGGAAGCGCTCTCAGATACAGGGAACAGCCCCTAAAGCTTTGCCCCAAACTCGCTGTCTCTCCCCAGCCACACTGAGCATCATTCACTGCTTAGTGCTATTATAAACAAGTTTATCTTCAAACACATGCTGTGAAGATATTGCTGTATTGATTAAACCCTGATTTTTCCAAAGTTGCTGGAGGTCTTGAAGCTCATTCTACTGTCTGTCTGCCCATTTTCATGATGTGTCCTCCATCTTTCTGCTCAAAACATGCACTCCACCACACCTTCTTTCCATCCCAGTCTCAGGAGCACCCAGCCCTGCCCCTTTGCTTTTGAACCTCAGGCACATTTTTTGCTTTAAAACAAGCTCATAATCAGAAATGTAGTTTTAAACTGAATGTTAGCTCACACCAGCTCACAGTGGAAAGGAGTGTACTGGAAAATTGCATGTACTTGAATGTTGTCTGGCAGCTGTGTAGCACTGCAAGGATAAATGAACTAGTGCATGGATTACACATCACAGCTGAAGGGTGACACACTGTTTGAATGGTTTCTGATCAGAGGCGCCTCACAACTTACCAGCAAACCTGCTGGGGGCTAATGCTAACCAATCAGTGTCCAGAACACCTACCAACAGCCTTCCTCCAACTTTCTCGCTGGCAGGACCATTTAAGAGTTTACCTCTGTTTGCCTTTAACATCCACAGAGGATGAAGAAATTCTGTCAATTGGGGAGCCAAATCCTGGGAAGCTTCTTTTCTTCTTGGTCTCAGTCACCTCGTTCTCCAGAGATACCAAGTCATCAAGAAGGAACAGTTTGGCTGCCAGGTTGGTGGCTGACTTCTCTTCACTGGCAATGGGATGTGCTCCCACACCCACAGCAGCAGAAGGCTCCAGAGGCTGCAAAAGAAAACAGTAAAATTTCAGTTTGCTGGCTGCTCGGGTCCCAGAAAAAACCATTTCAACCAGTGTCATAGCAGCAGTCCTGTGTATACAGATCTACTAGGACACAGAAATTGGGACAATGTTTTAAAACAAAGTTCCTTCTCTGAAATGTGGCCTTTTTCCACCCACAGGATTTTGCTATCAAAGTCTGGAAATTTTTTTTTATAGAACTGAACTTGCTTTCATCATTATTGCAAGAAATATTAAAATTTGTTACTTCACAAAGCCTATTTCTGCAGGCCATCCCACTATCTCTCAGCACTGTGATTGGTATCACTTACAGCATGAGCTGAGTCATTTAAACCTTCTGAAAGATGCAATTACCAATGCCCAACTCCAGTGTCCATCCTGATAGTTTTCAGGAAACTGATTTTTGTTTTTTAAATGAATGCTAATAAATAGTAGTGAAAACTTCTACGGAAGTTTCCGTCCATATCTGACAAATCAATTAATTGTTAAGTAAAACATGTTCTAAAATAAACTTGCTTAGTACTGACATTCAAAGAAATTATGCAGTAACGCTACATGGGGAGGAGGAAAGGAAAGAACACTGTTGAACTGACACAACAATTTGAACCTTAATTACAACACTAGGCTTAACAGCATTTCAAAACCAAACTTTGCTATAAAAATAGCTGAGAATATTGGGGTCTATTGAGAAAGAAATTAAACAAATCAAAGTGAAATACTTGTTTTGCATATAACAGAAAAATACAGGGCAGCAGTTAGTCTACAAGCCCAAATCATTGCGTCTTTGAATGAAATGTTCGCCTTCTTGTTCCACTTGATCGTCACAGAATTAGATGGAAACATTACAACTTACACCATCAAACAGGTTTTACTCTATCGTTAGAAGCACACCACTGTCTTTGTTATTCATGCGTGGTGGGTTTAGTACACGTAGGAAGGAAGGCATCACATGGATGATGCAATATCCTTGTCTACTCCAGTTGTGGTGGGGATGTTTCCCACTACTGATGGGTGGGATAAACAGTGATGGAGTGTATAAAACTGCGACCTTTATATGAGAAGCACAGGACCACAATGACCACACCCATGGTGTAGCACTGTTGATACTTTTGTAAAGGATCTCAGTGTCCCCCGACTCTGCTTTTTGTGAGCCTCAAGCACACAGAGCAGTCCTTTCTCTTCTCCTTCAGGGTTATAAAACTATCATAGAGGTTTGCAGCAGAATGAGGCCTTTAAAAAAGACTGAACTCTTCCTTCTGATTAGTGGGGATAAATACCTACAATAACAGTTGAAACTAGAAGGGCGAAAATAGCCTCTGCTCTTGAATACCTCGCAATCCCACTTACATTGTCTTCAAAAGATAAAATGGAATTTTAAGAAGTAAAGTGACAGCTAAAATGATAATCAGAAGTAGAAAACAGTTTTCCTCTGGTGAACCACTGAACAAAGTACAACTTCACAGATACGCAGAGATGAGAGTGGGTGTAGGTGGTATAGTGGAGGGTTTGCAAACTTAGGAACAGCAATGAAATGAATAAAAACTGGAAATTTTTTCCTCGAGAGAAAGAGCTTCCCAGTCCACCCAGTGAAGTCACCAGATGGTGGATTTAAAATAAATATAAGGAGTTACTTTTTAAATACAGCACACAGATGAAGGGGGATGCATTGCCAAAGGACGTCATGGATGCTGAGTTTTTAAACTGGTTCAAAGAAAAGTTAGGGCCCATCAGCAGCTAAAACATGCGCTGGGGTCCAGTGTAAGTCTCTAGATCTAGAAGTCTGCAAAGATGTTCTGTTCTTACATTCTTTTCACAAAAATCTATCCCTGATAGAGGCGGGACACCAGGTCTCTGTGGCACCAGAACAGCAGCTGCTGCAGCATTTTGTATAATCAAGTCATGCTTATGTGAAGACAGAGAACAAGGTAGAAGGTCCATCAATATTCTTCAGTAGCCATCTAATGTTTAAGTTGATCTTAAAACTTACCTAAAAACCCTAGGGCCAAACAGTGCTACTTTGAGTAAACTTTTAGATACTTCTTTTTTTTTTTTTTTATGGCATGAAACCATTACATAAATAGCTTTCCTGCCAAATCTGCCTTATGTCAAGATGACATAAAAATAGGGAATGCAGTAGAAGTATTTTCAGGTGCAACCCCTACATATCATCCTGGGTGAAACATGAGACAACTCTCCTATTTCATCTGCCACTTTCCTGTGCAAGCTTAGGCAAATGACTTTGCTCCTTTCCCCTCCTGGTCTAGTCTGTCTCCTTTAATTTGTAACTTTCATGCAGGTGATCTTCTCTCAGGGATCTCCTTATGGCTTCTGAAAGCTGCAGCTTTCTCATGCTATTATTTGTTTTTAAGAAGAAGAAGAATTAAACTTTCCCTTCAGTGTTAGAGGAGTTTGCTTTCTCCCCTGCCATCATCTCCTTCCGCTCTTCAGGAAGTTCTCTATCCACTGGACAATGTTTTAACACACAGGAAATCCCCTGGTGTTTCAGGAGAGGCTGTGAGAATTTGAGTGGGACCTCATTCAGTCTGTCCCCCCCAGAGCCATGCAATTTGCATCTCTCTCTTCTTGAGACTCCTCCTCGGCCCTTACAGAGTCAACACTGATCCTTCACCTTCCAAGAGTGTTTGGATACTCCAGCGTCTTCCTCACCCTGTGGCTAAAAACACCCAAGGAAGAGCAGTTATGTGACAACCACCAGAAACCTTCACCTACCTCCGGAGCTGCCTCTGCAAGGAGCACAGAGCTGGAGTTCCACCACAGCAGGGCAATCACAAGGGCCAAATGCACCACCACGAGCTGGAACTGCAGCATCTGCAAAGGAGAACAATCTATTAATGACCCCCCAGCTGCATCCCTGAGGAATCTTGCTCCACAGGTCCTAAAGTAGTAAAAACCAAGGGAGACTCTCCTCAGAGCTTGTTAATAAGTTTTATCTGTCAGAGTCACTGCATAAAACCCAGCAACCAGATAATGCCAGCTGAATGCTCTTCACCTTCACATGCAGAATCACCTCCCTCCTCTGCTTCTATACAGCCCTGCCAATATTTTGATTCCTTTCTGCACGATGGTGCAGTCCTTGCAGTGGCAGCAGCGAGGAATGCAAACTTGCCTTAAAAGCAGATTAACTGGATGCTCACTTGTAAGCAGGGAGACTTTGGCTTGTAGGTCCCCAGGTTGACTCTGACCTCCCCACATGCTGGAGAGATGCTTAAAGCTGTGGCAGAAGTCATATACCCCTCCAGTAGCATTTTGAAGACAAGGCTGCATTTACTAGTTCTCAACATGATCTAGTGGGAGCCACAACTTCCAGTGGGATCCTGCAATGAAATTATTCACACGCGTGGGAGAAGCTTGCATGGGGATGTGTTGCTCAGACTGGTGGTGATCTGACCATGTGTCACAGCTGCAGAACTGCAGAAGCCTACCAAGCCTTTGAATAATGCAGGGAGTTTTGGGAGGCTTGGGATGGGTAGGTGCTTGCTGCAGGAGCTATCTCTGGCCACAGGTTTAGCCTACATTGTTTAAGCCCCTGTTCGGATCTAGATCTTAAAACCTGATGTGCCTCCATATCCCCAGATGGAAATGTTTCAGATGATGTTAACAGGAGCTAGGCTGGGGCCTTCTGCCAAAGGCATCTGCTAATTTGGTGTTTTCTCTGTCTCCAGGTCCTGCCCCAGAGTATAATTCAAGTCTGATTTTGCCATTCTTTGCTGATTCTCCACTTAGCAAAAGCAGAAACACGAAGAGTGTACGTATATAGATGCATATATAATTATTATTACTATTGTCCATAAGGGATGGGCAGGTAGGAAGAAAGCTGCTGAGTACTCTGTAGGGAAGAGGCAGACTGAGTTCACTGGAATCAAAGGACAAAGTCCAAGCACTTAGCCAGGTGGTAGCACCATCTCTCAGTCCAGCAGCAACAGCTGTTGCTTGACATAAACACAGGGGTCTGTCTGGGTGTTTTTAGAGCTGTAACCCTCTACAATGTATATTTTTGTATGTGGGTGTGCATTGAAATTTGAAGTAGCAGTCTACTACCTTCACAGGTAACCACATCCTGATTATTTGGATACAGAGATGTAAAAATAAATGGCAAGGTTAAAAACATATGTTTATTATGGTTAAAGATCTGTGCTGGTATTCATTCAACCCAAAGAATAAAGAGCTAAAAATAGCAACTGGTACACTAATGAAAATAAACACTAAGGCACCTGCAACACTAAAGACATTTGATTAACTGGTCAGAACTCGACGCCAGTGAAATTAGAAACAGAGGAAATTGTAAGGACTTAAAGCTTGGCTCTACTTCCCAAAGAAATAAGCATCTAAAGAGGTGGTGTCACTCACTGAAAAGGGAGCAAGACTTAAGTCCAGCAAGACCCTGTTGTACTGATTTTCATGCAGCAATGGGACCAAGGCAGGAGAAAGAGGCCAGGTTATTGCAGTGGAACAGTTCAGCTTTAGAAAAGCATTTGCAAAACTAATGATGCAGTGAGCACTATGTAAATACAATTCAAATCACACTTTCTTCTGCCAGTCTGGGACTTAGTTTTACCACCTTCAGCCATGTCATAGGATCTTAGCTGTTAAAAGCAGTTATTGGTCCTTCTCCTTAAATTCATTTGTTGCAGTTGGTCAAGCAGAGCCCTCTGGCCAAGGGGCTTTCCCAGCCATGCACTGGCTATTGCTCCACCCCATCCATATCTTACCTTGACACATTCCAAGAGAGACTTTAAGAGAGGCTGGACAGTATTTGTAACTGAAGGAGAATAAGCAAAGCTCTGATAAGCTTTTCAAGATGCACCCTTACTATACGTATTGAAATTCCATCCTTCCAGAAAATTCTTCACCACCAACTTCGCAGAGCTAGGTCAAGGGATTGGTGTATAATTCCATGTCTTTAGTATCTCAGGGTCTGGTGTTATCTGACATAAAATACAGTTTACCCTTCTCTAAATGTAATTGCAAGTCTGAAATTCAGACATATTTATGTGTCTTAGTGATACTTCAGCTTGAAATGTGTCAAAACTAAAATTCCTTATATAATTAGGTATCTTTGTTGCAGGTCCAATTAAAATAAAATTAAAGATAAAAGAAAGAACAGTATTCTACCTTATCAAAGCAGGATAAACATACAAAACTTTTACTGAGGAATCTGTGCAGAGACATTTTCCAAGAAAAGATCACAAGAAAGCAAAACGCTTTACCAAACAGAAACTGTTAAGTCTCCAACATCAAACCAAAGGACTTAAAAGATATTTTTCTTTTAAAGAAAAGAAACAAAACTCAAAATGACATCCTGAAGATAAGTGGGCTGAACAAACCCCAGACAGAATGCAATTCATCACCAAGCTCCAAACCCATTCCCTGTCAAAAATGGTAACAGCCATCATTGTTCTTACCCATTCGAACTACGATATTTCATATTACTGTGGAGATTACTCTGCAAGCATAAATCACAAGGGCCTTATTTTTCTTACTAGCCTGTTAGCAAGAGAACCGAGGCAAGACATCACGCCTTGCACTGCAATCCTTCACTCCAGCTGCCAGTCTGTATTGATGGCTGTGCTCTGCTTGTTGCTGCCACACCAACACGGGCCATGCCCGCGTCTCCTGCGAACGAGGACCTTGATCTTGCAGTGAGCACTTCGTGGCTGAGTCCAGAAGTCCTTGAGGTTTTGTCCTGGATGCTCCCAAAATGACCTGATCCACGGCCAAGGCTTGGCTGTCCCATAGGCACGGGAAGCTCCTGGCAGTGCCTCTTTGGCCTCCAGTGCTCCTCTTACAGCACTGGGATAGCACTGGGAAGCCTTCATCACCTGTTAGCCAGGAAGGCCTCTAGGACCGTGTAGTTCCAGCCAGCTGGGGGGAATCAGGTCTGTGTCTGCAAGCCAGTTACTGAGCTGTTTTGTTGCTGCTCCAACACCACAAAATAAAATACTAACTGCTGCTGCCTATCTTAATTGAATTGATTAATTAAATTGAGTATTCACATTGGCCTTGCTATGCTCACGTTGCACACGCAATGGGAATATACCTTGGCCAAAAAAATGGTGACGGATGATTATCTTACCAAAAGAACGACTTAAAAATGGCTTGTGTGGAGCTCTAAGAAGTCTGCTCCTGCTGGAACAAATTCGTCTTACTTTTAAAAGTTGTAAAATGGATCCTCTGATCATATATATCACCACAAAGACAAAAATACTGCCTCTGCCACTAGCCCTAGTGATTTCAGAACTGCTGGAGGATCCAGTGTATCTCAGGTGCAGTTTTGTAGTTATGTAAATGCCGAGGAAAAGGGAGGAAAATCAAAACAAATCTCACTCTCAGAAAAAAAAGCAGAGACCAAAAACAGATTAGAGTGGTGTTTTTGTTCTCATCCCCCAGATAAGATATGGAGCACATCTCATATACTGCTTTCTGAAAGGTACTGAAGCCAGACATTGAAACATGGGTCTTGTATGGCAAAATGAAATGTAAGCTGCCAGTGTCAAGCCCTTTATGTTATTAATAATGTGTTTTCTGGAGTAGGTGTAGATTCTTAAAAAATGCGGTATATTTTATTATACATGGTACAGACACTGACAGCTTCTACAATATAAATTTCCTTCTATTTTCAGTTTCCTGACTATGTAGATAAATAGAGGCAGGTAGGTTTCATCTGATGGAACCAGAGAGAACTTAAAACTCGTAAACTTATGCAAGAGGTGTATGATTAGTTATTTTGAGATAACTAGGTATTTTTTTGTCCCAAACGAAACTTTTTGTCAGACAGTATTTCAAGGCCAAGCATGTTCCACTTCCTGAAAATGAAGTTCCTTCAAGGTTTCTCAAGGCAGTCAAGATTCGTCATTGATTTCCAAAGTCTTCATTTCAATAATTGCATTTCCTGTAACATGAATTCCAGTGTTTGGTCCTGACACGTTCTCATATCACCACCTTAGTCACCTTTGCCTGTTTGACAGCTGTGCTTTGGTTCAGAAGATGCTAAAGCACACAGCAGTTCCTACCACTTATACTCAGATAAAACAAATTCAGTCATGGTTTAGTTGCTGCAGGGCCTGGCTGGACCCTGCCCACACAGGACACAACGTCTGTGGGAGCAGCACTCGCATCATGTGAGAAAGGAGGGAAAGGTGACCCTCTGGTTCCTCTGAGGAGTTCAAGAAGTGCATAAATGAACACAGCCCTGCCACGGCACCTTTGCTGAACAGACACAAGCATGATTCAGGAACAAATTAACTGACAAGGGTGGGAAACACTTGTGAAAGACCAGTCAGTCATGGTTCTCATCTCTTCCTTTGAAAACAGGGCATGAAACCAAATGGCCATACAGAACAAATGAGGACACTTTTCTTTGGAATGGGCAGGAAGGACACAGGTTGGACATCCTGCAAAGCTGGCTATAGATTTACACTGTTACGCTGTGTAATAAATCCATTTTTAGCAACAGATTTCAAAAATTAAAAAACCCAAACTCACATATATACCATAGAAGTAGGAGACCATGAAGCAAGAGACAAACAGAAGTGATAAGGCCCGTCTAGCAGCTGAGAGGCTATTAAAAAAGAAGGATGCTATGAAGAGTAAGAAAATATCTCTTAGTGGGAAAAACCTATTTGCACCTTTTCTCAGAAGATAATTGAGTGAGATGCAGTATTCCTGGTATGTACAATGGAAAACAAAACATTATTAGACTATTCTTCATTGCCAACAAACTCTCAACCCTACACTATTTATATACGTACTGACTAAACATGCCAACTTTTTTAACATTTCTAACAACTTGACATTCAGCCTTCTTTCGTCTTTACCACGAGGGCCAAAAACTTTTCATTGTTAGAGTGCCATCTTCAGCATTTGAAGCAAAAATAAGAAACCTTTCCACCAAGAAAAATCAAGAAATAGATTGTGGTTTTCCATGTTAGAAAAATCATTTTCTTTCCTAACAGCACTGGAGTGATAAGTAGAAGATCTTCACACCAGGTATAAAGATTATATTAGCAAAATAGTTTATCAATATAAAAACAGACCATTTAAAGTATAATAAAATATCCCTCCAGATAAGCTTTTAAGAGACAAGAATGGCATCGGAATTTCTTAACAAGCTTCAAACACTGATACTAATTTACTGGATAAACACTTAAACATTCTGATCAAGGATATTACTTGAAGAAGAAAAGTCTTGGGGAAGATGCGTTGCAAATGTAAATTAGAGAGTAACCTGTCTCTCTGAGTTAAGTAAGAAGAAAAGGAAAGCTGCAAGCACTTGCAGTCTTGGTCAGGGTCTGACAAGGGAGCTCTTACAACTGTTGCATGTTTTAATTTGATAGTTAAGAAGCCCAGAAAGGCACTTGTTATTCATTCAAAGGGTGAAAACGAAGTCCTAGTCTGCTGAAATCAGATTGGCAGGTATTTACAAAAAAAATGAAGAATGCCTGGTCCAGTCAGATAGATTTTGCAGTTTTCCCATCATTTACACCATAGATTTGCTTGGTTTGAGCTGGGGGTTTTTGCCTCTTATTCCTCATAATGTTCAAAGTATTTTACAGGAAAAGTAGGTTGAGCTGCATTTGAATACGGGTGAGCAGAGACAGATAAATGCAATAATAAGTTTCCTGAGTGAAGCAGTGGGCAGAGGCACAAAATGTCCTCTCAGCTCCTCAGCTTTCAGCTCTGCACTCCCCATGAGAGGACAATCATTTCAAATTGAAAAATCCAAGTAAGGAAAGCTAAAGGCACTGCATGCTAGTGCTTCAAAAATTAGTGGATTCTGAATTTTACTGTAGCCTCTGGACATCTAAACCAAACGTTATTTGCATGTATTTACTTGTACAACTTCAGTGTGGGAGGGAAAAAAAACCCCAGTGAAATAGTTTTGAACTCGGAATGGAGAAATTACAATGACTATCACAGAATCAGAGCCTGCCTTCACTTACAGTGGTGCAAAGCTGAAGTAGTCAGATCACTGGATAATGATAATTACTCTCTTAGTGTAGGAATGTTTTTGCAGTTATTCTATTATTGCAGAAATGCAGCAGAATCTGGATCAACATTTGTCTAATATGGGATATAATAAAACCCTTTTGCAGATCCATAAACTAAAGACTTTTCCTAAATCATTTATCTCATATTTTTCAATATGTTAGATGCAGCAAACTTGTCTATCAAATATGATATTTAATAATGCAAAATAATTATTCTGTCATAGCTCTTCAGCTTATTTTAAGAAGTAATATGCATTTGACAATAACTCACACAAAAGGAAAATCCATAACAATATAAACAGACAGCAGTTTACTACAAAGCACTGCAAGAGCATAGAAGTAATTTGTCACTGTTGTAAAATGCACTGACACATTCTGTTTAAATACTGGCTGATTAACTGAAGGAAATAAGTTTCCACTGAATATTTATAGTTCAGTTTTACTACCAAAAATTCTGAGTGATAGGCACCTTAATATCTTAATCCTAAACTGGAAAAAGTAGTTGTACTTTTCCCATCAGATCTGGGCATCTTTATATCTTGTTCGTGTCTGTTAAAAAAAAAAAAATTGAAGAAAACATTAAAAGGAGGAAAACACAGAAGGGAAGAAAGCTTCGGTAAAGAAAGCAGAAGACACAAAACATCCCCAACACAATCTGTCCTCAGTCGTCTTACCTTGCACTGGATGCAAGCAATTCCAACCTTAATGGTCCTGCTGTGTTCTTACTCCTAACTTCGCCTTAATGTTCAGCTTTCTTTCAGAGTTTTTATAGTCTCTGGTGTAGGCTACAAACTCCAATCCCTGCCTTTGCTTTCTCTTACATCATTTCTAAAGATTTTCCAGTGATCTTGCCCTAAACCTTCCTCTGTCCTGCACTCTCACACACATACTTGCCTCACATTTTTTATATTTATTGCTGTGATCAAAATGATTAGGTTATAATTAAAGGTCTAGGGGTTTATTCTGGTGTTTTTCTTTTTTTTTCTTTTCATTTCAAGATTCAGCCATGGGAGTAGAAAGATTTTCAGCAGCATCACCATTCCTCTAAACTCTCACTTTTGTGAACTGCAGTACAGAAATCTCATGTCCTGAGTTATTACTGGAGGTTTTTTTAAAGCTTTATTTCTTGAGGATATCAGAAGGACTGCATTAGCTACAGAAAGAAATTAGTGTGTTTTTGTAGACCAACACCACTGTAAGCTAAGCCTTAGAAAAGCAGTGTGCTTTGTAAGCAAATGACAAGAACTTAAGTCTTTCACATGCTTAATTTCTGTTACTGAAATGTTAAGTTATTGAACTGTAAAGCATGAGCTGTGGAGATGCCTATCTTTCCTAGGCAGTACCAGAGGACTCATTTTTTTCCCTGTTTGCCTCACCAGAATAAGTCTATCTTCTTTTTTGCCCCTTTTTAAAAATCTTGAGTTTTCATCGATTCACAGAGCATTTGTAGACCTGTTTTAGGGTTTAAAATTCTAACTGGTGCGGACTCCTTAAGAGTTAATTCATAATAATTTTATTCCCTAAGTAGATAGGCACAGTACTTTCAAAGTAGTTCTTGCTCGACTTGACAAAAGCTCTTCCTACAAGCCATGGATAGTAAAAAGAAATTTGCAGTATGTGGGAAAAAATTGCCAACCAGGGAGCAAATGCTTTGATTTTATCATTTGTCTTGATCAGTGTGATTAGAGAAAAGTAAGAGTTTAGTCTTATTGAGGCAAAGCAAGGGCTTCTGCCCCATCCCTGCAGATGTTCCAGGCCAGGCTGGATGGGGCTCTGAGCAACCTGGTCTAGGGGAAGGTGTCCCTACCCACGGCAGGGGGGTTGGCACTAGACGATATTTAAGGTCCCTTCCAACCCAAGGCATTCTGTGTCTCTACAGCATCTCTCAGTACAGGCAGATATGGGAATGTGGCCTAGAGCAGAGCTGCAGAAATGCTGCAGAAATACTGCAGAAATACACAAACGTGTTGGCCACAGAACAGCCACACCAGTGTCGGGCATGTTGAGACTCTTCTCCACTGCAGGGTGTAACAGGGCAGTGATGGCAGCTGCAGAAGTCCATATGGGCTCTGTGGGTACTCTGAGGAGCAACAGAATCAAAAGAGAAGAGCCAAACACCACCAGACTGCTGAAACACAGCTGAAAATGCTGCTGCAGGGAGAGAACTGGACTGTGGTCCATTTTACTGCATTTAGGTGGTGGTTTGCTGCTGGAAGTCCAAGGACACAGCAGTACTTGACTGATGTGTCTAAAACAAACAAGCAGGATCTCAGGGAAGAAGAAAGAGAACCACAATCTAACAACAAGATATTAGTAGATTTATAGAGTACCTTAGTTACATATGACCACAAGGTGCTGCTGACCAGCTGCTGCCGTTCTAGGCACTCAGTTTCTTCTTCTTTCTTCTGTTGGAAAGACACAAGGTGGCACTCACAGGCATTTACTCCTCTTGGGAGTTTTTACAGGTCCTATCTTAAGCTCTTCAAGCAGAATCTCTGCAGGACTCCATACTGCCACCACGCTTGGTGCTGATGTGGCTGGTAGGAGACCTGGGCTGTGACACTGTGAGTAAGCTGACGACAGAGAGATGAGTGCTGGCAGCGAAGGCGTTTCAGTGTTTCACAACACAGGGGAAAGTCTGGGGAACAGCTAAGACTCAGCCACCTAGAACTCAGCACTTCACAAGAGCAAGGGAGAGGCGGGAGGACTGCAGAAAAAGTAAAAGTGCAGCCATGTTATCACCTCCTTTGGCTCCAAGAGGATGTCTAATAACTGGCATCAAAATTTTCTTTTATGCTCTCCATGGATCAGTGATTCTATAGGAAAGCTCCAGCCACTTTTTTTCTACCTATTGGACCTACTGTGAGGTTGAGGCTTTTCCTTTAAGAAAAGTTATTTTCAATTTTAAAATTTATCACTGTATCCTTCGTACAAAATTTAAAAGATTTCAGAAATGGTTGCTGATGCACACAACTGTAATCAACTTTGACTGGGAGGTGTGAAAGACTCAGGTCTGGGTAATTTGTCATCTTCACGGGCTGCTTCTGACCAGCACACGTGTGGGTTTTCTGTCTGGGGAAAAAAACCCCAACTAACAAACAAAGGAAGCAAATAAGCAAACAAACAAAACAAAATAAGAAATACTACTAACAAAAATGAATAGTGTGTTAGAGCGTTAACATTTAATTTCCTGCTCTTAATTGACTTTGATTTAGTAAAACCTTTTCCACACCTTCTAGTGAAGACTGCCAAGGAAGCTTGCCAGACAATGAGAAAGGTACATGGTGGTTACTCTGCTGGCAGAGCATCTAAGGAACAGATATCCTCAACACTACTGTGGTTTAATTATACTTACAGTATAATTAAGTTAGGGCAACCAAGAGTTTGGAAGGAGTCTTTATTGTCTTAACCGTGAATGAATAAACAAATATAATGTGATTTTTCTCAGCTATGAAGGCAAAAAAAAAAAGAAAATTGGAGGAGGTAAGGACACACGACATGAAGCTCTTTTTGTTACCTTTCGAGAGAAAGACAAACTTGCCTCCCTACTGCCCTCATGGTCTCACAAGAACTTCTGTAAATCTTTCAACACTGGTTTGCAAGTCAGTTGAGCTGGCTGAGTGTTTTCCTTAAGTAGACGAGTTCCGATTCAGAGAGCAGGAGTTACCAGGGGTTCACTCGTGTAAGCGTGGAGCAATCTTGCTCTTCAGCACCCTTGCCTGTGGAAACTATGTTTGGGGCTGTCAGACCTTGTCTTTAAAGGCTTAAGAATGGCACATGAACACCCCATGCTTGATAGCTTTGCACTTTCAATCCTTCCCTTTTCCCACGGAAACATGCAGCAGTGCTGCTGCATCCCCGCAGTCTAAGCCACAGGAGCCTCCTCCTTCTCTCACTAGGCTGTCCCATGGCAACTTTACCTTCCAGCCCCTTCAAAGTGTATAACCCCTTCCAGCAACCACTGATTCCTCACACAACACCACACATCTGTCACTCATAAATCAACATGAACAGTGCAGGGTCCAGCAGGTGTTATGGCCAAGCAGTAGACCTGTCCTCAGGAATTTTTGATTGATCTGGCATGGGGTAAAGGCTTGTGACGCAAGACATTCTGATTACTGGGATTATTCACACTTTCACTAAACACTGAGTGTGTCATCAGAAACAGTCCCATTCTGGGTTTAGCATGGGAAATAAACACCACACTGAAGTTAGCAAAAGTGGACATTTTTCCAGGTTTGGAAGGTTTGCTCCAAAGTTCTAAGAAATAATCCAAGTGCCTTTTTTTTCTTTTCAAATTAAAAACTATACTTTTTAAAACAAAGAGCTGATTTCCATGAGCCAGGTGCTCAGCTGATACTTATTCATATAGCTCTGAGATAAAAAACTGAGATGTTCCAAATTACAGTGACTTCAATTTATTTTTACTTCTTGAGACAATAAACTCTTCAGATAAAACTGGCCCAATTCTGACACCACTCTGAAAGAGGAATAGCATTCCACCAGATTAATCAAGACACAGCAGTTTACAGCTACATTACTGGTACAGGGAGAACATCCAACATTACTTTTGTTGCATTTACATTCATATCTTGTCTGGAGAATGGGAAACATTTTAAAATAACCATCCCAGATGTTCAGTCAATACAAAAGAGAGAATTCCAGAAACCAAGCTGATTCCCACCTATTTGCATGTAGATAAACAGAAGCAGAGAGCAGATGACTCACTGTAAGACAGACTACAGAAAAGAGACCCTATATTAACAATATGCATGAATGTTTTCCAATAGAAGGTACATTCTACCTTGGAAGGAAAAACTATGTTAAGACAGCTATTTTTAAATCTCCAAGCTATCAAAGTAGGTTTTGTTGTGTCACTTCCATTTAAGATGAATCCTTGCAGCTAGATAGAGTTGGAGAAACAAAACCCATGGATTGAAGGTAGAAAATAGCACTGAAGACAGTAACATTCTTTAGGAATGTTAGGCTTCCTACTAGCACTTTCTATATATGTACTTTTAAAATTCCTTTGTGATAAATATCCTTTTAATTAAATTTATCCTTTAAATATCCTTTGCGATAGGTGCTAGGTCATGACATGTATGAATCCATAAAAAGCTCTCACAAAACAAAGCAAAAGTCCCAAAAAGGACAGCTTCTCGAAAGGCAAGATTTTCCTTAGCAGACAGGCTCTGATGCAGAAGGTTGTGTTTGGAAATAAAAGATGTTTTATCTCTGGTGCCCATGCCACTGGCTCCCAGCCCAAGATGGACGTGAGGAGTGAAGATGGCCAAGAAAAGCAACAGGACCTTTTGTCCCAGCTATGGGCACAGCGGTCCAGGAGCTAATGGACAACGGGTAACAAAAACACGCTGATGTCTCAATGTACCAAGCAAATGGTAATAGTTCTGGGCCAGTGTCAGCCTGGTCCTGACTCAACTGGCACCATAGAAATGAAAACTAGTACATTGTGTTTCCATCCCCTCTAACTACGCTCCTTGGAGTCAATGCTAAATATAAAGATAACAAACTGGGAACCAGCCCCATCTTTCTGCACTAGGAGGGAAGAGTGTTGATGTTTTCACACTGCCTGCCTTGTCAAAGACGTGTGTGCTGACGTCCCCCGTCGTCACTGAAACAAACTCTTTGTGGCCCATGAACCCTGGTGCCACAGAACACAAAGCACAGAACAGCAAAGTGTGCGCCTTGGCTGCAGAGCACACAGTTCAGCTCCAGAGCCAGGTACAAATGTGGCCAGGCAGCGCAGCACTGAATGTGCAGCAGCAGCTCAAATTCAGATACTCTCAAAGAAGAAAAAAATGTGTCTGCCCTGAAACTCTGTCCTCACCTCACACTTTATTTCAAACAACTTTTCATCATTTTCTTGCAGAACTGAGAAGTATGGTGGAGTTTCATTTATTGGCATCAGAAGAAGAGATACGGAAGAAGTAAAGAAAGCAACTAATCAGCAAAATGATGACAACAGACTGGGGGAAAAAGAGGAAGGATAGTGATATCCTTCAGTCAGATGCAGAGGGGTGGAAGCTGAGCAGAGCCACATGTGGACCACTCACAGCCTCACAGGATGCTGCAGGAAACCTCACTGCCAGTTTCTTACCTGACATGCAGGTAAAGGAAGATGAAGCCGTGTGAAAGGTGGGGCTGGGAAGCTGTTTCTCCATGGAAATAATTCCTGCACTGAATGATGTTAATAAGGAAGGTTCTGTCCCCTCATTCCTGGCAAGGCCATCCCTGGGATGGTGGCTTGCACAGCAGGACTGCGCTGTGCTGGAAGCCAAACAGAGCACGCTGTTAGTGTAAACCCAGGAGTTCAGAGCAATTTGTGCTGGCTGATTTGATTTTTTCCCTGCTTTGTGCTGGTTTAAATGTACTTATGGATTGGTTCCCTCAAGAGACAGCACAAACCAATTCTGTTACAGAAATTAAGGTCTCTGGTATTTCTAAGAATTATTGATCTCACAACAGTTTGTAAATTCATCCTAATGCTTGAGCCAAATTCTGGTATGTTACTTGTCCACTTCAACTCCTCTGTCACTTCAGCTGGACAGAGACCTATCTCTGCTAGATTCTGCACCTTTCTGCAGCGAAGATGCAATTCCCTAAACAGCTGCAGTATCGCAGCTGGGTTAGTCCAGGATATTTCGGGAATCATCCCGTTACGGCAGAATGTTCATCAGTGAATCACCGCCCTCTAGAGGTGGCCAAACTGTGCTTGGGGCTGAGCTGGGTTTGCTGCGAATGAGCCATCCCACATCCCAAGCATTCCTGCAAGAAGCGAGAGGAAAGTGTTGGCTGGTTTGAATAGATCCAGGTACGCTTATGGGTACAAGGACTGAGCACTGATTCCCAGCTCCTTCGTTATTCCTTCCCTCTCCCCCTGCGAGGTCACCCAACTGGCAGCATTTTGCCTCCATACATTTTGCAGTCGTGCTACTGCAGAGAGGAGTGAAACACGTAGAATGACAAAGAACTGTATGACACAACTACACTAAAAAGCAGTAAAAGTAACTGCCAGACTAAACTCTTGTTACAGCTTATTTTTTCTCAAGCAATGTGCATAAACTAAACCAGTGGCACAGCTGCAGGAATTGATTGTGCCCACACGAGCTGGATGTGCTGGTATGAGGCAAACAGCAAGCCCTTATGTACAACTACACACTCACTTACTTACTTTCCCCTGTCTGGAATAGCTAGGAAGTTTTAAAGAGAAGAATACAAAGAATGATGAATAGTAAGTAATCCACCACATAATCAAGTGATGAATGTACTGTTCCTGACGTGCAAAGATCCTGTTTGAATAGGTGATTATTTAAGGAGAAACTGCTCTGTACAGAGGCAGCACAAGATCCCAGAAGCTGGAATAGCACATGGCCCGGTTTCCCCAGACACATCCTTCCTCTTTTTTTCCAGCTGGAAATTCTGTCTAGGTGGAATTTAGCAATCTTTTATGTTTTCTTCTGACAGGCTGGCTGGATGTGCTGGTTTGCCTGCATATGGAGGGATTCTGCAGGTAACCACGCATACGCACAGACCACCTGTGCATGTGCGGCCCCATACCTGAACATATACTTGTGTTGGCAGCATTTAATCAAAATAGAGCAGATGCCCAGGATCCCAGCAACCATTTCATTTCAAATATTACCCTGGAATTCAGGAGAGCTGTGTTCTGTTACAGCATCACTGCATGGTGGAGCTTGGAAGGGACCTCTAGAGACTGATTAGTCCAACACCTCTCCTCAAAGCACGGTCAACAAAAGCAACTTTTTGCCAGTGCTCTACACAACCTCTCTAGGCAGTCTGTTTGTTCTTCACTCACTGCCACAGTAAAAAAAAAAATAACCATGAAGAATCTGATATTTAAATGGAACTTCTTGTATTCAGTTTGTGCCCTTTGCATTTTCTACTGCACACCATTGAAAAGACTCCGGGTCTGTCTTTTACTCCCCCATCAGGTGTTTATATGCATTGATAAGATCAATTCTGCTATGCAACCCCAGCTCTCCCACCCTCTGCTCACATGTGACAGATGCTCCAAGATGTGGCCCTCCCAGTACGCCCACACCTCTCTTGTATGGGAAGCCCAGCACCCCATGCATGCACAACACACTCAGCCCAGGGTGCTGTTGGCCTTCCTTGCTGCAAGGTCACTACTGGATTACAGTCAATGCACCCACCAGGACCCCCAGGTCTTTTTCCTAAAAGCTGTTTTCCAGACATTCAGCCCTCAGCTGGTGTAGGTGCATGGGGTTAGTCTCAGCTTCACTTCTGCCTTGACTAGCTGGCCTTGGATTCAGCTCTCTGGACTTTGCTGTCCACGGTGTTGATGCCACTGATCTCTTTTGTAAAGCAATTTCAAACTTCAGTTATCTGATATAGGTGTCATTTCATTTGTCCTTCATAGGTAAATATCTTATTCTCTGTTAATGTGTGGCTCCTCGTACTAACAACATTCACTTCCATGTGGGCTTTTACAGCAGTCACTGTCCTGCTGCTCAGGTGCCTCAGACTGTATTTAATTTATGTTTTCTTTAGGAGCTTATGCACACATTATTATACTACACCACAGGTTCAGAAATTGAGACAGAAAACTGAGCACTGTATGATATCCTGTGGCCAGGGGCTATGAAGTTCTGTTCAGAACATTATGACAGGAAAAATGTCCTTTCATTTTACCAGCTTTTTTCCCCTCTGTGGCTGCTGTATTCTAGACAAAAAGTGAGGGAGAAGCCCCCGTTTTAATCCCATATAGAGTGCAGGGCAGTGAACATTATCCAGTTCTTTCTGCATGGAACTGAACAATTTGTGCTTGATTAAAACTGAGACTGACAACTTCAGAAAACTCAGAGTCCTAACACTGCCTCCTTATTCTTGCTGTGTGTTTCCTTGTCCATCTCTGCACTGTGCCAGCCACACAGTCAGACCTTTCCTCTCTGCAGGCCAAGGTTTGTCTTTCACGAGGATCTCTGGGTTCTTTCGTGGGTTTTTCTGTCCCGTTCAAAGTTAGAGTGTCCAAGCCCTTTGGAAATAAACAATGATTCATATATTTTCACAACACCTTCAGGGGCAAAGAAGCACAATGATCCCCTGCCAAATTTCAAAGCCCAGCTCTAGAAGTGCAGGTTTGCCACAGTTCCTCAGCATAGCTCTTCCCCTGGTCACACGCAGCGGGAAGCAGGCTCGTGCCGTGCAGCAGTAAGTCCCCGTGACTACAGGCAATGCTGCTGGCACGCTAACCAGCTGCATAAATCGCCAGAGATCCACGTGAGCCATCTAATCCTCTGGGATTCAGTTACTCACACCAAGCTGCACGACGTCCAAAAGCCACGCACTGCCCTCCCTGCAACGTGGCTGCTCCCCAGAACCTGTTTGGTGCCTCTCCCTACCCGTCCCCATGTCTTCACCTCCACAGGGGCCCTCCACATCTTATACAAGGACATTGGAAGAGGGGATAAGCCACCTTCCTCGCAGTTGCTTGGCTCATTAATCCCAGGTGTGAATCCATGGAATTGTGCACAGAAGGAGGTTGGCCCTCCACCTCCACAAGGGCAGACACACTGCATTTGTGCTTACTTTAAAATTCCACTTGGAACCACGGAGCAAGAATATAATATAGTTTCTTATGTAACCATATATTTATTTTGGTTACGTGCGGCTTCAAGACAAATCTGAAATGGTGCTGGACCGTGCTGCTGCCCTCAAAAGAAGTTTGTCAGCAGAGTAACAATAATGTTCTGCTCCTGAAAATGATGTGCTCGGCTTTATGGTCAGCTTTTAGGTCTGAATGCTTTTCTTCCACTTTGATATTTGAGCCCTCCCCTCAAAGCAAATCCTTCGAGTGTGTACATGGCTCTCCAAGCAATGGTCATGGGAGGACAGAGACAAAGCACAAAAAAAATAAAAGATGCTGACAGCATCTGAAAATGATTTGCAATCTCAGCTGCAGGAGCTCAGTTGCACTAACATGGTAATTTATATACCGGGGATGGCTTTTCTGGTGTTCTTCTATAAATTTCTTGTTGGAATTATTAGGCATCCAAAATACATTTGGAACTAACCAACCAGAGGAGTGAGACAGAGCAGATAATACTGACTAAGCACCCCAAGCCCTGTCTCACAACCCTGAATCAAGCACATTGCCACCAAGCACACAGCTGCAGTGACCAGTCAGAGAGGATCTGGAGCTGGGCTACTGAACTAAATCAGGTAACACAAGCTGGGATGCTGCATCATAAGAGGATCCTTCTAGGATCTGAAGCATCCACACTTCCCACAGCCCAGCCTTGCTACAGCAAAGCCTGGTTGTCTTTGAGAAAAAAAATGGCATTGGGAGAGTATGGAAGCTTTGAACATCAGAAGTGCTTAAGGTAAACATAGAAGAAGTGGCTGAACTCTTTTGCAAATACTACAATAAAATTACACCTAATAAAAGTACATGATAAATAACACAAGGAACATTTTAAACACAAAAAAGTGAGGTGGGTTACTAAGGCTGCTGCTGAAGGAGTAACAGACCCAGCACACAGCCACAGATAACTCATCTCTGCTCATCCTGTGGGGCAGAAACCCTGCCCTGGGTGGTGCCACATCTGGCTGCACACAGACATTCCTGGGCACACAGCAATGCCACTGGTGTGAGCTGCTCCTACAAGATGCTCAGAGATCTCCAATGCTCTCAAGAGCAGGGAGTGCCTGTTTCATGGAGAGATGAATTTAGTTCTCAGTAGACCAAATAGACAACCAACAGCCAGAAAAAACAGCCAGCTACTAGCCATCCCTGGTTCTTCCCATCCCAGACAAGGGACTGGCTTCTATTCAGGCAGGTTATAAGTGGAATAACTGCTCTCAAGTCAGTACCTTGATAGCAGAGAGCGCTGTCATTGCACTGAGGTCAGCAGAGGCACCTGTGAGTGACACCAGTACAAACAAGACCAAAGCCTGGCTGCAGAGACTGAATGGAGAGAAAGTCAGAGCTCTTTTCTTCAAGGCGTTTATCACACACAGTCACTAACTGAAGCACCTCAATCCTGCCCTTCTTCCATCTCTTTTTTCTACCTGGTCCTGTAAGTTCTTTGGACCAAAGGGGATTTACCCCCCTCCCCTCCATCTCGAGTAGGTGATCTCACTCTCCTGCCTCACAGATAACTCAATATAACCACTGTCACCCTTAGGAGCAGCCAGGGTTAATGAACTGAAGCCTCTCCCTCCTCCTGCTGCCTGCCCAGGCTCTGAAGCCTCAGGGCAGCCAGGCACACTATCCAGAGACTCTCCAGGTGGTTTTCTGGGGACCATGGGCAGCACAGTGTCAGAAAGAGCTGTCTGAGGCGTGCAGCCCCACGGTTAGAGAGGAGAAACCTCAGCCCAGGGCTGACAGTGACTGATGACTGTAGGTGCTGCGAGAATTTGCTGCTCCTCACGTTACCGAAATGTCAGGGGGTTACAGTGATGTTATTAAAGCACCACAGGAGTGCAAAGATCTGTGTAAACTGAGAGGATAACCACCATGCAGGCAGAGCAGAAGCTGTTTGACAGTGTTGAAATTATGTTCTTTGGTAGCCCTCTGAATTGTCATGTGACTTGATACACTAAAAACAACCATATTGTGTTTTTATGTTCTGGGTCCATGACAATTGCTTTTCCTGCAGCAGACAATGATTTGTAAAATGACTTTTCTTATTCCCAAACCACCCAAAATTTTGCAAATTGTTTTCCACGAACTAGAAGTGGTTTAGAAATAACGTTGGCCCAGGGAATGGCTCTGTTATAGGGCTTTTGCTGCCATGACAGCCAGCTGGGAGAAGACAATTATTTCTAAATTACTCTATTTTTACATTAATATCTCTTTTAGAGCAAAACAGCAGCAGAAGCAGTATTATTTCCACTGTGTACTCTGAAATAGGACTGGTTCCTAGGAACCACAACTTATCCTCCCATCATAGGCATCGCTGGTCATTTCATATGGCAGTATATCCAGTGTCTCCCCAGTCCCAAGCCCTGAGACCACTCTGGGGGTGTAGGAGCAACCCCTTTTCTCCTCTGTACTGGGAACTGCCATCAGAAACACAGATTCCGCTTTAAAACAGACAGCCTTGCATGGCCAAAACCCTGCAGCCCGATATCATAGAATGGTTTGGGTTGAACTGGTCCTTAAAGGTGATCTAATTCCAACCTCCCTGACATCAGCAGAGGAAAGGGAAAACCCATCTATGCATGGGCTCGAATCTCAGCTTTTCAGTTATGAGCTGAACATTATGATGGATTCTTCATAATAAAAAATAATTTTCCTACCTAAAATAAAATTACTTTCTGAAAAGCATTGATTCCAAGTAGCAGAAATATCACATAGACCAAAGGGGCCTTTATCATGACATTATAATGGTTCAAAACTACAAGGCCAGGAGTTCTCCTTTCCCAGAGAGCCATCAGCAACTTCTCCACCTGCAAACTGACCAGCTCAGATTGACAACTATGACACCTCTGGATCAAGGATTAGATCCCACATTTCCAAAGCTCTTGTTCCAGTAGCAAAGAAACAAATTTGGTGTCTTCTGAGTGTACTGAGGACCCAAGCACTAATACACCTCAGTAATTTCACTGGGCTCTTCGCATTTCAGGAGATCAAATGTGCAATCCTAAGATTCCCAGAGAAATTAAAGAAGTGATTTAATGGATCACTTAAAATTTTAAAATATTTATCATTAAAAGAGAATCCAACATCTTATTGAAGGGGGAGCAGAAAGAGGGGAGGGGAAAAAGTAAACAAATGAGAAGAGGCACCAAACTGTATTCCAAGCACACACAGTGGAAAATGCAGGTCAGTGCCAGCAGCCTAATAATCCAAATTCTCTCTCCATGCACTGACCTCTTCTAAGTAAAGGAAAGAATTTAAAGGAGCATCAATGATAACTGTACATATTCTGGAAGCAAACCTAAAAGTGCTGCCAGGAAAAATCATCCTTCCCCTTGCGGAGCCATTAACACATTCCCTTCCCCTTCCACCAGGGCAGCAGAGGTCACACCTACGGAGGTAGGGGAGAGAGGGAATGCTCCTTACCTGCCACACACAGTCAGTCCTCAGCACAGCAGAAGGATAAGCATCAAATCTGAGTGGCAGAGATGGATTTCAGGGTTGGCAGGATCAATGTGCAGTTCTCAAAAAGCCCCTGTAACACTCTGAGCGTTGGCACCCAGGCAGGCACTGCAGCTTTCTGGAGAGCACGGGAGTGGAACCAGCACTACACCTCCAGGAACCCCCAGCAGACACGGTGCAGGTCACTTGCTCCTTCCCTTCCCACAGCAAACGACAAGAACTGCTTTGGGTACTGCCTTCCAAAGAGCTGGGAACTAAGGAAATTGTCCTAAATGCTTTTTTTAAAAAAAAATGACAAGTTTCATCCCTTTTACATGCTCCAGATGGCTGTAATAGCAACAATAATTCACCAAAATACCAGCAGTTAGATCCACCAATAGCATAATTCTGTACAGAGTTTATTTTCCCTTGTTCTTCATGCAGCTAAGTGCCCACACACATCTCTGCATTATATTTCTCCTTTCATGCTGCTCAGTACCTCTCCTTGGCCCCAGTGAAGTGGAAGTCCTGCTCATTTTTCACACCTGCTTCATACTAGCTTTGTTCAGATACTTTTTCTGGCCAGCTTACATACTGATTGGGTCTGATCTGCACAAAGAGGATTGCAAAATCTGCCCCCAACATTTCCAATGGAGGATGTTCTTGTCTACCCCAACTTTGCCTTTGGCCCATCTACCAGTTGCTGCAGGGTTGAGGTAGCGTCAGCATTATGAGCAGTGAACTAAATGTTCTTTAGAGGGGATGAAAATCCTGAGAAATTCACGAAAATCAATGGAGATATTCCAGATGAGGGAGGTATATGGCTCAACAAAAATAATGAAGCAGAAAACACCCACAGATGCAGGAGGAATTGTCCAGACAGTTAAGCTACCCTGGTTAGTCTGCCAGAAGCACAGCCCTTAACATCCGTGCAAAAACCTTCTGCGCTGCAGCTTAACCCACGACGCTTCTCTCCCTGCCACTGGCCCCAAACTGCTCACTTTCTTGGCTCCTGCTGACTTGCACTGGGGGAAAGCTTAACCCCTGAAATTACCTAAAAAATGCATTTGGGGGATGTTCAGGAGGGGTACTCTGAGTGCCCATGAGAGTGACTCCAGAGCAAGCCCCCATCTGGCTCAGAGAGATCACTGCCAGGGGAGGCTTGGGGCAGGAACACTGAGGTGATCCTGCTGGACAGGGAAGGACACTCGAGGACACATAAGCACAGGCTGAAGAATAAACTAGCAAAATAAGTAAAAGGTTTCTTGTATCTCACAGTATAATTTTAGTGTTATAGCTTTTCTGTCCTCAGTAGCATTTACTTTGATGTAACTGAAATGAAAATGTGGCTCAGGAAGACTGGAGGACTCTGAGACCAGCTGAAAACAGGGAAAACACTACTTTACTCCACCAGCTTAAGCAGCTTTCCACGGGGCACAGATCCTGAAAGGGGGAACAAATCGCTGTACAGAGCTGCAGAGATTTTCATGATCACTTTAAATCAACTAAAGTTTCCAACAGCTGAGATTTTGGGCAATAAACTTGGCTGGAGCTGAGCCAACCTAAGTTAGGCTGGGACCCTGCCCTATAAGTTCCTGAACAGAAAGCTAGACCCACCTGTGCTGAGTGTGACAAGGGAGATGCTGAGAGGACAGAGGCTGAAATCAAGCCAATAGCTCCAAACAGAAAACAGATTTGGCTGCAGCTGCAAAAGAAAGGACACACAAAGTAGGGCATTTAACCATCAGCCCTCTTCGGACAAGAGCACCTGGACTAGAGAGGTGAGCTGGGCTCTCACATCTCCTCTGGGAACAAACATCTGCACATAATGTACACACTTTGCTCGCATTTGAGAACATTAATCCAGCACAGCAAAAAAGAAGAAAAGTCACCAGCTGTGTGTTGACGAAACCAGGCCCTTTGGCTACTTCAGGGACTTTACTAGGTGTGTATGAATAAACATAGAGGATTTCACTGCAGCAGTTTAACAAAGTGCTAGAATCCCTTCTGAAATCTTTATGAGGTGAAAATTAGCAAAGGTGAAAATTAGGCGACTTCTGCAAAACCAGCTGATATTTTTCAGTTTATGAGGCTTCCCATCTCACAATGTCTATTATTTTACATGAAGATTTTAGTTTAAAAATTGTCTCTCTGAGCCATGCTGAGATGGGAAGGCTGCTGAGATCCTGGGCTGACATCCCAGGAACCGCAGTAGATTGCCTGGTATCCACAGTCGAATTTTCTAATAAGGTGGTGCACATTTCCAAAATGTCACTGCACAAGTGGCCATTGGTGGGGTTATTTTAAGGCAGCGGTTCAGGAAGGCACTTCTTGTGCCTCTTCCTGAATTGACAGACATGCATGCCTTGAACTTTCTTAAGACCCTGCTGTGAAGAGAGACTTTAATGGCAAAGACAGCTCCAGGATCACTTACTGGAAGAGATTTTTATCACTTGAATTTCATCTCTTTGTACTGGTGTCAATTAGAAAAACAAAAATTTCTGAAATTCAAGGAGTTAGTCCTGGATAAAAGCAGACTGAAGCCTGAACTGAGACATAAAAAGCAGCTTCTGCCTTACAGCAGTGGCATTTTCCATGGATAATCTGCACTACAATAGATGGAAACAACCATTTTCTATCTCCCTATCCAACATCACGTCTTTAGGGACAGCTTTGAGGCAGTTCCATTAAAAGTGCAGCCAGCCAGGTTGTGGGGTATCACAACCAGTGTTTATAGTGCCAGGCAGTGATCTGAAAAGCGTGTCCAAAGAATCCCCTCTGATCCTTACTTCAAGGCTCTGAAAGGCACATACCTTCATCTCACCATCCCTCACATCCTCTCTCTGGAAATCTGACTCACTTCCTTGGGTTTTGTTGTTATCTCTCTTCCCTGAACATTTTTAAAGTTAGGCTAAATGCTCGTGAAGTTGCTGCTGTGGGGGATTGATTTTCTTTTCCCAACTTGAACTGTGCAAGATCCTTCACCCACTGCTGGTAAGTCTTTGACAAAGGTGCTCATGAAGGTCAAAACATCTATGTTCCCTAAGTACAAGGTGGAAAATCTAGGGAGCCTTGAGGTATCTGCTGTAGTTCCTTAAGACACATTGGAAGAATTTTATTTCTTTTTTTCTCCATTACTCAGTATTTCATCATTCGTTCCTCACTGCTCAACTTCTGTAAGAACATTTTGTGACAGACTTTGTCATAAGACTAAGGGTGCTGCAAGCAAATCAGACCAGCTCGGCCTTCTTTAATTATTATTTTCCAGAACAGAAAAGTGCTTTCAAACACGAAAGAAAGTGCTTTAAAATTTGCTCTGGTGCCTTTCTTATCTGTGTAAGTGTAAACTTTAACTGCCCACTACTATGGAAAACAAACGAACAAACAAATCAGAAACAGTGAAATCATAGCTTGTTACATATTGTCCTATTCATGGAAATTACTACAGGAGATGGACTTTGGAGAATGAGGAGCAGTATCCCACCTACACTCAAATAACCACATGCGCAGAGTCACAATTGGTGTGGAAAGGATGTGGCAGCAGACGAGCAGAACTCCTTCAGATCTCCCTCACACTCCCTGCCCATGCTTTCTCTGCACATTTCTTCTTGGATGATTTAAATTCTACCTTTTTTATCCCACATAAAATGAGCTTCCTGTCCCCCCTTATCTCCCTTTCTACTGAATTTCAGTGAAATTTTACTTTGTTATATTCCCACAAGAAATTTAACAGGGGAGTCTGGAGAGTGGATAGCAAAAACAGTACCCTGGAAGGCAAAATAAAAGCAGCAGGGACCATGTAAAGGGAGACACTAGAACTATTTTAATTCCTTTTCTACTAACAAAAATCTCCTGCTTCTGTTGTTATTTCTTTTCTTTTATGCTGGAGAAAAACTAACATGTGAAGAAGGAACAATCCCCTCTTACTGGCAAGTGAGGATTGAAAAGTTCCTGTGAAGCTGCTAAGAGCTGACAGCTGCTCTGCTCAGAACTTACGAGCATCCCATCTCTAATGAAGATATTCACTTCCTTTAGAGCTGGAGAGCTTTAACTCAGCAAAGGAACCATTATTCTGGAACAGATTTCACAAAGGATCGAAGAACAGGAGGCTTGGGAGTCCCCAGTTCCATTGCAGGGGCAGGGGGTGCTTCACCTCATGCAATGTGGTGGGTTTGTTACCTTACAGTCCCTTCTCCTCCCTTCAGGTATTCCTACGTCTGCCTGACAATCCTACAGAGGCAAGCCAAGTGCCACAGAAGTCACTAGGACATTTTCATGGCGACCTATCTGTAAAAGGGAATTTCTGATCTGTGGGAAGTTCCAACATTCTGAAATTTGCTTTTCTTCCACATACAAATGAGAGGCCAAAATTCCACGGTCTGTGTGGAATGGATCTCCTGGAGAGGAAGAGGCGGAAGGAATGGAGAAGATTAAGAAACTTTATTTTGAAGGAAAAAAATAAAATCCTTTTGATACTTTTTTGGTGAACTCTGCCACTTTTAACTTCCATGGGTACCAAACCAGACCCCAGAGAAGACTCTCAGAGTCTGCAGCTCCCAGAGAATCTGGGAGAGTTGCATGAAAAACAAGCAAACAGCTAATGATCAGTCAGAAACCCCCTGATAAAGAAGTTATTTTCAAATTGGTTATACATTTCAAACAATTCACATAAATTCAATATTTGCAGACAGCTATACAACTCCTCCAAGAGTCCAGCAAAGGATTTAGGTATGGTTTTCTATTTCAGAATATGTGTCCCCACTGAAAATATTTACTCAAGCATGTACAGTTGAAGGTTCATTTAATTCTTTTCCTGGACTAGTTCCCATTCATTCTTAACCCAGGAACATTATTTTTACATTTGATACAACACCCTACTGATTTCTAAGCAAGTTTCACTCTCAGTTTCAGTCAGCTCTGGGTCTGCTATTTAATTTTTTAACCAAAATCTGTTGGCCTTTGGTATCTCAAGTCAGCTCTTTAAAGTTACATAAATAAAAGGGACTTATCTTTCATTGAAACAGAACATCTGCAGTTTTCCTTAATCATTGCTGTCAAGAATCTGCAGCATTCCCTTCTATACAACTCATGAAATTTTAGGATGCTCATGGGCATAGCAATATGCATGTTCCTGACAGTCCTGACTCCCACCTTCCTCTTTTTTATCATATGAAATGGCTAAAGCTGCTCAAAGAAAACTCTCAGCATTTTTAACTTGAGAAAAACAAGCTTTGTGCAATGATCTAGAAAAGAGAGACAACAGTTAGAAGACAGTTTGCTACCAATAATTAGGTATTCCAAAGCACTAAGGAATAATTATGGAAAATTTCAGATGCAAGTGACAAGATGGTTTGTCTGGCCAGAAAATGGGCAGATGACGTTGAGTGTCAATAGAAGTGAAGTGATGCACACAGGAAGAAACAATCTTAAATACTTCTACTTTGTCTGCATAGCAAAGGGCTCTGAGCTGACTGTTCTTGATCCAAAATGAGGACCAAGAGAGGGTTTGGCAGAGGCTGGCCCTCAAAATGATTGGTTCCAATATAACAGCTTGGGATCTTCAATTGAAAATGACAGGAAATATGCTTAAAACCCAGAAAGGACCTTTTTTCAACCAGAGTGTATTTAAACAGTGGAACTCCTCACCAAAGTACATTCAAGATGCCAAAAACTTACACAGATTCAAAAACAAAGTCACCAAAGGAAAATCCCTCAAGGACTATTAAGAACAAAATTCTGTGTCTGGTTCTAAAATCCCTCAGCCACAAATTGTTGAAGGCTGGGAGAATATTTGAAGGAAGTGTCAAATATGCTTGCAGGATTGGCCACTGTCAGAGTGAGTATCCTGAGCAAGACAGACGCCTGGTCTGACCTGGTATGACTGTTCTTGCACTTGTATATCACATTTTCCTGTTGCCTTGTTCTCAGAAAAACTTAAAAAATAAATCATTGAAACGATCATTTACATTCACACACACACCCTGTACTTTGTTCAATAGACGGAGTTGGCATGGAGGATTTCAACACAAAGATTTAAGGTTTAGTAAATTTATAAGCAACCAAAGAAAGGGAAATGCTAAATGTTTACAAGTTAAATAAGAGACAGAGCTATCAGCCCTACCTTTAACTAAAAAAAATTATTTGGAGTTCAAGTGGATACCACATATCAACAATTTAGAGTAATACACAATACAGCAATTATATAACTGCTCATGAAGTGAGCTGAAGAAATTCAGAGATAATCTTAAAATTTAAAGAAACTCAAATATACTGACACATGAAAATACATATATACTTAGCATCCATACATAGTGTGGTGACATTTCCAATGTTTCCCACAGTCTAAAAGGCTCTAATGGTTTGAGATATCCTTTGTAGTTAAAATACAGAATCCTAGTAAACATAGTAATAGTCCTCAGTTTGGTTGGAATTTCTTGTGTGCACATATACATGCAATGTCTTTGTTTGAAAGGCCAGCATCAATTAAATTTAACTGCTTCCCCTGTGGATTTAAATCAAGGCTGGATGCTAAGTTAATGTATTTCTATATATAGTCTGTTTATAAGTCATTCTTCTTCAGCAGTGGCACCTTTTCCATGTAGTTTAGAATAGAAGCTGCCGTTGTTCTCTAGCACAACCTCTACCATGAAAGCATGAGAAGAAAGTCATTACATTTAGCAGGCACCTCCCTTGTTTAATGGTGTATAAATGTCTTGGTGCCAGTCCTGTGCTTGGCATACAGGGAAAGGTTAAATATATTAAACATCTGCAGCTCAGCTAAATGCCAGTGAAATGCGACAGGACGTGTGATAACCACAGACAAGAACAGGAGAAAAGGAAACACTAATGATGGAAGGGCACTGTTTAGGATAATTTCTAGTCATAGAAAGATGCTTTAAAAGTAACTGCAGGGAAAATGATGTTGGAAATATTTCCTAAGGGGGAGACATAATAGGCTGTGGAATAATCACCCGAGGGAGAGGAAGGAAGTCCTTTTGACTGAGTCATTTCTTTCTGGACTGGGCGAAGCATTAAGCACACCACAGGGAAAAAATGTCCTGGCAGACAGAAAGACTACCAGCTGTACTGCTCAGAAGCCTAAGACATTTCTGTTCTAAACAGTAGCAGTTTTATTCAGAACAAAACCAAGCTCAGAAAAACTTTTTTAATTGTGCATGAAGAGATGAGTGACTTCTGTAGTCTCTCCCTTCTCTTTCTCAAATTTAATTTATTTACATGCATTTATGGCTCTTTCTTAAACTGCATTTCCAGAAGAGAGGTTACCAGGGCTGCAGTCAGTTATTGCCTTTGTCCATCTGATGCTGTGTGGCAAGAACAGGTGCAGCTTTATCAGGAACTTGTCCTGATCAGGCTCTGGCCAAGCGTGACTAGTTTAATGTGACAGATTATAGAACGAAAGGGGAGTGAGAAGGGAGGAATAACAAGCGCCATGGAAAGATTAGAGTCTCCACACATTTCTACATTTTTTGACCTTTTCTTCTTTGCTATACCATTAGTTACCCAGATTTACAGCTTGAGATGGCAGGCAAGCTGTCAGGTGCACTGCTTAGATCATTGATGATGTTATGAACTCTACTGGAAACTGATTTCATTAAACAAAACTACATGGTTTGGCATTTGATATAGCCAATATCTAACTGACATTTTTAATTGCTCTTCGTACAATTCCCTTGAAATTAGTGAGATCTTTTTAATAACTTGTTAGGGACTTCAAAATTTAAAACATTGCACGTGAGGTACCAAGAGCTGGTATACAGCATCCATACCTGATGAAAAGTCAGTGTCTGTGAGTGCAGTCTGGCATCACTGTACATAAATCTGTAGACCAATCTGCAGAGAAGCAATATTTTATACTGAAGTTTCTTGAAGGCTCACTTGGATGGTTTTCTTTCAGCACCCTCTACATCAAGTATTCTGCCATAAATTGGACTTGAGTTGCAATTTACTCATGAATAAAATACCACCTCTGGGACTTAATCCAGAGAGAAAGCAAAGAACCTAACCCAGACCACTGCTGGCCCGCAGAAAGAGTTCAACATGCAGGACACCAGTCTAAATGATGCAACAGTCTACAACAGTGCTAGCAGGATTTCATAACCTTTAGACCCACATTTCTGAAGGCAAAAATCTATACTATGTTTAAAGTACATGGAGGTCTATATCTTTATTCTGAGGTCTGAACCCAGGCTGTTACTGTGTGTTCACTCTATTCATTACTGTCATGGTTTAAACCAGCCAGGAACAAAGCACCACAGTCACTCTCTTACTCCCTGACCCCAGTGGGGGGAAAAGAGAATTGAAAGGATAAAAGCAAAAAGTATGGTGAGCTAAGATCAATTTAACTATTGAATAATAACAATAAATTTTAATGAAAAGGAAATTAACAAAATGAGAGAACCCCCAGGAAAACAAGTAATACAAATGAAAACAACTGCTTACCATCAACAGACCAATGCCCAGCCACTCCCTGAGCAGCCTTGCCTGACCCACCTTCTCTCTAGCATCTTGCTGAGCATGATGTCAGATGGTCTGAAATATCCCTTGGGTCAGTTGGGGTCACCTGCCCCGGATGTGTCCACTCCCAGCTTTCCGTGCACCCCCAGTCCCCTCACTGCTGGGGTGAGGTGAGATGAAGAAAAGGCCTTGTCTCTGTGTGGGTGCTGCTCAGAAATAACTAAAACATCCCTAGAATTCTCAACACTTTCCAGCACAGATCCAAAACACAGCCCACACCAACTACCATAAAGAAAATTAACAATACCTTAGCCAAAACCAACTCAATTACATCCGTTGAAGCAATGTAATTCCAATGATACACAAGATCCCCACCACTGGATCTGGGCAAGAGTTTGATCACTGTTCAACTGTAGCGTGTTGGGGGCATCCACACATTGATCCAGCTTCTTAGAACACTTTCAGGCTACAGCACATCTCCTTAGGAAACCCCTCCTGCCCCTCCTCAAACCTGGTAATGCTTTACAAAAGCAAGCATTTGGAGGAAAAGGGATCCTCTGCACTAGCCCACTTGCCTCTGAAAGTGATTCTTGGTTGGTGTTTTTTAGACTTCAGCTAGAAGGGTGAAAGTGTCATTTGCCATCTTCGAAGAGTTAAAGGCAAGATCAGCCATTAGCTCTGCACTCAGGTCTGTTTAACTTTAATCTCTGCATCTGTGTAATGTGGCTGTCATGCTTTAGCACCATGAGAAGAGCTGAGCCTAAGCTCTGGGACTTTTGTTGCTGATGACAGTTCCATGCAGCTCATTTTCCTCATGCCACATGACCTGGCTGGCTTTGGCACATCCTGTCTAACTGCTGCTGAGTGAAGAGGAAATATTTGCCTTGAGCCTGAGCACTAAACACCTCCTCTGTGGTTAGGAGAGATGCAGCTTTCTCCACGGTGGGGTGGTGATTAGACTGAACCGTTACCTCCATTTTCCACCTTTACAGCAGTAATTACTTTCCCTTGTGCCTGTTGCTGGACAAACGAGCTAAGGAAATATTCTAGGAACAGCGAGGACTTTGGAACACTGTGTAATGTGAGCACACTGGCTTTTGGAAAAGGGGCTGGCTCAGCAGATGTGTGAGCGGAGGAAGCTTGCTATCCCACCCTTAGGCAAGAAATTAATTGCACTGTATCCCCTCTTTGCCATGTATTCAGCTGGCAGACCCTAACCCATAGCATCCATGTAGGGTCATCCAGTTCTGGGCTTGTTTGTGCCCTAGTATTTCACACCCGTGCTTGTGTACTTCACAGAAATATTCCTTGCAGGGCAGAACAGGTCCCTCTGCCTCTAATAAAGGACAAAGACTTGAATGGACAGCGTAAAAATTTTATTTCTTGTGCAGAAAGCTGAAGGTGACAAGCCAATTTTGCTTGCGTGAGAGATGCAGAAGAGCAAGATGCCAATGAGAAGCTAAGCCACCCACCATGGTTCCAGAACAGGTCACAGCCTTACCATGTCAAGAAACTGCATAAACAGAACAGAAAGGCCCTGTCCTGTCCCACAGCATTGCAGGTGAAGAACTTGGGCACAGTCAACTTAACTGTACATTAAGCTGACTGTAGTATTTCTTGTTGTGCGCTCTTACTATGTGTCTTAGTTGGCACAAATGCTTTGAGTCACTGGTGCTCCCCGAGTGATGCACTCCAAGGTGTTTAACTGATGTTATAGAAAGAAATGCTGCAATCTTGGTATACAAAAGGGATTGGTATAAAAGTAAAGCCTGAGAGAATGAGTTCAAGAATGAAGGCATGCTTAAAGCAATTCATGGGAAAACATAAATTGGAGCTTGAAGTTGGAATCTGCTGTGGCAGGCAAATATCCCTATCATTAAAAAGGCTAACAGGATTCTTTGCAGTCTAGTAATTTTGACAACTTTCTCAAAAGTTTTCTGCAGTAATTTAAAATACTCCTTCCCTTCCTCAGTGAAAACAAACTTATTTTCACACTTACCAGCTTTAAGATTTGCAAAATTTAACCCAGCTCTTATGGTATCTAATTTACATTTCCGTGCAAAGAAAGAACCAAACTAAACCCAACAAGTGCCTATGGAAACCTTGCAACAGCATCTGCTTGGATGTCAATAAGAAATTGTTTGTATATTACAGAAGGTGGAAAGAAACTCCTGAAGACTTCATAGACTCCTGGAGCATCAGACCCCAAGCTGATCTCCACAGATGTTTATATTTTGCTAAGCTGTCATCAATTAACTTGTGTTAGGCTAAAACAGAGACATACACTTCAAATATGTAAATATAAATAAAAATAGAGATAATCCAGCACTTTTCTTGCTAGAAAACCATGGGAATTTTAAGAAATCTACTTTATGCAGCTGTAATACCAATCTCACATCAGAGCCAATAAGTGTCTGACTTACACTAGTTGCACATTTGCCTTTTTAAAATCAGATGTCAAGAAAGAGCTCATTTTCCAGCCACTTGCAACAAAAGACCAAAATTTTAGTTTCTAGTTTTCAGTGTTCCTTCCCCATGACGAGTCTGACCCAAGAGAAGCTTTGTCATGGAATCTTTGACTTCAGATGGCCCATGGATGGAAGGAAAAACCTTCAGGGATGGGGGAATAGACAGGGAATGGGAGAGAGGCAGGTAACAAATCCACACTGTGAAAAGTTCTTACCCCTTTTTGAAGCAGATGGAAGAAAACAGTGTCTGGATATTACTGAACTTTACAAGAACCCTGCCAGAGCTGCACAGCAAAAATATAACTTACAGTACCAGAGAAGTATTATCATTTTCTGTGTTGTATCCCAGAGGCTGAAGGGCTGTGATTTTATTAGAACCCTGCTGTTGCAAGATCACAGAGTAATACACTGACATTTTGAGCTGCACTTAAACTTAATACATATTTTTAATACTACATTTCTATTATGATGGAATTTCTATTCCATCATAAACTGACACTGGACAGAATAAGTCACTATTGCCACTGTGACTGCACTTGAACTTCAAATGGAAAAGGCTCGACTACGTGGAGCCTTGCAAAAGGCCCTTTTTCTATGTCAGGGTCTATCTAGGGTTTTGCAGCAATGCCAGTATCTCTAGTTTCTGACCACCTCCCTCTTCATTAGACTACAAAGCAAGCTGCCCGTAGGGCTTCTGGAAGCTTAAGCTCCTTTTCTTTCCCCAGTTACAGGAACTAGGGAATTCCTCAGTTACAGAGAGAGGACGCACAACACCAGGGACTGCAGTGTTGGGAGAAATCCAGCCCTTGTTCAGATGCCTTGTCAGAAAAGAAAGCTCCTGCTGCATTTCATGAGGATTATCAGACTCTCTCTTGGCTTTATACAGCAGTTCTGCTGCCCTGGGAGTACTTTGCCTCTGTTTTCTTTGCTTGGTCTCATCTGCCCCATCAGCAGCTGCCAGGGCAGTTTGGTGGTATGGTACCCAATGGGAACTCACATGGTCAGAATTGAAAGAAACAACAGGAAAAGATTGTGCAGAACTGAGGAGACTTTGTATTTCTAGTACTCAACAGCCACAGAGACATCTTTTTTATCTTTGCTGCTTTTTTCAGGGTGCCCTTAATATGCTTCCTCACATGTGGAGGGCATATACTCAGAGATGTCACTTATTTATAAATCTATATTTTTTTAAAAAACCTGAGGAGTAAGTCAGGAATAACACTCACTCTCCTAATTTCTCTCCAGATACACACCAAAAAATAGGCTGATGAACAAAGCAGCCTGCACTGCTCCATACACTCACTCTGGGGAACTGCATGAATCAGGCTGGTATGAGTCCTCCCTCCCTTTGTGTAGAGACAAGCCTCATTTCCTGGATCAAAAGCTGTCTTCTGGTTGTGCAACTGTACAATGAAACCTTGCCTGACAAGCAGGGTTCTAGGACAATACAACAATTGAAGCACAACAATAAATATATGCTAGGTTCTCAAGCCACTGTAACAGTTATGTATAAAATTAAAAAAAAAAAGAGAGAGCAAGCTAATCATCTTGTAAGGCTTCCTATACCTTATTGCTTAGTCATTCATCCTGAAGTGATAAAAGAGATATTCCTATTTGAGACATGAAGATAATATTAAACACAGTACCACGGCCACTTTCATCATATGCAGAAAGGAACAAAACCACAAACATAGAAGAGGGCTGAAAACCAGATTCAAGTGCTATTTTTAAAGAAATCAGAGATATTTTCAGGATTGCTGTCATTCCTATTAGTGTTTTCTGATGTTCATATTTCAGTGCTCCCAGCAGTTCTAGCCAGGGAACAGGGTTGCACTGAACAATGTCTACACACACCTCTCAAAGCAAAATAGTCCCTGGACAGAAACCTTATTCTCTTGACAAAGAGAAACTGAGTGCTTCCTCATTTCACCTGCCAAAAGAGACAAATTATCACACCGACCATCACAAAGTCATGAAGACAAGAAAAAAGGTTAAAATGTGTATAATAGCATAGGCCTGGAAAAGGAAGACATTTCACAAGGGGCAAAAGAATCATAGAGCAGATACAGGACCTAACAGAAGAACAGATTTGTCACATAAATGCAGTGTGTTCCAAAAGACCCCCAATTTAATACTTTAGAGAAGAGCAATATCCTCTTCATGGCTCACTGGTACTCCTTGAAGAATTTTGGAAAACATTCTAGCAAGACATGCTTTGGCTGAGAATATCATTGGTTTGCTGGGATTTGAGTTGATGTTTTCATTCTTTTTTTCTTTTTGGTTTCTTGTTGTTTTGATTTATGAGAATGAACACTTGTCTCAAAAACAGGATCTTGGTTACTGAGGAATCTGTTTATTTCAGGCCCTTTTTCCTAACTTGGTATCAGTTGGAACCACTCACTTCTCCTGGTATTTTAGGGGTCTAATTTTAGGCCCTGGTTTTTCAGACATTGGCCAGAGGCCCCACTTGGTCTCTACACAGAAAAACTATATTGGAAGATTTTCTTTTATGCCTGGTACAGATCCAAAGCTTCTGAAGACATATGGATTTCTTTCCATTGAGTTCCATAGCTCCGGGTCTGGCCTCCTGCTTGTGACACCAGTTAGTCTGAGCATCTGTGAAGGGCCTGAAATGGATGCGTGGATCTGCCTCACTTCAGGCACTTGGTAAGTGAAGAGCTGCCCCTGCTCAGCTGCAATAAATCTAACGTCCATGGCTGCACAAGCAGGTGGAATTTCTTCATGGAAAGGGTTGTTAAACATTGGAATGGACTGCCCAGCGAGGTGGTTGTGTCACCATTCCTGGAGGTGTTCAAGAAATGACTGGACATGGCACTTACTGCTGTGGTTCAGTTGACAAGGTGTTTGATCAAAGGTTTGACTCTGTAATCTCAGAGGACTTTTCCAGCCTGAATGACTCTGTAAAGGCAATTCCAGTGCCATCAGGAGCCAGCATCCCAGCACCTTCACAGTGCAAAGAGCCAACACAACACAAAGGGAAGAGCCCGATTCTAATCTTCTCCTGAGACTTGTCGTGAAATCTAGGTCAGTTCTCTGCATCCTGATTTAGCTCATACTATCACTGGTACAAGTGTGGCAAGAAATCTCCAAGGGATGAGCTTTGCAGGAAAGGCTCTGCTCCTTGACAAGAAAACAAAACAAAACTTTTCCATAATAAGCAGACATCATCTTAGCTATCAATGCCAAGTTTTAATCTCAGGAAAAAGATAACAGGGCTGACTTCTCATCCAAAAAACCTCCCATGTCTCCCCAAGGCACTGACATACTGCTGGAACTTTGCCACTGCTTCTCCCTGCACACAGTGTGTCAAGCTGCACAGCAGCACAGGTCAGCCCCCGGACATGGCAGTGCTTCCTCCTCTCACCACATCCACCCAAACACGTCACAAGACTGAAGACAGATCTCTAGGGGCAGGTCAGGAGTCTCTCAGGGCTTTCTCCATGCCCAAGCAGCACTCACTGCACAGGGGTGGGCTTGGTTCGTGTTTGCCACACAAAAGCTGAGAGCTGTTGGAAAGCAGAATTGTCTCCTCACCCGGGGGCTTGCACATGACGAATGTGGGATTGCACTGAGGCTGAAAGAAAAGGCACCTTTGGAGTGCAACTGTGTTTTAACTACTTTAACTGCTGCTATTTTCTGTTTTTATCGCAACCATCATATTTCCTCTGTCAGGTTGATTGTCTGCCACATTTACTTTTTTTCTCCCTAGACAAGAGGCATGAAGACTGCTGATAGCTAACAGGGGTTGGGAAGCAAAAGACTGAAGGACCCTCTTGTAACCAGAGGAAGAGAGATGGTAGAGAGGATTATTTGCACAAAACTCAGCTTGGGTTTTCAAACCAGCATTTATAGGTTTGGAAAGAGCCAGGAACAGAAACTTTAAAATAGTTATTAGGGGTTTTATGGAAGCTGAATGAATGGATGGTTTCAATGCGAAGCCAAATATAAAAAAATTATAATCTAAGCCTGGCAGGAGATCTGAGGATCTTGAATAATAAAGCTAAAAAAAGTAGGAAAATAAAGCTTTTGAAGTGTGACACAAAACCTCTGAGGTCCAGAAAAAAATGTTTCTCAGTAGTAGAGGTGCTGTGCTTGAGTCAAGGGACAACAATTACTAAGGCACTGCCCTATTAACATAAATTATGCTGTCCTGTGCATTGCACTCTAACCACAGCAATACACTCAGATAAACCATCCACTAAGCACAAAAATGGCATTTGAGAGAGAAGCTGAAATCAGCCAACAATAACACCAAGTTATATCCACCGAGTGCCTTCTCCCACTTTGCTTTATCTAGGAAGCCATGCATATGGATTTCAGTCCTCAGATGGTCACAGTGGTGCCTGTGCTAACCACAGCAACAGCCCTGCAGTGGTGACCTCGTCTCACTCGGAGCTGTGGCTGCAGAGCCTCTGTAGCTGGACACCTCTCAAAACCAACCTACAATCTGTGGGGGAAATGGAAAGCTCCTTGCTCTCATCTCTTTTCTAGAAAATCAGACACTTACTCCAAGTAGTGACTGCGGCTCCTGCAGCATAAAAGATGCCATGGTCTTTTTGTAGACACAACTGTAGGGAATAACAAATTCATGACAGAGATGATGATGCTTACAATGCAAACAGGTTTTATCCCAAACAAATTGCACCTCCTGTGGAGCTTCAAAAGCTTTTTACAAACCAGTAGTAGATGCAAAGAGAGTTCTGTTATTCTAATTAAATTGGTAATTAGGTGAGATAGCCTATTATGCACTGATCAATAGGGGAAACTGAGGCTGAAAGCAGTTAAGAAATCAGCCAAACAGTGGGAACATCAGGAATCAACCCAAAACTTCTGACTCATGTGCTTGTGCTCATTTGGCTAACTCTCCTTCCATGTAAGCCAGTTCCTGGTTCTGATCTCATTGAAGCCAATGGTAAAACTTCCATATATGTGAAGAGAGCAAAGACTTGAAATTTCAGTCTGTCATCTGCACTTTTATAGGTTTCTGCCTTTATAGACGGGGCAGATATTTCATTCTGCTCTGTGGTTCAGCCAGCTGGATGGTGCTATGTATATTTAAAGCACAAGGAGAAAAATAAATAGCAATTAAAAAACAAAAAAAAATGTCAACACTTTCTTCCATATGGAAGATTTTAGTATTTTTAATGGTAAAATTACTCTTCCACATTTATGGCGCTTCCACAGAGAGAACAGTTTCTTGTAACCATTAGCAGCAGAGGTTGATCTGGTTCTTCCAGAGGTCTGTTCCACCAGCCTGGCAGCTCCCCACAGCCACAGCCATCTGTACCATGAGAGAGACAGTGCTGCACCCAGTTACCCCTTCTCTCATCTTCTGGCTTCACTTTGGCTTTCAAGAGCAATTACATGACTTAAGAGTGTTTTAAACTATCAGAAGGTGACTACTCTTGGTGATATCTTTGGGGGGAAAAAGAAAAAGGCAGCAAGAAAGTCTTAAAGCTCATACAAGCACAAGATGAAAGAAGAGGAGATCTGGTCCCATCTACACATCACCTGCAATGGAGGAAAGAAAGATGGACCCCATATTTCATACAACTCACCTCTTCTCCAGGGCCCTCACTCTTCAGTGCAGAAATACTGATGAGTCAGTCAGGGATTAGCTGCAAAAGGCTCTACACCTGCCCAATGAAAACTCAGCTATTTCATTCCAGCACATACACTGGTGAACACCACCACCACTTTGGCCATGGAACCCCAAAATGAGGGCAAATTCAGTGTCACTGCTTGCTCCAGCCAGTCTGGAACAAAAAAAGATGTCAGGGGTAAAACTGCTTTGTCTGTAAGCGATGCCAGCAGGACAGAAAGGAGAATGGATCCCTACTGCAGCTGAGACTGTCTTGGCTAGACCAGATGAATGATCCTGGTGGACATGCTGCCTCCTGCTTTCACAGGTGAGGCTCCAGTCAGCACATTGCCTGGGTCTGCTCCAAAAGTTCTGCACAAACAGAACTCTCCCCATTACCTTTCTGCTCCTGTATACATTCAAGGGAACCACAAGCAACTTCACCTGGATCCAGCTGACTGTGTCACCATGCCATGAGTTGAGTACATGTTTTATTCATCCCTGCAAAGGAACCAAGGCCCCGTGGGTCAGCAGGGTGAGACTGGCAAGAAACAAGCGGAGGGAATTGTCACCTTAAAAGTTCTTCCACAAAAAGTGCCTTGTGATCCCCCCTATTTCCGGATTCTCAGAGTGAGAAGAGGTGGGAACATCCTCCCTCTCCCCCAGGGTAGAAGGTTTCAGTCGTTGAACAGCTCAGGCTTCAGCAAAGCAGGATGTACATGTGCAAACATGCTCGCACGACACTAATGTCCAAATACACCCAAACTCAAATGACATCAAGATTTTCTTTAATTATTGTATTTTTAAACCCTTGATTTTCTTGTGGTGGGGGCCTGAGAACCATTGGAGACCTTGGGGGGTGGACGGGTGCCAAAGACAATTGTGGCCTGGGAATATTTGCCAGCTAGACTATGTGATTCAGTTTTTGTTCTCAATTTTTTTCCCCCCGTTTTCCTTTCAGATCCTGCTTTCTGGCTTGCTGGGGTCTGCAAATGCCCAGATCTAGAAACTGCAAACCCAGACTCCACTGCTGCATCAGTCCCTGCAACTGAGAGCCAATGCAAGAGCGAGCAGCAATTTGAGATACCAGGAATCGTGCCTTTAACGGACTGCACTCCCTAGCCACAATTCCCATGAAACTTTGAAGGCCCAGGTTTGCTCCTCTTTGCACCCTTTCAGCTTTAACAGCTACTCCTAATTTATATGAGGAATACAGTTCGGAATCTGGGATTCATTTCCTATTCTAAAGAAAGAAAAAGAAAAGAACAAACACAGTTTGGATCCAGCTATCTTGCTGGATGAAATTCTGTTCTGCATTTTTTCCTTCCCATGCTGCAGCCTCCTCTGCTCCTTCTGCCTATTTTCAGATGAACTGCTGAGATGCTGAAATTCAAACTACATGAATGTGCATCACATCTATCACTCACAAAGACTGTGTTGGTGCAATATCTCCCTACCCACCCTTCCTACATCAAAGTAAAATCCTCTGGTTGCCTGACACAGTGAAGACTATCTTGCAAGCATGACCAGAATTCTGCACAGTGGAGGGTAAGTGCTGCAGCAGCTGGTTCTCGAGGCTGCTGCCCACCATGGAGATATGCAACACTATCGTGAACTCAATCTCCAGCTGATGTGCCAGCACAAAGCACCAAGACCCATCCTTTGGAAAAGATACAGGGTGTGATGTGAAAGATGTTGATCTGCTCCAGCTGGCAAGGAGGCAGCACTCTCTACCAGCTGCACACAGAAAGGGGAGCTGGAAGAGTATTTTGGATTCCACAGACCCCCACCGTGGGGAAGGGTTAAGAACAAAGCCCTTTTATGTAATAATCTTGAGGCATTGTCAGCAGCAGGGGTCTGAGGGGAGTGGCTAAAGCAGGAGGAGGACATTACAGATCCTAATAAGGAGCAATCACATTTGTTTGGGACAAACTGTGGTTGAAGAGGAGCTCCTCCATAGAATCTCATTAACATAAGCTACCTTGCCAGGGACTGAAGGAACACATGCAGCCTTCATGCTCTCAGAACAAGACATCATATAGCATAGGTGGAGAGTCTGAAAATTCCCATTTCCTGCAACTCTTGTAAAAGACTCTCCTTGGCCACTTAGTAATCAGTTCTGTGCCATCTCCTTTCTGAACTCATTTATCTTTCCCTCATGAGTCAGCTCCTGCAGTACCCGAAGCAAAATAGATCCACCTTTAGGATAAGAGAAAACTCGTCCTATACAATGGTTTTATCTTTAGTAACCTGAGCCAGCAAGATACCTAAAGGCCAGGTGGGTTTTCACAATCTTGTTAAGGGACCAGGAAGGGAAGGCCTTACTGGAAGGCAAAGCCTAGATACGCGCTGCATGGCACAGCATAGACATCCTTCCCCCACCCCCTGCTATCCCCAGTAATTTTTCAGGACTTGATCCTCTAACAGGACACAGTATGCAAAACACTCAGAACCCATGGTCTTATTTGGAGACTTTGTCTTATTCTTCACCCAAATCAAATTGTTCTTCTGTGAGCCTTACCAGCAGTGCCCCAGTTTCACAGCACTTCAATCACTCCTTTCAGAAAGGAGGAAAACACTCCATCATCTGGATATGCCGCAAACATCAAACGAGGATCAGCTTACACGAACAAAAGCAGAAGCACACTGCATCTGTGCTTGTCCAAATTATCTGGCAAATAACAAGCATACTGGGAAAGAACAGATAGATGAGGATAAAACAGAGGAGTTATTTCCTCACAAACCGTATTCTTAATAAATAACTTGGCGCACTTTGCTAAGAATAATTTGACTTTTATTTTCCATTTGCTCTTCATGCACAGATTCTGTGACAATTTAACTTGTTTTACTGGACTAGGAGATCAGAATTATACCCCAACATTGCACTATTAAGCAGCAAAATTACCACTGTTCCTCTTTGTGTGCCTCCTCTCCATTTTAGACTTCTTCACTGGTATGCAACATATTTCTATCCATACAGAAATCCTAAAATGCAAGTGCAGGGTAAGATATAAAACACCCTGCGTGGCTGATCAGGGAATAAACAACCACAGCCCAAGTTGCTTGCTAACCACCTACCACTCAGCACCAGAATTAATTCAAGAAGGCACTTCCTTCCCCTCACCACATCCTCTCATTTTTCCTTTTCCTCCAACCTATACAGTTTCAATGTACACAATTTTATTTCCAGAAGTTTTTAGCTCATCCATCTGGGTCACATATCTATGGGTGATACTAGTACAAGTTAAATACCCCAGAAAGAATTGTGGGGATTTGCACTGCATTCATCTCCAGAGCAAAGCTCCTGATGGCAAGCCTAGGCTCAAGCACATGAGGAGGATTTGGACATGCAGGCTCCATCAGCAGCATACACCCCACGTACTGCCCAGGCATAGAAAGCAGATTTCCTTGCCATCTTCTGGGGCTTTTTCTTTTCCTCCCGAGATTTGTTGTCAGAGAAAGGGAGTTTAGAGCTTCTTTCCTTCCACCAGTGGGTTGGTTTCACTCCGCTACATTAATGGGAACTGCAGGTGCACTTCAACCCAAATGTTAATTTCTTCAAATGGCAAGAAAGGCTACATGCACTTGGGGAGACAGAAAATCCATCCGTTCATGCAATCTTAGCTTTCAAGGGGAAATGTGCAGTGGAAAAAGAAGGAATGATAGGGGAAATTAAATTAAAATGCAGGAAAAAGAATATTAGTAACAGAAGGGAACTTCTACCTGTGGTGCTTGCCAAAATGCTTTCATGATGCTCAGTGAGAATACACAGGTGTACAGGAAGCCCAGCAGACTATCCAAACACAATGCCGAGTTGCCAGGTTCCAGGGAAATCGTCCTGTAACTGTAGCCTTAGAGAACTTAGCAGCCCAGTCCAGCTCTGATCTCGGTGGCTCTGTTGTCCCTTATTTCCGTAAGCTGGCACGACAGCCCCTGGGGCATTCCTGCAGTATCTCCCAGTTCTCCTGCCAAATGGTCTGTGGCACCTTCAAAGGCACCGCGAGGGAAGAGGGGATGCAGGGCAGCTCTCACTGACATGGCAGAGGGTGCTCTGGTAAGAGTTTCCCAGGCACTTTGTGACAAAGAACACGGGAGGCTGTTCCCTCTTGCAGTCCAAGTTGCTTGTTCGGACCAACAGAACTGCCCAAACACTGCCAGCCTGCTCTCAAATGATTTCCAGAGCCTTACTGCTGTGCACTGCAGTTCCATTTCCAGATATTTCACCAGTTCCTTGTACAGCACCATGAAAACATCCCTATCTCCACAGGTCACCTGGCTAATATACCTGGATTGTACTTACATCAGCAGAGAACAGCCACCAATGTTTGAACACCCAAGGCTGTGCCGCTGGTGTTTCAGTTCATTTAAAAAAAGAGAGAATTTACTAAAACTCCAACCACACATAAATATTGTATAAAAATTGCTTTCCCATCCTTTTCCACGCCTTCCCACACTGGAATGGCAAGTTTTCTGATATGGATACCAGTCCTTTGAATAAAACTTGGCAGGTTCCACATCACTCATTTCACGCAGCACAGTGCTGCATGACATTAACAGCTTCCAGCCATACCACTGACCAGAGGAAAATAATTCCTTCTCTAAGCAGTGACCTTCCAAGGTAATGTGCTAACAGCCTTTCTTTATTTCATTGATTTTCCCAAATAATTGTCAGAATTTCTGGTAATAGGTTCATTAGTCTCACAGCAAAGAGATGATTAATATACCCACCAAGAAGAGAGCCAGAGAAGCTACAAAGAACATGAGAACATGAAGAAGGTGTGATGTGAATGACAGATCAGCTTGGGTCACAGGTGGTGCTGACCAGTGTTGTTCTCCCCTCTGCGCTGTTATAAACTGGGGTGCAATCAGGCTCACTCCCATCTGACCTGACCATTCCCCAGTCTGATTGTGGACCCTGCCCAGCTCTGGGCTCCGTGCACAGAGTTTATGCCTGAAGACCTCACAGTTTTACCACTTAGCTCCACACAGTTCGGCTCACTACGTGTTGTTGACTTTCACCCAAACAAGCTCAGTTGATCTGTTTTGTCCCAAATTCCCTATGTGGCCGAGGTCTCTCTCTCTCTTTCTTTCTATTTCTGGGTAATCACCTTGAAATGGACAGAAATGCAGATGAAAACTTACCAGCCTTGACATTCCCTGAAATCACTATTTTCCCATTTTTGTCAACTCCACATCATTCCCCCCATCCGTAAGTGGCTATACTAGAAATAATGTCTCTTGATAAAGTCTCCTGATCGGTTTGCTGAGAATGCAAACCAATCAAAGCACATGTTGATAGAAATTATGTCCTATTTTCTCAAGTAAAGAGCTGCAACTTTGCATACAGTTTGCAACAACAAAAATTCAAAAATTGATAAAAATTGTACTGAAATAACAATTGCTGATATCACGGTATTGTAACCTCTTGAAGATCTAGACCAACCCCAAATAATCGTGCTTTCATTCCTGCATATTTCTAATTTTCACTCTACTTTATCTACATCCTACCAGACTGGGGACTTTCAAGAGTGTTGTCTTTCCATTTCTCTTACAGGATGGGATCGTAGAGAACATGTATCACAACAAACTCCTCTGTTCCTCTCAGAATCTCGAGGAGACAGGAGTACGCCCAGAGCAAGAGGCCCCAGGCTCAGGGGACTCAGCGGCAGCTGGACCATCTGTGCTGCTCTCCTCCCATTGTCAGGTTTAATGTTTTCCTGAAGCTACACCTGCATGCCAAACTGGACAAATTCACATCCTCAAGACTGGAGAGAAGTAGTTTTAATGCTCTCACGCAATCTTCTTTGGCTTGCTCTGCTATTTGTAGTATCACTAAGGAAACCAAATGTGACACTGGTGATCTTTATTCAACATGTGCCTTCCCCAGACATGATCTCAGCTAACTTGCATATCACTTAAGCCCAGCCCATTCTTTCCCATACAAATGCCCAGGAAAGCAGGTCGAACTGGAAGGTAAGCGATGATAGCTGTGACTGGATAATTCTATATCCAGTCCATGAAGAGCTCCAGGCCTTTGGAGCTGCAGCACCTGTGATGCTAAGCAGAGTATATGGTATGTTTGTTTTAAAGTTAATAATAACACCTCCTGCTGGAAGGTCTCACTGCACTTTACAGCAGTGGCATGTAACTACCTGCCAGAAATGGAGACAAAGGGATGGGACGTGACTCCTCTAATATCACCTACCTGATCCGGAACAGCCACCAAGGTTACAGTTCAGGACTTCCGTGTCCCTACCCAATGCTTCCTCTGAGTGAGCCTGACAATAAAACACACTGGACTAGATAAAAATACAGCCAATTCTGTCTTAAATCCAGGCTCTGCTCTAACCTTCCCTGGCAGCTGAGACTTTCTTTTCAAAGCATTCACCTTCATTTCTGAATAAAATGATCACTGTGTGCCAGTCCTCAGTGTTGGTTTCTGTCTGTGGAAAAGCAGAGTTTTAGTTTTGTAAAATCTGAGGGGGGAAGAAAACCCCAACAAACCAACCAAACCAGAATTCCTTACTTTTGATTCAAATTCCTCCAGAAATTATTCTGGCCTGCTTCTTAGCCCGTAAGCCAGCAATGGGTATGGGATGAATTTTTCATGGCAATATTAGAGTACAATTAGCAGTTTTCTGAGCTTGATATTTTCTGCACTTATCCTCACAATTAACCTGTTTGCTGGGGATATGTGAAATTCCCAGTTCAGAGGTGGATTCACACTCGAGGCCAAGCTCTGTGATCACCCACACAGCTACAACTCACACTCTGGATGCAAAGTTCAGCTGATTCACACAGAGAAACACCAGCCATGCGGGGCATGCTTATGTTCAGGCTGGCTACATCTGGCTCCAGCCCAAGCTGAGGCAAATATGAATTTACGTCACTTTTTACACGGGGTGAGCAGTGGCACCAGTAAGCCACCGTGCACCACCCAGTCTGGAGGGGCTGCCTCCATGAAATCTCTCACCTCTCTGCGAGTGCAAAGTAGTCAGACACAGCTTAGTATGCAATAAAAGAACCTTCACTAAGGCAACAAGACCTTACATGAAGGGAGATCTGAGCGCCTGCATCGAGACAGTGATCATGATTCAGTAACATGTAATAATTTCTCAAGTCATAGCAATGAGAGCATTTATCCAAATCCAAATGATTTCCCAATAGTTACAAAAGAAGCCCAAAGCACAACAGGATGAAAAACTTAGCAGTTTCCCAGAATCTCAAATACCAAGCCCAGGTTCGCCTCTCTCACTTGATAATGAAAAATAACATTCAGGTGTATCCTTTTACCAGAAAACCAGTACTTCTCTAATTGCTCCACCATGAGAGTTTTAAAAGCACCATTCACTGAAACAGCTCCTGAAAGCACTGAATCTGTTGTAATGAAGATTAATAGGAGATTTGCAATAAGAAAGCTTGGAAAGGGTACTTTTAGAAATCAACATCTCACCAAAGGTACATTTTCAGCTGTACATAACTAATTTCATGGTTTTCCACTGCAGGGTTTCTTGGACTTCAGAAATAAATGTATTACAGGTTATGGTGTATAGGACTAGATGGGACCTCAGTCTGGCAATTTCTGTGCAAGCCAAGACTTTCCTTTTATAGGATGTGCCATGTTATCAAAGCACTTATGCAACCTTTTGAAAGGGAAATATAGTAGAGTTTTACACAACTGAGAATCATTATTCCACCTTGCAGCACAAAGCTGTTCTGCACTGGTAAGTGATCAATGGGAAGAAAGCAATTCTGAGATTTCTGGTGACATTTGGGTTTACAATGCTCATTTAATATACACACATCTAAGTGGGAGACCCTGAGTTCGAGCTTTATGTCAGGCACTAAGAGAACTGTGAATTATATTAGTCAGAAGTCGGATGCTTTCACCACACCCCAAAGTTGTGTGAGGCCATTAACTGTCTGGTGCCACTCTAAATGGTATGCTACACCTCATTATTCATGCATATTCCTTACAGGTTGCAAGAACTTAGCGCTTAAGAGCTCCCAGTGAAATCCAGCCCCACTGCACAGAAAAAGAGAATAGGCATCACTATTGAATTTCCCAGAAATCTGAACCTAAAAGTTTCCACAGATCTTGCAGAAAGTAAAAAGAGTGGGGGTAGGATGCCCAGCAGTTGCCAGTTCCAGCATCCACCAGTTTTGCTCTGCAGTTTTCTCTGGCTCAGCAAATGCATGCACGTGCATAATGGTTTGAGTCTCAGCCTTTGCTAGAAGGAGCAGCAATGCTCACAGAACAACGTCCTGCAGGCAGCAGCAGAACTTGCTTTGGTTAAAGACTTGATTTTACTTTGACAACAGGAATAGCTGGAGGGTCTTGCAGCCAACTGTTACCCTGAGCAGTGGGCAGTGAGTGGCTGGCAGGACAGAGTGGAATTGGTGTGAGTTTCTGCAGAAAATGTCTCTGCTGATACAGTTTCCTGTGTGCCTGGGTAGGGCAGAATTTAACCCCAAGAAGCTCTGCCACAGTTTCTGTCAGTAAACCCTATATTGCTGACAAAGGACCCATGACAGGGGAAGCACATGAACAGTAGTTCTGCAGAAGGGGGATAAGCAACTTCAGTTCAACTGCAGCAGGAGGAAATGGGGTGACTTGGCCAAGCACCTCTTCCACTTTACACCGAGTGCCCAGGGCAGCTAATGCAGGTGATACTAGCAGCAAATTTAAAAAGAAAACACTCAGAGAAGCCTACCTCTCGGTTTCAAGTGTGCTCTAACTGCAGAGCTCCTACACAACTTACCCTTTGAGGTACTCTGCCAAAGAAATCCAGGTACAGATTATGGGACATAGCCCGGAGAAACAAAGAACCTCTAGATATTAAAGTGGACGCTGATTTCCCTCTCTCTCATGTTAAAGAGGACAATCCACCTGATTTCTCCCACATGTTGTCCATGCTCAGGCTGACACTTGCATCACTCGCAGCCAAAGAGGAGCATCAAACTGGTAATCTTCCACATCTGGCAGCAGACACAAACAGTGAGGCTGACTAAATGCCCAGCAACTTTTGGATTATGTATGAGTTGACAGCACTCCGGCACTTTCAGGAGGTAATAAATACCTCATAGAAGTGGGCCAATAGCCAGGGCACAGATCTGGCACATGGAAAACAATAAGTGGAGTATCTCCTTGTAACCACAGCAACTTGAATAACACAATGAAAACAGTGCATATCCCTGCAGAATTACTGAGGATAAACAGACATACATTTGTGAAATAGCGAAATAAATATTATAATGATGCTCCTGAATTGCAGAATAAATCCTACTTCACGCAGACGTGAATGTCAGAAAGCCAGATGTTGTCTATTGATACTGAAACTTCCTATAATCTGCTAAACTTTTTTGGATAACATACAGGAACTGATTGTACCAAAGCTGAAAGGAACAAGAACAGCCCTGACACTTACACAACTAAACACAGGGCAATACTGATAGTATTTCAGAACTTGTTCTTAGTCAAACTTTAATGCTTTTTGTTAATAGGCATATTTATTTACTTCCATGGATTGTGTGGTAAGAGATCTCATCCACATTACCAGAGTTTGCATTAAGATAGACATGGCTTTATAATGTAATGCCAAGACAGAAGGGTAATTGAATGTCTCGAGATAGGAGCTCTGATGCAGAAAATAGGAAATTTACGCACTCCATCAAGTTCCTCACAACAGCTGCAGAGCAGAAACTGTAAACTAACTCTTGGAAATAAACAATGTGATCATAATAAAAAAACACCGTAAGAACAAGAGTGTCCATGGTCAGAACCAAGGTGACAAAGGTTAGGTGGAAGACCCTCTTGGGTCTTGCTGAGTTACAGCCTTCTGATATTGTGTCCATCTCGATATGAGGCCAAAATTAATTATTTTCTCGATCAATCAGATACTACAGCAATACTTCATTTAGTCTACCTAAAATTGTCCACTGAGTCTGTCTGATTTTCTTGTCACAGTCAGGGTGGGGGCACATTGAATCAACAAGAGGATGCAGATGAAAACTTTATCCAAAACTTGAATAAAAGCCTTGGGATTCATGAACTTTTCATTAATATTTTCTTCCCCAATGGCTAAAATTTCTGTTTGCATTTCCTTGATTTCCGGTATTACTGTTATTAAAGGTAGACATTACCTCGAAGATATGAATAGTATCAGGTTATGAAGAAGTTTCTTGCAGTACAGAGTTCTTTAATATGTGGGTTTACCCAGAGACTGAAAGAAGTCTCAAATACACATAAAAAACCTAATAATGATAAATAACCTGTGATGAGTTCAGTTTACAAGAAGAAAGCCCAGTATTTCAAGACAATCCATTTATGAACTGTTCCATGGCAGCGGTAGGAAAACTCGAGGGCCTGGTATCATTGTGCTTACCAGCATTTCTCTCAGTTTCACAGAATCCAAGATTAAACAAGGGCTGGGAGGAGTCCTAGGAGGTCAACCTCATCCAGACAAATACTTCCAGTGCTGCAGATCCCAGACCCCTCTTGGCCAACTCATACTTGAGCTTTGTTGCCTTTCCATAAGAAACCTTTGCTGGGAATTGCAGTTAGACACAAGACAGCAATTTGCACATACGTGTTGCTGTTCCACACAGCTGAATCCACTCCAGCCTCACCAGATCCTTCCAGAGGCTCATAAAAGAGGACAGAGATCCCTGCTTTATGGGAAATGGACAACTAACTGAGAGACTAAGCGAGATGCCCAAAAGAAAACACAGCCTGCAGCAGAGCCAGAAAAAGAATCATCGAAACTAAGTGTTGTCAGGTGATCATTGAAAAACTGCAGTTGTGTTTCCCACTGGAGAGCTTCTGATCCTAAACCAGAGATCCAAGGGGAACATAAATGCCACACGCTGTTAACGAGGTCTGTTCCCATCATAAGCATACATTTATCTCATCACCCTTGCTCTCAGACCTGGATTTTTTCGCTGTAAGTCACTAACATGTCACAACAGCTTCCTGAATTGATGCCAAAGGAACTGTTGCTTGTGATTGCTTTATATACGTCAAAGCTCTGCCATGCTTTTTTGGTTTGTTTGTTCTTTAAAAAATATCTTTTACCTGATAGTTTTTGCCTTGGACATGGCAGTTCAGTAAGAAAAAAGGCTAAAGCAATTATTCTAAGATGTGAAATGAAAGTCCTTTTTCAATTTAAATGTAGTGATTCTTTAAGCAAAATAGCCAAGAAAAAAGTCTTTTTTTTTTTTTTCGATAGATGAAAACTGTGGTGACAGTCACACATCAGGGAAGTAGCCCTGAGGCACGTCCTGTTTTCTGCAGAAATGCCTGTGCTGGGAATGGGGAGTGCCTGGTACACAACATCCTTTTACTACCTCCACAGGAAGAAAGCCAAGACAGGCTTTCATGCTGGACTTCCAGCAAGGCTCCCTCCACGCTGCTGGGCTGTTCTCTTCCAGGTACCCATTCCCTGTGAAATCCAGGGGTAAGGACCCTGCTGCAAATGATGCAGAGCAAATCACTGGCAGAGCCCAGGAGACAGAGCAGCAATTCTGTGCTGACCAGACACATGGACAGGTTTTACCTTTCATCACAGTATCACAAGTTAGAACACAGCTCACTGTCACTCGGAAAAGAAGCAAGAAAAGGGTTCCAGTGCCTCAGCTGTCTTGAGACAAGCAAATGCAAAGGGCTGGTACATGCAACCTGCACCAGGTACTGTGCAGGTGTAGTTAATAGCAAAACAACATTCCTACTTATGGAGAGGAAAAAGGCCAAGAACAGCCTTCAAACATTTCAGGAACAGTTAACAGAGTTTCTGTTTCCATTTATTTTTAATTCCTTTCTGGTTTTTCTTCTTTTAAAATGTAAACTTGTGAGGCAAGAACCAAATTAATTCAAACTGAGTAATTCAATTTATCAAGGGGGAAAAAATCCCAGTGAATAAGACAGTCCCACACAGCAGCTCATTCATATTCTAGACAAAATGATGCTACAAACTCAGCAATGACTACCCTGCAATTTAGAATAAAACGTATCAGAGAGGCATGGTACTGGTCACCTTACCAGGTGCTAAAACAAAAGAGGAAGTGCTGTAGTGGTTCAGTTGACAAGATCTCTTACCATGTGGAAAGCTGAAAATGTGCAGGTTGTCATTAAAAAGCCTTGTGGACTGAAGGGAACCTGACCAGTCAAATTTGGGAATTAAATTGGGTCGAGGAAAATAGACCACAGAGATATAGCAAAGACCCAGTGAGACTTACATTAAAAAACAAAAAAACCCCAAAACAAACAAATAAACAAAAAACCCCAAACCAAACCAAAATCAAAACAAAAGAAGGGTTTATTTCAGTAATACAGGTTAGGAACACTAACACAGATGTATCTCTCTAAACTAATAGATATATAATCATTTTTCGTGTTGACAGTATCAGTTTAAAGATGACTCCATGGCTGTTAGCCAAAGGTTTGGAGAAGTGCTATTTGGCCCTGTAGGTCACTATCACGGAGACAAACCCCACTCTTTCAGGTTACTTGATGTACTTGGCAGCACAGATGTGATTTTTGCAAGGCTGGCTCTGTCTTTGTAGTTAACTCTGCTCTCTCCAGTGCAAAGTTGACATCTGCCAGTGCCAGTCTTACTTCACTTTGGTCAAATCCCTCTCAGAGCTGATGCTGGCAAGCAGCAAATTCTCAGCTTGCTGCTCTCCCCTGAAAGAGTTTCTTTCTTCTGCCTTTCACCTGTGAGCAAAGGGAGAAATCTAAACCTTTCAGTGTCTTAATTTTGCTGCTCTGGTGAAATGCTCCATCACTCTCAAGCACTACCAGATCTAAGCAGATCCATGCCAACCCTCTGTAGTGATAGCGACCCCTTCCACATAAACAGTTTTCCAAGACTGATTTTTCCATTAGGTTCTTGATCCCTTTGGCATGCATTGTTCTGACTTTATGAAATGAAATCTGAAACTTCTTCCTCTGGAGGAAGAAAAGGCTTTGGCATGCAACACAAAGCACTGCAGTGGCAAAGGGGCAGTGTCTGTACCTGTGTGTACCTGTCTGCACACGCACCACGTCCCTCTGCCAGAGGGCAGCAGGAGCACCCAGCAAGAAGCTGCACATCAGCAATCCCAAAGCAGCAAAGAGAAATATCCAAGCCATCCAGACACTTCCTGCAGCTGAAGAAGCTGCATTTGACTCTCACTATCCCTTTGAAGGCTTAGGTGTTGCAGCTGCATGCACAACTGTGAAGAAGCAAAGGTACCTTCTGCAGCCTGAGTGGCAGCGCTGGGAGGAAGCTCAGGAAGGGCTGTGCCAGCTCTCTGCAGGGTAGGACAGTATCGTGATCTGGGGGCTCTGAAGTGCATTCCTGCTCTCTCAACGTGGTGGGGAACGTGTTGCAACCAGAGCTCAGAGCACCAGGGTAAATAATGACTTTGTGTTGGCACCCTGTGGTAAGGAAAGCAGGAAGTGCCAGATCTGATCAGTCCAACAGATAATTCCAACCACGACTCTCAGGGTGGGACAGGGGCCTCCACTGTGGGCAGTGAATCACCAACCAGCCCAGAGACATTTCCTTCCATTAGTCAGGGGAAAGCCTGAAGAACAAGAGTTTATTCCACTTCTGGTTTTAATTTCCACTTTGTGGTTAGCCTTGAAAAACTAATAAACATTTAGCATGTCTACCACATAATTCTGTGTTTGCCTGCCTCTATAGAAGCTGTAGGGAGCAAACACTCACTCACAACAACAGTCTTTAAATCAACTGACAGTCATTTGTCTGCACCAAAGAAATCTTTTTTTTTTGTCCAGTGACAGCTTTTCAACCCCTAATAAATTTGAAATCAATCACATGAACCTGAAAACACAACAGAAAAATAAATTTGCTAAAATATTTGTGTGTGCTTATGTGTGCAGATTCAACACAGGCTGGAAGTCTTCTCACAGTTAATTAATTCTAGGTGTTTTCCAGTTTTTAAGAATGCTTCTCTCCTGCAGGCAGTCCAGCCACACAGTGGAAGGCTCCTGGAATTACATCAGTCTACTTCTGATCACTTCCCATGTATTGATACTGAAACTCTCCTAAATTACCAAGATGCTGCTATTCTTCAGTCACCTGTAGGTTCACCCCAGGCTAACAGCCTGCAATTCAAATGATCTATACTTAATAACCTTAACAGCCAAAAGCCCAGGACATGGTTTCCCTCAGCTGAACAGCCTTTCCCATTTCCAGATCTTCTCTTCCCCCATCACTCATGAGCCTAAATAATACATGACAGTTCACATTAAGCTGCCTTTCTGTGACAGTTCTGAGATGATTCCTCAAAGAGCTGCAACTCCCTTTGTGCAGCAGGCTTTTAATGAGCTTTAGGAAGGGCTTTATAACCTCTCAGAATCAATCTGAGCCCTTATAAAGGCTCCTCAGTGACCTGCTTTTCAAATAAAGGCTTGTGGTTTTCAGCTAGGAAGATGCAGAGCTGTGGTGGTTATCTTAAGCAGTTGTTGCAGTGAGAGAGGAAGGAATATAAAGACTGCCCCAACCTGAGCTGGCAGCTGGTATTCCCAAAAGGAGCACCGGGAGAACCACGGAGCATGGTACAGAGGGTTCTGTAGGATACAGAAGCCTGAGCAAGGACAGAGCCAGCACACGAGCACGTGAAGGGATGTCACTGAGCCAGGGTGTTGCCATTGTCTCCAGTTTCCAGCGAGGATGTTCTGTGTACGCACAGGCTGCAGAATATCCCGAGGTTGTGCCATGGGCTGTGCAGGGAGAAGGGCTGGCCTGGGAGGTGAGTAATGGGACACAGAACAGCTCATTTGAGAGTCCTGGTTTGTGTCCATCGCATCTCGTTAGGGGCCTCGGGTGGAATCACTGCTTCGCTGACGTCAGTGGCAAAACTCCCGCTATTGTTCGCCTGGGCCAGGATTCACCCACAAGAGTTTCTGACACAAGACAAAATCTTCATAACCACACAGGTGGGTCTCCCCTGTGATCTGCAACACACAGTTGACTGTCCTACCAGTGTGATACAACCTTTTGCTGAATGTGTGAGAGGCTGAACAACACGATGCTGCATCAGAGGGGACAGAACCTGGTAAAGCACATGTACACACACACGCACACAAATGCACTGTTGCTGCTGCTGTGAGGATGGCATTCTCTAGAGCTGGTTAGGGCAGGAATCTGAGCAAAGTCCAATGCCAGCTGTAAGAGAAATCACACCAAAAGCAGCTTGATAAATAAACATTGAATGAGCATCAGAATTTTACTAAGCACATAGGAAAGATTCTGTTTCAAAAAACCCAACTGAACAAAAACAACCAAAAAACAAGAACCAAAATAATATCAAAACCCTAACACCAGAGTTCTGTGTTTTACGCCCTCCAAAGAACTTCAGTCAAAGGACTTCCTCAATAAATGAGCTGTACACTCATTTACAATACTTGAGCAGGTTTAGAGCAAGTCATTGTAATAACCTGACTATAATTACAGCAATAGAAGGCACTGATTGCAACACTATTGTATTAAACATACGTTGCTAAACAGGCAATAAACCATCTGCAGCCAGTCCCAGCACTCAAACCCCATCATTCACTGGAGCTAGATGGAGGCAAAGTCTTTATTACTGTGATAGATTAGAAGATCTGCAGGTGCCTAACACACCAAGAAAGCATTATGCTTTGTGTCACTGAATCTGAGAGAGGTGACACATATTACAGTAGACTATTGCCATGCAGAGAAAAGGCCAAGTTACTCACAGCTGTAACTACTATCCCACTCTGGAGCAGACTGTCTAACCAGGCAGCAGGAAAACGGGGCTGGATATTTAGCCAGTCCCCAGTTAGATTTATTTCTAAGTTAAATAATGCAAAATGTTGCTTGCAGTATTAAAGCCACAGTGTCCTTCCCACAGGTCTTTTGCTCTGCCTTAACACACAATGGATGTATGCTCCTGCCTCAGTTTCCCTCGGGTGAGCTGACTAATCATAATTGACTGTATATCTTCTTATAGATAAACTAACAGCATTTGAACTATATTCTGGCCTGATTTTTGTGCAGAATTTAACACTGACTATAAAGGCTGCTTCAGAAAATTGTCCCCAAAACAAACCTGCAAGTTTACACTTCCTGCAATTCCTCACTGACTGGAACTTTGCTTTAGCAATTATATGGAGGCTAAATGAGGACAAGCCAAGCTCACAGTTTGGGAAGGGTAGTAAAACTCTGATAAAAACTGATCCGTATTTTAACATTAGTCTGTCTTGCAGTTATGTAAATGTAAAGCAAAAGGATCCCTGAAGTATGTTGTTCCTACACAAGAAAGTTACAAGAACAGTGATCCGGGTTTGAGTACCAATAACATCTTGCACAATTCAAACCTATGTTTACCTCAGGTAGCTCTCAGCAGGCAGCAGAGCAGTGTAACGCAAATGGAATTCTCTCTTCACCCCTTTCACATACTCTATACTGCACAGCAAATTTCACCCCCGGATTTCCACTTTTAAGAGTTATAATCCGAGCGCACTTTAGAAAAATATACAGAGGAATTAAACTCTAGACTTGACGGGCTGCTCCAGGAATATTCCTTTCCCGATAGCTTCCTGTGAAATAATTGAAAACCCAGGATAACTGAGTCCTGTGCTGCCACACTCGGATGTGCTGCAGTTAAGTGTTACTGCACATGGGCCCATCAGCTGGGGGATGGTGATCCAGGGGCTCTCGGTTTGACCTCCGATGGGCAAGTGCACCTGAACCTGTTTGCTGGCAGCAAAGTCTCCACAACCTCTTTGGGATTACACGGCTCCTGCAGTCCTGATTCCCATTAGTTGGAAATACACAGCACTCTGCTGCCAGCAAAGAGTAGGCATCAGGAGGAACGCAGCAAGGGTGATCTGCAAGGGCTGGGAAGAACAAGGGAACCTTCTCCCTTCCATCAGACAGTTCTCTCACTAGACAGGTACCTTATCCCACTGTAGATCTACACCCTCAGAGAGCCCAGGTGATGAGTTAAAAAGTAGTCAAAAGTAATTTAAAAGAACAGGCAAAAGTTAATGCTTTCAGCATGCGTGACTGATGGCACACTGAGGTGAGAACAGCAGGAAACAGGGACTACATCCATTACGCTGCCAGTTTTCAAATACATTATTCTGGCCTACCGGATTAAACAATTACTCTTTGTAACACTCATAAGAATGCATAGGTTTTCCACAACTGTTACTGTATCCACTCAGCACTCACATGTAGCATTTCAGTCATTTCTGTTGATACCTAGTGATCCAGCATCACCGAGGCTGCTTCCAGGAAATGTGTGTTTCTGTCCCTCTAGCTGTCCACAAATTAAAATGGGGTCCCAGAACAAAAGAAACCTGATCCCTGAGGAAATTCAGATCCAGATTTGAATTCAAGTCCAAACATCACATCTGGTTTAAAGAAAATAAAATAATCACACACACATTACACATACAGAGATCTGCATTCCCCTGGGGTTCCACACCAGGGGCTAGAATGTATTTTACCTTTATCCAGTAGTCTTCCTAGATAATATATTTTCTATTAATTTTTATCTTTACCCACAATGTTTTCAAAGAAAATGGTGTGTGTGCTACTGGGGGAAACGGAATAAAGCCAGGGGAGAGTCCATACACTATGAAAAAGTCTCCCTCCTCCCGGAGCTGCTCCCCGGAGGAGGGAGTTCTTTTCCCAGGACTGCCAGGCTGGATCATTCCCTTCTAAGGCCACGTAAGATAAAACGTTGTTCTCCTGAAAGCCCCCGGCTCCCGGGAATCCCCTCCGGAGGCGGCCGAGCTCCGCGAGTCCGGCGCACGCCGTGCCGCGAGGTGGGGCTCTCTGCGCACGGACAGGGCGCACACGGGGACAGCCCGGAGCATTCCCGAGGGACACCCAGCACTAGCGATAGGATGGAGCAGCACTGAGGCTCACATTCCACCTGCACAGACAGGCTGCCCGGAGCCCCTGTCAGACTGCCGGAGGAAGCAAAGAGCAGCCGCTGTTTTTGCATGACGGCTGTGGGGTTTCGCCGCACGAGAAATAAGAGCCCAGGGTCAGAGCTGCCGCCGGAGACTGGCAAGTGCCAGTTTTCCTGCTGAAATTCTAACCAGGAAGACAAGATTCAGCTAGGAAGAGAGGCAGATGGGAGCTGGCTCTGATGCTGAGACCTTCCCGCTGAGTCCCTGGGAGGAGATGGCAGGCAGAGGTGTCCGAGGGGTGCGCGAGACACAGCGTAAAGGGAAGGATGGACCTTGCCTGGGAGTGTTTTGAAACAAAAGACAGCATCTGACTTCAGAAACAGAAGAACACGTTCACCAGTAGCTCACCAGCAGTGAGTAGGAAAAGCAGTTCCATGTAAAAGCTGCTTTTTGCATAAAGGAGGGAGCAGGATATGCGTAATGCTCTTTTACTTTAAAAGGACTAGTAATAGCTAGAAAGATATGTAAAAGAGGAAAAACAAAGTGCTGTTAAGCCCAGAAGGCTACACATGGTGTACAAGGCAACTAAGAACACTCCTTGGTTGTCCCGCAAAAGAGAAATATGAGTAAAATGCACATCAAATAAGTCCGTAAGAGAGGCAAGAGTGGAGCAGATGTCTCCTGGCCCTTAAACAGGCTCCTGTGGCAGAGGCAGAGCCACAAGCAGCCCCCTTGTAAAGCAGCCACTTCAACTGCCTCCAAAGTCCACTGTGGATACCACCCACACCCTACTGCTTCCTCCCAGGGGCACCTCTGTCTCTCTCCTTGCTGTTTGCTGACATTCAGGGTGTCTGCAGCAGAAGGAAGAGCTAGGCTCAGATGATCTGCTATCAGAGAGACCTGTGGGGCACCCAGCCCAGCCTGTCCCTGGTCCCAGTGGATCAAGTCAGCTGAATGTGTCCAGGTACACACTGCAGGCTCGTGGGTTATCCAAACCACCCAGACATCCAGCACTGCTCACAGAATGTCAAGTCCCACCTACATTTGGATGCTACATTTTGATGATTTCACGTGAGGGGTCTGGTCTGCGTGGAATAGCTCCACACTGGCAGCAATACACAGAGGTGAGGCAGTACAGAGCATCCCCCTGTGATTCCACACTTGAAAGCATACTGCAGGGACTGTCCTTAGTGATCTCTGGGGTGCCTAGAGATGTATGCACAGTGATGTGAGGTTGGAGTAGAAAGAGATAGAGACCAAAGAGCTCTTTAAGAAACAGGAACACAAGAAAAACTTCAGCAGACACAGTGTTTTTCTTGCACCTAGGCTGAGCCAGTAGGTGCCTCTCAAGGAGGTTGTTCAGGGTGCTCCTTTTCCCTTGGCAGCAGGGCAAGTGCATTTACTAATGAATAGGACCCTTAGAAAAGGCAAGGAATTTTTTTTCTCCCTACACAAATTCAGAGAAGCAGAGAAGTTCTTTTGTTGTTTTTTCTTCACCCCCCTCTTCAAGATTCTTTCATTTGTGATTTCTAATCATCATTCCACTCTTCTTTCCCTCCTTTTCTTCACTCCCCATTCGTGAGTCACCCCCCCAGGCTTGGCACTGCTCCAGACCCAATGAACTCCAGGAAGGTTTTTTTTCTCTCCTTTCCTCACCATCAACACCTTCTCCTCCCTATTCAAGCTGAACTTGTGGACAAAATAAACGCTGGCACTGGGTCATTGTCCTTCCCCTCCCCATCACAGGATTCTGAGAGAGGATTAGACTAATCTCATACATTGACTCGCTCCTGGGTGCTAGCCTGGACTCCTGCCATGCAACGAGATGGCATCAAGTGCAATGTCCCAGCAACGTGTTTCTGCAGTGACTTCCTATGCAAAGGCAGCAAAAGGACCTGACTCAGGAGCTGGTGGTTCTACATTGTGCAATGTCAACACAGTCATCACATTTAACACATTGCCTTGATTTAAAAAGAAAAAAGGAATAGAAAAAAAAGAAGAAAAAAGTCTAGGAGGTGAAAGGGAATGGATAATCCACCCAAACCAATCATTTAAGTGCTTCTGCACTGGCTTATATGTTAATTAATACTTAAGCAAAGAGTACCAAAAGCTGTGCTGAGATGGGAGGGACGCTACTGGGAGTGGGACTTCCTGGAATTACTTGGACTCTTCTCCTGTCTCCCATATATTCAGATGATCAGTACCTGCAGCAACCTCCTAGGAGCTGGCAGTGCCTGCCTGCAGGGAGCCCAGGATCAGCAGCCTTTGAGTGTTTCACAAAGAAGGACAACCATCGCTGCTGCCTCTCAGCAGGTAGGGAAACTGAGACTCCAGAAAACACAGTGATTCCCACAGCCTGCACAGGTAAACAAATGGGTTACTCTGGAGCTTTAGTTTGAGAAAATACCAGCTCACTGCTGACGTCTCTGAAAAGATACTGCTAGGGTTCAGCTGCCTGGATAGCTCCAATGAAATAAAGCTGCTGGGCTGTGTGTGCAACTCCATCATCCTTCACTGACTTACACAAAGCTACTTCTGTCCAAGGGCGTCAAAACATTCAGCAGACAAGGCCACAACTCAGCAGAGTTTGTGAATCCTGTGAGTCCCATGTGACAACGAGTTGACTTTGATACAGCACATTTTTTAAGAGCTAATGGGTTTTAATTGGTAAGGTTAAGTCAACCTCAAGAGCATTAAAGACAAAAAAGCACAGATGATTGAGGATCACAGTTTGCCTCACCCTTCGTGAGCAAGCTGGCAGAAAGGTAAAGGTTGCTGGGAAGAAATGACTGGAGAAAAATTGAAGAGGCAAGACACGACCAGAGGACCCTTCAGGGACCCTTCCTGATCCATCTCAGGCAGCAAGTGCTAAGGGAACGAATTCTCATTCCTGCATCAGTCTCACAGCTGACAACTGAACAGCTCTGAAACAATCCACAGATAGCAAACAATTCCAGTCACAAACACCCAGGCACAAATGTCTAGGTGGTTTGTCAGTGAGCAATTAAATCCTGTGCTGAATAAAAATGTTAAAAATGCATCACATTGTGGCTTTAAATAGTCTCTTGTTGGAGAAATTGGTCTCACTGCCAACTTGCACTTGGGTAAACTGTTTTTGCCACTGCTGGGATTCTCTGAATGTCCATCAGGCAATTGCATCACACACTGAATAGTTTGGCATTACCTCATGCCTTAAGGGAAAGGCAGAAGAAAACGAACTAGCAGCCTGTTTTCTCTGTCTACTTATTTATTTACTTTGGTGAGGGGCTTTTCTATTTGCTTTTGTTTTGGGGGTATTTTTCTGTCCTTTTCCCTCCTGAGCTAAGGGTAACTTGAGTGCACAGCAATCAAAAAAAGGTGGTGAGGAAAGTACTTTGTAAAGTGTAAGTGGGAATGTGGAAGGCAAAAGAGAAGGAAAAACGTGAGTCAAAGGATTAAATCCAAATTCCAGTCTGGGACTTTTTAACGAAGATGGAATACTGACTAGTTGAGCAAATTAAGCTTTTTCAAGGGGGTCTGGGGAAGTGATTGGTTTCTATCCAAGCAGAAAATGTCATTCTTCTCCATCGGTACCAGAGAAAAAAAGAGACACAAAACACTCCCAACCCTGCTCTGAGAAATCTGAAAAGATGGACGAAGAGACAAGGACAAACAAGCAATTAAAAGGAAATTGCTTCTCCCTCCCCACCAAACCTTTTGTTTCTTTCCAAATGAAAGTGGAAAAAATTGATTAGGGGGTCAAAAGGAGGAAGAACCAAAGAACTGCATCATGTGCAGTGCCACGTGAAAATGGCCACTCTGCTCCACCAGGGTGTGGGCAAAAACATGCTGCAGCAATGGGGCTAAAGACCTGCAGGAATGGACAAAAACCTCACTTCTCGACCTGTTTTGGTTGAGCTTTCTTCCCACCTCTGAAGCTTACTTTGACAGTTACAGTTTCTCTGCCTAAGTCAACCAGGCCATGACTGAAAACTTAAAATATTTTCACATGTGTTGCTATTGTCTCATCAAGCCACTCTACCATCTTCCTCGCTGTGGTTTCCCAGGGGACAGCTAGCACACACTGACCAGCAGCTGCTCAGATCTTCAGCTGGAGTCCCTGCCTGGACAGCAGGTCAGCAAAGGGGAAATGTGCCCTCATCTCTGTCACTGCAACAGCTACGCCCACATCCTACTCAAATCTGGCTTCCTCAGTGGATTAACTAATTTTAGGCTGGCAAAGTGGATAAAAGGGATGCTCAACATTTGTTCCCTGCTGCCCTTCTAGCGCACAGAGCTGCGGACAGCAGCTTTGTCAACTTTTTCTGTAGTATTCACACAGGGACTTCCCTTGGAGCCCGAAGCACAGCAGCCGCACAGGAAAGGGGGCACAATTAATGGGACACTAAGTATAAAGTTTATTTTCTGCAGTAGTGCAGTACTTTTTAAGGAAGCAAAATCTTTGCAACAAATCTAGATTCCCTTGTATGCCCAGCGGTCTGCAGCTTCAAAGGGTTCATTCAGCTCTGGATGGAAATACCATACCAATTCATACCCAAATTATCTGAGAATTCAGTATTCACCAAGACTGGAATATAAGGTTAGGAGAAAACTATGTTAATAGAAAAAAGTTTTATACAAAAACAATGTTTGCTGCCTGGGATCAGAGTGAACACCTCCCTAAGTAAGCGGCCCAGCCTCAGCAATGGTCTCAGTAGCTAGACAGAGCACACAGGTAGGTGTGTGATACTTCTCCCTTAAATTCCTCCACTCTCCAACTACTTTCAGCCCAGGAACTTCCCAAGTCAGAGGGGTATTTTCAGTGGTTGGTAATCCTGGCTGGATTTCTCCTTTCTGAACTTCTCCAGTCTTCCCTTGAACACAAATCAAACTTTAGCCCCTGTAACATTTTTCGGCAAGGAGACCCCAGTCTCTAACATGGAATGTCTTTCAGGAGCTATTTGAAAAACCAGGCACTGATGTACACGATCACTGGGTGGTTTGCAGGGCCTGCAAAACTCTCAGCTCTTCTCTGTTAAAAACAGTCTTTAACACTTCACAGGTGGGGAAATCAGAACCATCTCTCCTGCATATCCAAGCTGTCTCATAGGATGAGCCGTGGTAACACATGTTGGGCAGCTCAGCTGAGCAAAACTCAGCATCAGAGATCCAAGACAATGTTCTACCAAAGCCACTGGAAACCCTCTCCAGACACCCACTAATTCCACCTTACACTACAATATGCACCTATGCAGAGCTTGGATAGTGATATCCACACAACCATGACAACTGTGAATCTGTCAGCAAAACAGTGTGAGAAATCATATCAAACCCGACAGATTTCTCAAGAAGCTTGAAGTTGGCACATTTGTAGGTGTTTCCTAGAGGTCTGCATATTTCCAAGGAAACCTGAGAGAAAGTATCACTGATTTGAAGTACAACCACTCAGAATTTTGATCTAAGTGACAAATCTAAGACATTTTGTTAAGCTCCACTTCAATATTTCAAACTCATGTGTGACTGCAAAAATGAAGTGACAAATTCATTGTGACAAACACATTGGTAACACAAAGGGAAAAGCCAGATGAATTTCTACAAAGTGTGAAGGCTGTTTCCAGCATCTCTCCTGTTGGACACACACAACCAAGAAAGCCTTCTATAGTAATTTAAACTGAGCCAGGAGACCCATGGCCAGCAGCAGAGCCTCATCCTTCTGACCCCTCTTTTCACCACATTCTCTCTACACACTCTGCTGCTGGGGAGGTTTGTCCTGGGAAACTCCTCAGGCATAAGGCATTACTGACACCAAATGTTTAGAGGAGTTCTTGCACATGTAAACTGAGAATGCATTTTTATATTAGACAAAATAAACACTTAAAGAGACCTAACCTCCTGCACATCAGAGAACAGGCTGAGCACTCATTACCTCCAACTCAAACTTCCCTTGAGAATGTTTGAGACTGTATTTTTTTTTTCAGTTTTCTGTTTTTTCTTAACTAAAGCATTTTTAATTGATTTTTGTTGGACATAATATATTTATGTACCTGAGATATTCACCCTGTACATTACTGATTTATATAATTAAGTGATGTCATTGTATAGAAGTGGCTTCATAATCCACTTGCAAGTGCCATGCAGGCAGACATTCCTCGGCAAGCTGAGGAGGGGCAGGGCAGTCAGTCTGCACTGGAATTTCATTTAGCCCTGCAAGCCTTCTGCTCAGAAAGGCCAGGTTCAGTAACCCAGAGGTCCTGGGTAAGCCAGAACAATGATGCCTCACTCATCTGTCCCAGGCTTTGACTGGTACTACGGCAACAGCTAAGTCTGGCCGGGACATTTTCATTATACTCTCAGTGCTAGAAAACAAACAAATTTGTACGACGCATACAAACAGTCTTTTCTAATCTCTTTTAATGGCACTCTGAAGACCAGACTGTCAATTGTCTGCTGTGTTCTCAACAATTTGCTAATGATAATTAAAGATGCTCAAAGTTTGCCAACTATTTCAGCACTCTATTTAACCAAGAAGATAAGGGTTCAGGAGGAAAGCAAATGAAATGAACTCGATCCAAGGAGGAGGCATTACCTACAAAGGAACCCATAAGGGCATAAAGATAGCAAAGGCAGAGTAAAATGTTCTCTAAACTGCACAGCAGATATACAAGGAGACGATGCCAAAACCCTGGAATGAGATTACAAAGGCAGGAGAGTGAGTGGATTCTTTTTTCCTTTCTTTCTAAAGGATTCCATCCCAAAGAAGTTGCTTAGACAACGGCAACCCCCTACCATGCGATCTGTGTACAAAGAAAAACAAATCCATGCTGTAGTAATAGGAAGATCAAAACCTGGGTTATGGTTGTTTTGTTTGGGTTTTTTCCTTCAGCTGAGAGAAATGACATACTCCTTGCATGCCCATTTCTGCAGAAAAGGACCATATTTCCCCCATGGGCTGTGGGATATCAGGCACGCAGCCCCCAGAAACTGGAGAAAAAGAAGAGCAGACACTGTAACTGGAAGCACAGCTTTGGGTGCTCTGAAGTTCTGCCGAATTAAGAGTCCTCTATAAATTCTCGATTCCAGAGAATCATTCGAGGCATTCAGCTCAATGAATGCAAGACCATTCACTTGGCCACTAAAGCTGTGAGTTTGCCAATTTATTTTCAGTAAGATCTACTGTGGCAAATTCCTTGCGTCAACACGTGCAGCAGGTAACCAAACACACACCTGTCCCCTTGTGAGACAGAGCTCCTTGCCTTACAGGAAACATCTTTCCTTTCTGAAGGTCACCAACCCTTGCAGAAGTTCCTCTACCATGATCCAGTGTGATCACATGCCTGCTCCCAAAAGTTTTACGATATTTTATCAAATTCATACTTTCTGCAAGCTCCATACATGCAAAATTGTAGCTGTGACCTTATGGCACCCTTAAGTATTAGGGTCTTTGCACTTCTACTGTTCTTGCATTATGTTCTAAACCTGTTTATTCCCTGAGTGTGCCCGTGTTCACAGCAGCATAACAACTTCCCAACAGAATATTAATAACATGGAAAACACAGTTGTACCAAAGGGGGGGAAGTCTTTATTGGGAAGAACGGTCTGGCCTTATACTTGAAAGAGCTTTACCTGTCCACTTATTTTCTGAGACCGTCATACTCAACTTCTGCTCATTTCAGTAAGTTCCAATGACTTCAGCAACACCCACTCGGCAGGACTATGCCCCCTTTATGTGAGAAAAATAGTAATGGTCCTCCAGCAGATTGCCCTCCGCATCATTCTCAACTAGAAACTCAGTGAAAACACCGTATTTCTTAATTCTTAAATCACACTTTTCCCTCTCCAAATGACTGGGACTACAAACCAATAATCAGAGAACATTACTGAATGTTAATTTTGAACCTGGCCATATTGATGCTCAGTTAGCTCCTACTATCTGAACTATTTTTTATAAAATACATTCCTACTAAGTTTCAGATAATCACATTTTCTCAGAAATTCAAGTTTTTGTAGAAAACAATGCAACAGTCAAAAGCAAATGGAAGCCTACTGCCTGTAAATGTCTATTTCCAATGCAGTTCCACTTTTAGCGTCATTTATTTTAAAAATCTTTTAAATTAGTAGTGCAAATTAATAACCCATGAAGCGTTTCATGTAAATATTTATAGGTTTGAAAGCTTTCAGCATTATGTTCACAGGTTTTGATATTAGCACTTTGGGGCTAAACTGTCTTTCATTCTTTTACACTTTCATGCTCCCAAACTCATGTGAAGTAGGAGTCAGTTGTCTACCAAAACAGCAAGTATTTCACATTCATCCCAGATTCTTTCTGGCCGAGTGGAAATAACTCCAGAAAGCAGGGGGGACTCAGCCCACAGCACTCCTTGCTCAGAACGTGTTTGACTTGAACCAAGTACTTGGCTCGGCAGTGACAAATCAGGACATAAGGTGGCATTATTGCCCTTCCTTAACTGTCTGCAGGGCCAGAGTGCAGATCTGCATGTCAACAGTGCTACAACCTCGTTGTTTGGTATTCCAGAAACAGTACAAAACAATAAAAAAAGGCCCAATGAGAAAATCAAGTCTGCATCAAGATGCATCCAGAATACTACACACAGCCAAATGCTGACTGCTCCCTGACCTTCCCCGAATACTGTGTGTATAAAGTGGCCTGACTGGAGAAAAAAAAAAAAAAAAAAAATCACTGTTATGCTTTTAGTGCATTAACTGTACAGGACTTCTGAAATAACATTTTAAAAATCTGTACTTCATTTGTATCCTTGACTCACTGTTCAGCTGTGATTGCCCACAGCAGGAACTCCCATCAAATTCATATAGATGCTTGGAATAAGAAATGAGAAAGCAAATGCAAAGTACACAGGAACTTGGTTTGCATGCTCATCTGTTTTCAGTTCATACAAAATATTTAAGGATTTGAAGCTATTTTTTATTAAAGAGAGCTGATAGCTGTACATTTCAGATAGAGACATAAAACTACAAAACAGGGAACCAGCTTTTCCCTGGTCTTGTCCAACACTTGTGGTGTATCTGCATTGAGAACTATCTTTGTTCAGTCTCGCAAAAGAGAAGAGTAGCATGAGACCAACAGCCACGTGTGAGCATGTTTCCAGGTCCAGGTACATACAGGATCTTTCATTCAGTGGTTGGAAGCTACTACTCACAATGGAAAGATGGGGAAGACTTCAAATAACTCCAGCAGTTGAACACTGGAACTGTTTCCCACACAGTGGCACTGTCCCTTACAAAGTGACACTGTCCTCTAGTAATTCAAAATCAGGGTAGGTGCCTTTGGGGAGAGGATGCTTTAGTCACATACAAAACCTCATTGTAGGGAGAACTAAGAGAACTGACAGAGCTATATGGTGTCAGAGGCAAGGTGCTTTCTTTTGGGTTTAAATCTCTGCAAACACTTGATTCTACAAAACAAAATTCATTGCAATATCCCCAAATATCTCATTCATTCATTTCTCCTAACAAAATACACTCCTGCCTATTTTTTTTATTATGCATCTAGCATGAAACTCACCAGTGGAAGGTCCATGTCTGTATGAATTCAAGTTTAAAGATGAAAAGCTCTGCAGGCGTAACACAGACTGTCACAGTGTTCTCCTCTGCCAATCTTGTGCCACTTAAACACTGAGACATGGGGGCCATAAATAAGCAGAAGTGGGAAGCATCTAGTGAAAAACCATCAGAAACGCACGACAGCTCTGAAATGGATTTGTTTGTGCTTGGTTACTGTGGTGGCAGTTGGGGTAAGCTCCAGTTACATCTGACCCACTGCACCACTTAACTGAAAAGGGGCTCATCACAGTCCAAGAGATGCCAAGCACAAAAGTGCTTATTTAAATATGCCTATCTCTGGTTCCATTAATCATGACCTCCTGACAACTTTTGGATCCCTCCTCTCCTCTTCCCCCATCTTGCTGCAGCCCTGAAGGGCCTCTTCTATCAGGTCCATTCAGCCAGGACCACAATCTCTGTGAAAGCTCCCTGTGTGGCACTGGCTCACTGTCAGACGTGGCTCCAGTTCATTTCTTTCCAGCACTAAGAATCCCCTGACACAGTTATTAATCACAGCCTCACTGACAGGGCACTGAACTGTCTGGAGATGAAACTTCATATTCCCATCCAGGGCTCCCCAGGTAGGACATGGAATTTGTTTCATCTTTGTGTAATCAAGAAATGGAGCACATTAGGGGAGCGAATTAACCCCAACTTCAGGTTCATAAAGGTGTCCCTGCTCTGTTTAATTAAATCTGTCTTAAAACCTCCTAATCCCAAACTAAAGACTTAATAATGTTCAGGAACCTCTTTTTCCTTACAATATATTGGTATAAACTGCTGACAGCTTAATATTGAAATAAACATGCTGGTCCTCTACCTGACCTGGCCAGTACAAAGACCAAAACCCACATGACTAAGACCAGCTTCTCCCAAAATGACGAAAGGACAGTGCACCACAGATGTTCGGTATGTAAAAACCTTTTAATTTAATGCTATGAAGTGTCAAAGACTGGGAAAAACATTTAAAAATCAAAATAAAAATCACAAATGGAAGCAAAAACAGGGTGTAAAGGTTTGATTCTTTCTCTGAATATGCAGAGACCTGTCCTTTCAGACTGATGATGGCAAACCCTTACCCATGGGTTTGGGGTATTACACATTCCTTTGAGTTTTGAGGCATCAAATATCACTCCAGGCCTGTTTGATAGTGATCAGAGAGAAGCTCTGCTCAGGCTCTCCAGATCTGGTGGGAAATCTGGTTTTGTAATTCCTTCTTAAAAAAAGTAAAGAAGATGTGTTTCAGATTGTGATTAGCAGAATTCAGACCTAGATCAGAGCTTTCTTCCCTACATTAAAAACACAGGTGGCTGGATTTTTAATTTTGGCACCAGAAATGAAGCAGCCTGGAATACTGATCTCAGCATCTGTTTAGTCTCAAGAGGTAGAAAACCATCATCAACATTTTAGAAGGCAGCTTGTGGAAAGCAGAGCGACTCTACATGAGATCTTTAAGGAGACAACCATATCAAGAGAAAAGCAGCGTGGTCCAGCACTGGGGAAGAAAGACAGCAGGAGTAAAGCACAGATGCACAGAGGCAGCAAGGCAGGCTGTAAGAAATGACAGCCCACGCCCAAAGTGATTCATGGGAGGCAGACCTATTCATACTGCTCTCCATCCCAAATCCATCCGGGTCCATTTGAGGAAGGACTTGTAGCACTTCTCCCTTCCTAAGATGTCTTGCTGTGCCTCAGAGACAGAAGACAGGGAGAAATGCAGAAGACTTGGACACAGCGAACACGGCATCCAAACAGAACACGGAGCAAATGGAAACCGTTTCCACTCTTTCTTTCCCTAAGAGGATTATGTCAGCAGGGCCTGGCTGGCGTCTGCACCAGAGTTAAGCGCCAACGACCACGGCAGCCAGCCCTACCCTCCTGTCAAAGGCTTTCATTAAGACTTTGGTTCCCTGTTGCTCACATGGCGGCTTGCACGTGCTCCCTAGACATCCTGCATCCACCTCCAAGGTATTTGCTGATATAGAAATCTCTTCCTCCCCCTTTGCCCCTCCTCCCAAGAACCTGGGGCCACAGCACAAATCACCATCCTGCTGAGAAATTTTCATTACACAAGGATGGGACAGAGCACTCAAGCTGAATGTGTATTAAAACCTTAAAACTGTACCTGGTGTCTACTCCTCTGACCCTGCCAGGTAAGGGTGCACATAAACCCTGCAGAGCACAGCAAACAGCAACAACTCCCTTTTCCTCATGCACTGCTCATGTTGGGGAATAGCCAAAGGAGTTATTCCACTGCTCTTGGCCAGCTCCAGGTGCTCCGCACTGGCTGCAGAGCCACACCGCGGGTCGGCACCTTGGAGTTCCCTCACTGCTGAAGGGGTGTTTCAAACCTTAGAATTAAGTAAGAATCCTGACATCCCAAGGACTAAAGACAGGCCCTTGTAACTTCTCTTTCCCAACCTGCCTTGCCCTCAGGCCTGCCTCTGCCCTGTGTCCCTCAGAGAGTCAGAACAGCCATGCAGATCCAAGGGGGTGAGATCCATTTGGCTCAAAACACGCAAGTCAAAGGACAGTCCCAGCCATTTCAAATAATACCACAAATCTTTAATCTGGTTTTGAGATGAAAGTGAGGGATTTTCACCATTAAGCTCAGAGGGAGAAAAGCTAGGCTCCTTCTGGTCAGTCACACAGTTAAATCCACCCAGCTGCAAAGAATGACATATTGTGGTCACAGAACCTGCAAGTGAGGATGGATCTTCTCAGATATTTAGCTCCCCAGCATCCCAGTAGTGAAGGATGGCTCTACCTGTCTCTATTCAGGTAATACTTCCAGCAGAATCATTTGATGAATCTACATGGGAAGCAGCTCATCCCTTTAATCTCATTCCTCTGTTACCAACTTGAACGAAACCAGGAGAAAGACTTGCCTCTGATTGTACAGATAAATTAAATGCAATTCCATTTCCAAAACACAGCATATAAAATTGCATATACTCCTTCAGAATAATCAGCACTTGTCAAAAATTTGTTTGAAAGCATGGATTCTGGCTTCAATTTTATGTTACTTGTTTCTGTAGTAGCAACTACAGCTCAAGGCAGGAACCAAAGCATCAGACAGGTCAAATATACCATCTAATGTGGAACTCCCAATATTTTGCAATATTCTCACACATGATACCTGCCTCTACAAAGGCTCAGTATGAAAGCAAAAAGGTGATCATAAGTTGGGATATTTGGAAAGATTACGTTTTTTCTAAAAATAAATACTAGAAGTCTTTTTATGAAACCCCCTCGATCATTTGGAAAATAAGAACTACCTATACTTAAATGTCTCTCTCCTCTTTCGTTCTATCCCAGTTTGCATTCTGTCACTGGAGAGACCATACTTCATTCCTTTTTAATTTGAGGAGGCTGGGTGTTTTGTCTTTCCAAAGACTGAAAAATTTGGAGAACCCAAAAATCATTAGCAAACCTTTTAATTCTGAGGAGGGTTGAGGAAAAGTGGTAGCCTGTAAAGTGCTGGATCAGGTCCAATAAGACATCTTTGAATTTCTATGGCGATACACATGGAAAAGTCAAAGAGACTAAAGAGACTAAAAATATCCATATTTCCTCTTTAAATGTCACAGAATATTGAAGAAAATGTATTTCCTTTTAAAAGCTTATATTATATTGTATTTTTCATTTGATTCTTAGTAAAGCTTTGAATTCCTTATTTGCCAAAACATTCAAAGAATGAGCCCCTCCAAAAGCATTTAGGAAAGTACACATTTGTAAACCCAGCACTGCTGGAACTGTGACAGCAGTTTCACCAATTATAGTTCATTGGGCTACCTGAAGTCCGCCTCTTTCCATAACCATTTAGTCCTTTAGCAAAGAAATAAAAAGACCGTATAAGCTAATGCTTGCAATCTAATGTGCAAAGCAAGGCTTAACTCCGGGGTTAAATTAAGGAACCAACTTTTAGCAAAATCCAAATATCCAAGCAACAGTAATAAAGATGATAATGTGGCATATTTATAGGGTTCAGGTTACCTGTACACAAACACACACACTGCAGACAAAGGTATGGTACAAACTACCAACATAAAATGTAATTCACAAGTGACTGGATGCAGCATGTCTGTAACCCAAGTCTTAAATATAAGAGTGCCTCAGTGACAGAAGGGTATTTCATGATTAGTGATTGCCTGAGGTGGCTTAAGGCAGTTCCACTTGCATCTCAGACAAACAGCATGTTTTCCAGAGCACAGACTAATGCTGCCATCTCTTTCGGATGTCCTCGTCTGTCCCAGGTGGCAAGAAGCCCAAGCAGAGCCAGTCAGGACTCAGCCTGGACGGGAGCCATAGGCACAACAGGTCCAGGTACAGGGCTGGGGCAGAGCACACCACTGACAATTGCTTGAGCACTTCCGAGACTCAGCCCAGTAATCCTAAGCATCCTGGCACCCAGCATCTAAGACACAGGCAGGAAATAATATTTAGAAAGAGCATCCTCAAGTCAGCACTTGACATTGAAGGGTTTGGTTTCCTGATAAAATCTCTCTGTTTCTGGCCTTTCATGCACTCCTCCCCAAATATGCATCTTGTAAAGTCAGTGTGGAAATCACCGTGAAATGTGGTCTGCCAGTCTAGTAACATTTAGGAAATGACCACAAGAGTCACTGCTAACTACAGCCCACCACAACAATGGCGATCTTTTTAAGAACATACAATTATTTATGGTTATGTGTGTGCAATATATGCATAATGCCTATGTCTAGTTCCAGTGTATTGTAAGCAACTACCTGTGCCATAAGGGAAAGTCACCAGGATGAACCTGCATTGTGCACAGCACCATATTCTGCTTTATACGCACAAATCCCAGTGTAAAGGCAGATGGAGGGACCAGTTGTGTTAAACCCAGGTGATTATATCACAGGTTTGGGGTTTTGTTTTATGTTTTCTTTACCAGCAAACTGTCCATTAACTTTACTGAGAGCAGAAAGCAAAAGGAGAGGAATTTGTGAAGTTGGTAGCCCATATGGCTGGTGGGGAGTTAATCTGTGTCTAAGCAGCAGGTTGCATGAGCCAGGCTGTCTGTTAGGGTTGTTAGTAACCTAGGGGCAGATCACGGAGCAGCAGGGAAGAGGATAAACCCAGCCTACAAATACAGTCAGGAATGTGGCAGGAAATTATTTCTGAAAACATACTCTGAAGCATAATAGCAACCATCAGACTGTCAGGCCATGTGTATGAAATCTATCCGGACTCAGGGCACACAACAGGAGTGCACACAAGTGTGTCATGAAGCAGATTGGGTGTATGCACCTGTGTCCATACATGCATGCTAAAAACATAAACTCTGCTCAAAGAAAAAGTGCAGGCACATCAGAGTATATCTAGACAAACATTGCTTCCCTAACATTCTAAGCAAACGAGAATAAGTTATTTGCTTATGCTTCATGTAAACTATCTGCCACATAGCTTTAGAAAACTATTAATTATGTCAACATCAAAGAACGAAAGACAGAATTAGCAGAAACTGAAAGGTTCAGGCAATGAAAGAATTTTTTTTTAAAGAGAAAAAATCATGAGGCAAGCCTCAGGATATAAGAACAGCACAGGACAAAGCCTTTGCACCCCAGTACAGACCGTGACACCGGGCAGGGAGCAACATGACAGAAAACCAAGAACCAGGTGGCACAGAGGGACACAGCCTAAGGCAACATGGAAGAGATCCACAGGGTAGACCAAAAGAAGCAGGAAATCTAATTAAATTTTTAATTTAATTATTAAAATGTCACTCAATAAGAATTTTCATGTTTTAAGCTTTTCAGCATTCAAGACAACAATAAGACAGCAAACAATTTTCTAAGCTGGAACACTTTATTTTCAACCATCTTTTTTAACTCATCACTGGCATAACCCCAGATAACATTAACCCTCCAGCTACTGCCAACTTTAGGATAAGAAGTGGTACATATTGGGCAACTTAAGCAACATGACACCACACATCTGGGTAATCTGCCCTCTTTTTGAGAAGAAGGGGTGAAAGATAGTCAAATAATCTTTGTAAAGACATAGATTCAACAGCACCAATGGACCATTTAGCTCTACAACCTGTCTCCTGCTGTGGCTAGCACAGGTTGTCCAGGAAAGAATGCAAGAGCAGGGCACTGCTTCAGCCATATACTTTTCTAGCTGTGAGAGATTTCAAGCCCAGGAACTTCTAGAAGCATTATCTTTGTATTTACTTCTAGTGATCAGTGCACTAGTAGGACTTTATTTTAGCCTCAGCAAAGAGCAGTGCTCTTTACTGACCATAACAAATTGCAAGGCAGTTCAACTCAGAGGGAGAGACTCAAAACTTCCCCTCACAAGTGAGAGCTATTAAGCACCAGAACAAATCAAACATGACAGATGTCATTTGTATTACATATTAGTGCACTACAGGAAAGCCAGAGCCTACCAGCAATGTGTGCTTTATAAGAAACCCCAGCACAGATTGCATAGCTAGAAGAAGAGAACGCAATCAGTACGGAATTATTTTTGTGCAATGACACTGATATTCTTTGTGGCCACTTGGAAACCCAAAATTTTTCTGAAAGTGGCAAAATGTTGAAAAGTGAGCAAAAAAGAAGATTGCTTTTTTAAATAGGAAAGGCTGCACCTTGCCTCAGGTGAGCACTAGAATGCTGTTCAGGTCCACGTACAAAGTCAGACAGCAGGAAAGTTTTGACAGAAGTAACATACCTCTAGATTAATGCCCATTCCCAAAACTGTAGGATGACAGCAAAAATGACAGAGAGGAGCTTCTCTTGGGAATACAGATGGGCTTTGGAGGGGCATTAGACATAAACCAAACCTTAAAGGGAAGAACAGGTCAACTTAAGTGTGAAAAAATCCTAAAAGAGGTTCTCCCATGAGAGACCTTTAGTCAGAAATTGACTGTATTTTACATCCAGCAAATAGGAGGAATGGAGAGTCAGTGGTTGGGCAGGAGCAGTGTGTGCTACTCTCTGGATCATCTCTGTATCTGCCTACCAGTTTCAGAGGTGCCTGTCCCAGCACAGAAAGACCCTGTCATGCAGTTAACCTGATCTCAGCCAGCTCTCCTCTCTTAAGAAGGGAAGTCCTGCTTAGTGTGAAAGAATCTTATCACAGTACCCTAGAGAAATGTAAGAGAAGAAATCAGTCTTTAGTGGATGAATGGAGTAGATCTGAGTATTCCTTGAACCTCAGCAACTGCAGGGCATCCCCATGTCCTTCAGTGCCACAGGTCTGCACACACTGCCAGCCCTGTCCCGGACATCAGCAGCACCAGTGTTGCAAGTCTCATGAGCAGAGTACTTCTAATTAGCACATCTACACATGAGCTGAAGGTGAACACTAAGCCTTTTCCTCATCCTTAACCATCAGACTGCACCTTGTTTACACACATAATTGCCCAAAAAGACTCTGTGTTAAGAGTCATCTGAATTTTAAGATCCATATGGGACTCAAAGCAAATAAACTGCTGCTGAATATTCTTTGCCTCAAAAGGGTTTTCCGTTAGTCCTCAAGATCTGTTTTTCTGCCTTTCTTCAGGTTCCAACAAATCTATTGCTACCAACATCTCTCTAGCTTGTTACCTTTAATTTCCACAACCCTTCTCCAGTTCTATCCTAGACCTGCAGAGTGACCTCAAAGATTCCTCCTGTTCCAGATCACAAATACTGACACTTGTCATGAATTCAAAGTGAGATTTCTTCTAATACTTTAGTTCATATATGAAAAAATTCCTTCCCTCCTGCATTTGCTTGTCTCCTGTAACCATCAGGCCCTGCAACAGGTCAAAATATTTCTCTGCACTGAGAACCACTTGTTTCAGGTGAGCAAGGAAGAGAAAAGGAGATTCATCTCTTCAGAGGGCTGGTAGCAGCTGGTCCTGGCACTCAGGCAGTGTGGGGGCAGAGTTTGACTTTATATACAAGTTATTTCATCAGGCATCTCAGCTGACCAGCTGGTACTGACCAAAGAGAGACAACACTGAAATCCCAAGTACTTCCATACTGGACTGCACAGCTCCCATCTCTGATGGGCTGAGGGTGCTTTGCACTGCTCAGTTCTTTAAAAGGCAAATGGAAAACTGTCAAGTTAATAGGGAGGTTTTGTGTGTGCTAATTATAGCACACAAACCCTCATTGTCTCTGTCCATGGCTGGGTCACACTCTTGTTACAAAGCTTTTGTAACTCTACTAATGCCTTTAATATAAGCTCCTATTAATTGTATAGTCAATTCCTAAGCCCAGTGCCACTGGATTGCAGGAGCCAGGCAGCTGACTATAATTACAGTGTGCTTATAGTGTGCTTAACCTGCATTTATAAAGCACGTTAATTCTCATGATTCTGTTTTAATTTGGTGCAGGAGTGACAGCCTTTTGATTTTACTCCACAGATCAGATCTAGCATAAGCAGCAGCCAGGTAAATATGCCATGCTATCCATGTGGAAGGAGGTGACACAGCGCTTCATCTTCCCTTGCGTAACTGGAGCCACACTGTCCCCACAGCTCCCTCTAAGTTCTTTTTTTTTCTTGCACATCCTGGATCATTAGAAACCTTTATCTCCAAAACAGCCACCCTTTTAGAAGGCACAAATGGGAGTCCAGGGTAAACAGGAGTTCCTGTGAATGTCTCTGCTATTGAGGGATCCACGGCCTTCAAAAGAAGAGTTTCCCTATCCATGAAGTTCCATAGTTCCAGGCCACTATGCAATCAATATTTAAGCAACTTTAGAAACTAAATGATTTATTTTCTCAACTGTTTCAGACCAGGTTTGGACTCTATAGGTGAATGCAGATCAAGGGAAACACCCCTTTGTCCATTTGCTTTTTTGCCTATAAAGAAAACCTCAGAGAAGCCCTGATAAAAACCAGCACATTGCATAAATTGGGAGAAAAGCCAAAACCTCCTTTCCTCTGCTGGCTGTCAGCCACATGAATGTCCATTTTCGAATGACTCAGGGGCACTGAGGCATACAGGTCTTCCTGGTGCTACTGCCATGAGCTGCTCTAGGATCAGGTAGCTCACTGCTTATGTGCTACAGAGGACAGGATGAGGGTGGGCCACTCACAACTGGGATGTGTTCAGACTTCAGGATGAGCTTTGTGGCTTGGCTATATCCAGCACTGACTCCAATTAGGCAGGTAACTCCTACCTACGAAAGTTCTCCTGGGTAACAAACTCTCTTTACAGCAGGGTCCAGTTTTACCTTTCCTCCTCCCCATCTTCTCTTGGTTGTTCAGTAAATAATAAATAGCAAATAGACACTAGAACAATCAGTGATCTGGATACCATGAAAGAATAAAAAAATGTGGTGTTTCCTCTGAAGAAGATTTAAGAAAGTTATTGAATATAGAAAATGCTGCTGAAAGAGGCAAGTGAATTAATTTTATGCTCAAGGAGTGCAGGACATGAAGCAATGAACTTAAGTTACCACAAATTCAATATCAAGGAAAATCTCTGCAGTAAGAACAGTGGCATGCTGGAATTCGTTGGCAAGGAATCTTCCATTCTTCTCTGTTTTTAAGAGCTGGCTAGGTAAACGCCCATCAGGCACAGCTTAGCTAAAGGGCAGATCATTTTAGAGCACACAGAGAGACCTAATGACTTACCAGGATTTCTTACAGCCATCTTTTTAAAAATTCTTTTAACATTTATATTACCTTTCTTTGTGTGTCTATTTCTCTCTTATTAGCTTTTTCTTTGGCAAAAATAGTTTTAAATGGGAACATACACCCTTATTTGAGAACTTAATACCAATACCCAATTTTTCTCATTTGTGTTTCCTCTTGTGAAAAAGATATAAATAAAATCCTTCTATTTATTCATGTAACTATACTGATAAATATTTTCAAATCAAAATGTTCTTTGGAATAAAGTGAACTTATGTACACAATGCTAACTTCAAAAAAACTTCACTTTTTTTAACAATAGGCTCTCTTGGAAAAAAATCATCGTTTTAGAAGACAGTTTTCAGCAAAAAGGATGTAATCTTTGACTTATGTTTTCAAAAGAAAAAATAAACTTCCTCATTTGAAGAAGTGGTTGCATTGTTCCTTGTATGATTCTCTTGACATTTCCTGCATTAAACTCTCCATTAACATATCTTTTTTATTTCTTTCCTTAGGTATTTTTCAAAAAACAAAGGCCACCAAAACCTATAAACTGAAAGTGTTTATATGGTGTATTAGACCACTGCCCAGGCACATGAGCACTTGTTTAAACACACGCACCAGCAATAATATCTCAACTTTACAGATTCAGAACCTGCTTAATCTCTGTTTAACAAAATCCAAACAGGGAAGCCCTGGTCCCCAAATGCTGCTCTGCCTTTATCCCAACAGGCGGCTCTGGGCTCCTCTGTCAATGTGATTATTGCTGTCCAATTCCTTGCCTTTCTTCTCAAGGCCATTCTCCTTCTGCAGGATGACTCATTAGCCCTGTCCCCGGCAGGGAGCTGACATCCAATTAACCAGCTGACAGTCCTCCAGTGGCTCCCACTACTCCTCTAAGGCTCTGTTTACAAACACAGGCTGTTGTGCCCATAAAGGAGGGGAAGTTGAAAGTCCCCCTGCCAGGCCAGTTTGTTCAAAACGTTCAGAGCCCTTCAAACAACACCTTTGTAGGGTAAAGATCGGGCATATTGCGTGCAGCAGGATGCAAGTCATCCTAATGGCTACAGCTGCATTTGGCGGGAAAGGGAGCAGCAACGGGTACTGAAACAGGAGCATCGTGACTCAGATCCCAGTTGCAGCTGGGAAGCCAAAGGAAATCAGCAGATGGGGAAATATCACTGAATTCTATACGGGAAAGCACATAAAGAGTCTGTCCAGAGTGATGTAAAGCTCTCTCTGACAAGGAAATAGGCTTTTGAGTATAAAACCACAGGTGTTGCAACTCCTGCACCAGGGAACAAGTCATTTTACCAACACATAGCAAAGAAGCTCCAAGTCCCCCACACACTCGAGCAGGAAGACGATGTTCCTAGCAGAGAACAGAGGTTTTCAATTTGCAGGGACTCACTGCAGAGTGCCTCTGCCTTTGATCTGTATGTGTTGGTTTCATTCACTGGCCCTGGGAGTTCTGCTTAAATTTTTTTCCCCCTCTTTGGCCAACTCCAGAGAAAAAAAGGTGCCCAGAAAACTATGATCATTGCTACCTAGTTTCCATTTGGCACCAGCTAAACCAAATAACTGCTCCTACTCAGTTATAGGTCTGCCTTGGTGCAACAGCTTCAAACTTAAGTCAGAAAAGTTCCTCCTAACTTGGCAGCTAGGAGATCTCCCTTGCAATAAGTCTGAGATTAGACTTCAAATTCACATGTTTGAGTATTTACTGTATTTTTGGGATCATGATCTGCATCATAATCTTTACCCCCAGCTCCCTTTTTGAGTTAGGATCAAAACCATGAAAGATCCAGTCACTTTCAAATCTGAGCCAAATTCAGTTGAATTTTTCACAACCACAGTCTCATCTTTTAAAATAACCTGCACTTGCTACAAACCAAAGCAGTGGCTGATTTTTGCAGTGAGGAATGACAACAGTACCTCAAGGTCTCCACTGTACCACACTCTGTTTTACTACACACTGTACTACACTGTTTCTCTGGGTAAGAAACACAGCAGAGATGATCCCAAGAGAGATAGGGAAGCACCAAATCCTGGTTCTTCTTTCCTCCAAAGCTGTTTTGCACCATGCAGACATGCTTATAAGGTGTTATGCTGGGATTAAGTGTCCATTCTTTCAGATTTCTCCCTCTCACACTATTAGAGGGATACAAATAAGAATTTATTGAGCGCTTTAGGCTGAACATTTAGTCTCTGTGCTTTTTCTTTAATGCATATATTACAACAAGAGATGCTGACATTGGCATCTCAATACGTAGTAACTATTCCTATTTGGGTACACAGCAGGCAAAGATTTCAAGGTCCTCACAGGCAAACACAAACCAAGGCTTTGGCCAGAAATACACTGTAACAACAGCTTTAATAGCCTGAGAATTTACGCCTCCACATCCTCTAGACAACTGTTGACTAGAAATGAACATGTCAATAGCTTGTATCCATAGTACAAGTGACATCAGTGCTTCCAACCTGCAGCAGTGCAGTTCAGCCAGGTGAACTCAAACCATGTTCAGCAGCAATATGAGATCTCACAGGGACCTCTCACATTCTGGTCCTCAACTCACCTGCAGCATCCTCTCACAGGAGATAAGAAATAGATGAGGAACAGGCACTTATTTAGCCTCAAAAATCATTTCAGCTCTAACCAGCTAATCACAGTTCAAAGCACAGCCTCTGCTAAGAAAAGCTATTGCTGCATCTGGGTGAATTATATTCCAAATTGTTGTGTACAGATCAACTTTACCCATAAGTAACTGCCCTAATTCATTACATTATGGAAGCAACAATGATAATTGCCATGTACATCATAGTGTGACACCAGAGCCATGAACCAGCCAGCACAGCAGCACACGACAGAATGTGAGCCATGTGCCTCTGTCCCAGGCCCTGGGCTGTGCTCCACCTGCAGCCTGGTCATAGGAAAATTAAGAGTCCTTCCCAAATTTAGATCACACTGCTCAGGACTTGGCCCAGGCAAGTTATGAAAAACCCCAGAAATGGTGATTTCATGACCTCTCTAGCTTATCACATCTAGGTTTTCTTCTTTTTTCTTCCTCTCATATCTAATTGAAATAGAATTCCTCCCAGCAAAATTTTGAATACTTTGAGTCCTTTCACTGTGCATGTCTGAGATGGCCTGTGTCTTCTCTATATATCCCCACAGCAGCAGAACTCCTTTATCATCAGATTCCTTTAGCCCTCTTCTCCAAGCTAAGCAAGCCCATCTTCCTCACTCTCATGTGCTCCAGCCTCCTGACCAGCTTAGTGGCCCTTCTGTTTGATTCTCCAGTCTGAAAACTTTCTTGGACTGTGAAAACCAAAACCAGATGCAGAGCTTCAGATGCAGCTTCACCAGTGCCTAGCAGAGGTCACCAACCATCTCAGCCTGCTGATTGTGGTCTTGCTAATGCACCCCAGCATACAGATAGCCCTTCTCTGCCCACTTCTGCTTTGTCTAGGTAGTCATAAAATGATCAGTTGGTTGGCTGTGTGGAATCACTAACCCCTGGAGTTCTTTTTGATGCCTATTATTAAAACTGTCTGCTTTGTACACTCAGCTTTATTTCCAGTCAAGTGAAGTCTAGGAACCCTAAAATTGTTTTAAAAGTTTGGGCAGAAATAAGCTCACTCTTCCTGCAGACCATGTACACCCAGTCCCTAACTACACTGTTTTGAATCCTGCGGCATAGGCCAATTCACTTGTGAAAGACCAACAGATGGACAGAAAGAGACACCCTCCTCCCCCCTCTAGCTGGTATCAATTCCCATTAAAGACTCTCCTGTGTCCAGACTATGCATGCTGACCACTCAATGCAGGCAAAATTGCAATCCACCTTGATTAACTTCCTAACAAGTTCTTTGCACCTCCCTTCTTGTTCCTCTACCAGTCACACTCTTTCTCTCTAAAGTTTTCCTCTAATTAATTCCATATTAAGCACTGAAAATCGGCAGGGTCCTCTCAGACGCCCCTTGTCCCTTTCTGTGCGGACCCTCCGGGTCCCCAGCGCTAAGCCCACTGGTAAAAAGCTGACATCTGTGCAGCAGCTCCCAGGCTGCACTTTCAGGTACAGCATGTGTTGCACCTTGAACTACCGTCTCATTTCAGACCCCACCATTGAGACCAATTAAGCACAGAGCATGCAAGGAGCTGACCGAGTGTCACATGCTGGCTATAGCCACAAGGACTTAGAGGCCACAAATCTGTTATTACCAAGCTGTTCCTGACAGCAGCATGCTGCCTGCTAACAAAAAGAATAGATTAAGATCAATCAAGTCTCCCTCTGGCTTGTCAGTGGGACTTTGGACCACACCTTCCACCCAAAACTTCCCTCTTCTCCTGCTTCTGAACACCTAGGCAGCTCCAGGCTAACAAGGTGGCTGCTGAGTCAAGCGTGAGCTGAACCATATGTCCATAATTAGTTAACTTCTTGCTTTATTGGTAGAAGCACTATCAATAAATCAGTGACAGCCCGTAGTGGCCTTAGGAGATGCAACAAGCCACCCCCAGCCAGCATGGAGCCCTCCCCTCCACACGGGCGACTGGCCGTATTTCATTCCAGCTGTGGCATTGTGCGCTGAATTAATTTTATCCTCAATTTAGAAAGCCAGCATGAAATCAAGAGACCTGAGGAAAAGAATAAAGAGAAAGAAAGAGAGGGAGAAGAGGAAGGGGAGGGAGAAATCCAAGCAGGTCAACTCAAAAAAGTTTGGTGAGTGACGGTCTACAGGGATGGTGCTGCTTAACCCACTGCTGCCAGGCTTGTTGCTGGCAGCACATTAATTAACGAGAGCCTTTCTGCCTCCTATTCCCCTACACTGCTGTCGAAGGCTTCTTAGCATAAGCTGAAGGGGGAACCCAGTGATATAATTGTTTTTCAACCAGTCAAACACTGTTAAGTTGCAGCCTAGATAGCAGGTAAAGCAGAGCAAGAGGCAGCAGCGGTGGCAGGATGAGTCTGGCTGGACACACCGCGAGCTCTCAAGGTGAGCTTGCTCACACAGAGCTGTGTTCAACTTGAGCAAAGTGCTGTGAGACGTCAGATATTTCCAGATTTTGGAAAGCACATGGCAACTGTCACACTGCTTGGTGTTAAGCCAGATTCTCTATTGGCAGTGGAGAGTGCTGGAGGCTTTTAGATAGCAATTCACAACACCCAAACCCAGAGCCTGCCTCTCCTATGGCCCTCACACCTCCGTGTACTGCAAAGTTACACAGGTAACCCGAACATCATCCACAACTAAATGCTGAAATGCTTGTAATTAGCTGCTCCTGGGGTCGTTCTGCCTGCCTGGAGGTTTAACTGAAACACAGCCTGTGTTTGCAGTGCTCTCACTGGCAACTTTTATCTGGTTGAAAATGCACCTGAAAAGGTCATTGCCGTAAGGCAGACTAAGTGTACTGTCCTCCTGGAGCTGATGGAGCTTTGAAGATGCAGCACAAAAGAATTCCTTTCCCCCATGTTGCTCAGTTTCCTCCATCCTCAAAACTTAAATCCAGCTGTAAGACCCTAAATGAAGACTTCCTGATTTACTCAGCTGAACCCTCTTGCTGTGCCCGGGTGGGAGCAGAGGGAGGAATGCCAGCAAGCCCTCTAGTGTCCACCTGCGACATCCTTCTATACAACATCCCAGGGTCCAGGAGTGCAGGAAAACCAAAACATTTTCAGCAATATGCTAACCCTCCAAATTCATGGTACTAAACCACATCTTCGAAAGAATAAAGTCTATGATTAGTGTTGAAAATAAAACTGCCAGCAATTACAGAGGGCTATTCCTCAGTAAGAACATCTAACATAGTATCTTCCTCATCACACATTTAGGGTAAAAAAAGCAATAAAAGCAAGTTATTGACAGGCACTTTGCAGGCCAGCAGCCAACCCAGAACGGAGCACTGTAGGGTCTTTCACTTTCCCAGTGAAGTATTCGGTTGCAGGGGGCCACATTCCTTTGTGCCCAAGGCACCAAGGGTGCTTGTCCAGACTCTTCCATGTAGATTTGTATCTCCTGGGTGCTGGAGGTTACAGAGAGGTCTAAGCCCTGTCCCTGAGCACAAACCTCTCTTAAAGATGTGTGGCATTTCAAAACAATATCCAACAGCTAATAGCAACATCTCAGATTAAATTAGTTCAGTTCAAATGAAGCTGCAATTTCTCAAACAACAGTACACCTTTCTAGCTCTAAGGGGGAGGTCAGCAAACATTGACCAGAGCCAACAAGGTCCCAGTGTACATGTCACGAGGCTGCTGACCTTCAGTGCTGGCCATTGATGACAGACCAGTCATTGCAGCTTCTGTGGGTGGCAAGAGGTTTCATTTCTGTCTGACTAGAAAGAGAGAAAGGAAAGATGATACAGAATCCACATGAGCTTCTGGGCAGCTCAATAGCTGCCATTTAAGTCTCTGTTCCTTCCAGTCACTTCAGGAGACTCGGACACAAAAACCTGTAGCCAAGAAAAAGTCTCCCCTCCGAAGCCTGCTCTGTTGCACTGTACTAACCTCTTCTTTCTTTCCCTGCTGTACTATTACAGTTTGCAATGGAATTGTAAAATTACAGTAAGGCATGGATGAATCCTGCTCTCTCATCCAGGAGCAGTTAAAACCCAAATACTTCTCTTGTTTCTTATTCACTCTCAGGCCTTTTTACATTGCTTTGGCACAGTATGAGGCTGCCAAATGGTTACAAACCTCCCCCCAACCCTTTCTCCTCCAGGATAGCATAAAATATAACCAGACCAAAAAAAAAATCCTGTCTGCAGTTATTATCCACTGCACATCACTGCTACAAGGGAAGTCATGCTGCCATTGAAGTGTGTAAACTTTTCATTAAAATTAAATTTCAGCAAAAATTTAGGGAAGAAAACAGCTCTGATGTGTTTTGAATGGAATTCTTTTTAAAGGCTTTGGGATTTGGAAGACATTTACTCTTTTAATCCATTATATCAAAATAATTGACAAAATCACAATGAAACATTTTGTTCCTTCCTAAAAACAAAAACCAAAGAGGAGAAAGAAAAAAATCTCTCACAGAGAATTAAAAAGCATTCAGGTTTCATTCCAACGAGCTGGGCGTCAGGACCTCAGCATTCTTCAAGAAAAGAGATTATTGTCTCCAGCCAGCTCTGGTGTAAGCCTGTAAAATCCTCTGCCAATCTTTTAGATGAATTACCAGCCAACTAATTCCTTTTCATCACCACTTCATCGAACACTACCTGCATGGACTAGGAGCTGGAAATTTTGTGTATACAGACAGAGCTGTTTTACTAGGATATCTCCCCAGTGACTTATTGCTTTAACTCAGCCTTTGGAAAGTATGCACAAAAGCCCTGACATCTTTCTCAGCTCATGACAACAACATCCTTCACCTTCTGACCCCCAACACATTTACACACGTCCTAGAATCTTTCTTTCATTATTGATTAGGCAAGGCAATGCCATACAGCTCTGCAATGAAGAGATGCCCTCACACATATTTACTCAGATCAGAGATCTCTGCCAAACATCCCAACTGCCAGCCAAGAATGGAAAGTGCCCAGCTCTACACCCAAAGCAAGATGGAGAGGAGCCAGACTGCCAACTCCTGAGCCACAGCCAAGAGGAAAAGCACTGTTAAATAGGTGAAGCCCAGTACATCGGTACTGGCAGCACGGTTCACACAGGAGGAGCTCACAGGCCAGGTTAGAAGCAGGCAGATGCACACACCAGTGGATGATTAGACATAAGGACCCAATCAGCTCTGCATCTGGTCCCATGAAAACTCATGCTAATTCGGACTAAACCCGTGAGCTAAGCTTTTCTGGCAGGTCTCCCTGCAAAATAGTTTGACTTCAATAGAAAACACCATGGAGAAAAGCATGGCTTTTCAGCACAAGGGGCTTTCTCTTGTAGGCGCAACAATTTCCCCCAAAGGACGATGGTCAACACTCCGCACACACTCAAGAAAAACTGTTTCTGCCATCTGTTATTTAACCCTGGGACTACCTCAGCACATTTGTTTGCACTGCTGAATCACTTTCTGCGATGTAAAGGTTACTTAGTTGCAGCATGGCAGCTCAGTGCAGCAGAACCCTCTGGAATGAGGGACATCAACAGCAGCAGTGTGCTGCTGATGCCAGACCGGGAAAAGGCTTCAGTTCCAAAACCACATCATCATTTATAATAAAACCCCCATCCAATTAACCCCCAAAGTCATGACAAATTATCAGTTCACAATTAATTTGCTCTTCTGGAGCCAATTGGTCTCAGCCAAGAACAAAGGGACTCATCTGGCCAGGGGCTACATGAGGACATTTTTTATTACAGAAATGTGAAATCTAAGCAGACACACACCAGTCTCGATCGATAGATGATGAAACAAAGATGCAGAGGCTGACTTGGGTCAACACCGTAAATGGGTGATGTTCTGAAGTTTCAGGCATTTAAGTGCTGCTATAAAACTGAGCAACATCAGACCCAGGAGTAGAACATATTTCTCTTCCATACACCAATCAGATTGGCAACAGTAGCAAATTCCCACCTGCAGTTTCCAGGAGAACCCATCAGCTCATCCAAAGCCAGCCCTGAGATCAGGACCTCTGAGTTTTTTTATGATACAATTCCAGCCAAAGGAAAGGGCAAGAAACAGGCAATAAATAGAGCCTGGGACAAGTTCTGAAAGAACGTGCCCACAGGATACTAAACCAGTGTAATTAGTGTCCTCCTATGACAAAAGGTCAATATACCCAGTAGAATTAATGAAAATATTCAAAAGAAAATCCCAGGATTATAAAAATCATTATTTATTCATCACAATCCTCTCATTCTCAATGACATTCTGCAAGCAGTGAATTCTGTAAACATACTCTGTGCTCATAAAACATGCACTTTTTCCATTTGCCTTTCCATTTCAGGAAAACCTCATTCCTGTACCTGAGGGTGTAATCAAGTGCAATCTAGAGGACTGCTGCTCAGATGGCTGGCAAAATAGGAAAAGAGTTACACAAAGCCAGACAAACACAGCATAGATTGTTGTTTATAGCACATCAAATGGCACACAGGGCAAAACAGAAAAAGCTAAAGCCACAAATGTCCATGAACAAATTCAGACTGGAAATTAGAGTGAAATTTTGAAGAGTAAAAGGCAGTACCAGCATCACAACAGCAAGTCTCTTCTAGTCCTAGATCTTCAAGAGCACTTATCTGTGCTTTACCTAACAGATCTGTCTTCAAAGCAGGGATCTGCTGTCCCTTGTGAAACAACAGCTACATCCACCAGACAGACCCAAGATTTGCTGTTAGCAGGGGTGATAACAGATGGGTGAGCACTTGTGGGCACAACACATGGCACAGATGTTATTCGAACGTGGTCCTTACACACTTCACCTGTAAGGATCTCCTATATATAAAAGTGCTATTATCTATGTAGAAAATCTTTGACTTTTTTACATAAATTCCATCAGATGATATCCATTACTCAAATTAAGCTGCTAGATCACTAAAAAAATTACTCTTTTACATATAGTAGCTAAAATAAAACTTACTTTCTTGACCAAAAAAATCCTTTACTGAACATAAACAATTAAGCACTAGTAATACTAAATCTCCTTCTAAGGCTCTATCAAGGATAAATCTCATCCAGCATATATCAGAAAACACAGGATGAAAATCACATACACCTTACATACACCATGTGCCTTCATTTCAAACCAAAAGAAAGCATTGAAGCCACCACAAGAACTGCCCACAGGTAGGATATCCTCTATTCACTAACTCACCACTCTCACTGTGAGAAACAGCAGGTAAACCCAAAAAGGTGTTTTGCAGTTTTCCCACCTTGTAGTCGTCTTTTTTCTTTATTCCAAACTTATGAAACTCCACAATACCAAAAAGTAGCAACACGGAAGAGCTGAAGCCCAGAAGCACTGATGACTCGGTTTGACTCAACTCCCTTTTAAAGGAAATAAAGCCCACAGGTGTATTCACTGCCAGCTGACAGTGATTTCAAGACTAGTAACTGGTGTGAGAGAGTGGTGAAAAAGGTAAACACTGCCCTAAAATATACTAGAAAGATCTAAAAGAGAAAGATTTCCCCATGCTTTTCTCTAAAACAATGGTGTGTTACACAGCAACCTGAGTAAGTTTGGTCATCCATCTGAAAAAGAGGTTAATATCAGCTGGAATATTTTCTGAGATGGGTTCCTAAGATGAGGAAAGATTGTAAAAGAACCTGACTTCTTCGACCTGAAAAGCAAAGGAAAAGACAATGTGTGACAGCACTTTGCAAAGACATCAAGGCTAAACAGTGCAGAGGGAGATGAAGTGTCTAAACTAGAGCAAGAGTTTGGCACAAGGACAAAAGGGATTATACCTGCTATGAATACATTCAGCCTGGAAACTAGAAAGTGTCCAGCCATCAGAGCTCAGAGTACGGTGTAGCCTCACAGTGGGAATAACATAAGGAAAATAAGCTAATTAGTTTTAAGAGGGAGATTGAAAAGTTTAAGAATGTCTCAACAGCAGGGGACTGGATTTGGGAAGTGCCTTTTAGTCCTTCGTTCAAGGAGGAAGACTGATCAGAGAAACAGCCAGAACCTGTATGTGCATAAATTCCCTTTCAAAAGCATTTTTGCACATCAGTCTCATCAGGTTTAATGTCTCACACCTTTGGTTCACAAACATGATGAGAAATTCATGCAAGTGCCAGATACCCGTGTATACCTGTCTATAGGTTAATATTCTGAGTTATAAGTGAGCCTCTGTTTTGCCACTGATTCACTTAACCACTCTTAATAGGGATAAGAAGCACTGTAGCAGTATATGGCAGAGTGAGTGAAGAGGATTTGGGGTGGGTTTGGACACCCGTGCAGGTGTCAGCATGCAAAGCAACACATAAATGTAGTAAATCTGATATAAAACTTGAATTAAACTGTTTGTAAATATTATTTTTCTTCTGCGTACCGTCCCTTCTGAGACCCAGTTCACTATGATGCAAATGCAATTTTAAGGCCATTTCTGCATAAAAATGGAATAAACCAGAAAAAATGTTTGGTTTTTTTTTAGTTTTAATCTTAAGGATTAGCTTCATCACTATCATTTAAACAAGAAACATCATAGAAATTACAAAAGAAAATATAGGTACAAAGAACATATAGAAACTAACACTGCAATACACTTAAGTGTGTTCCCAGAACTTCAGAAGAGCTGCTATGACAAAGTAAAATCTCCACTGAAGCAACATCGTAGTCTTGATAAACATTTTGCCCCAGAACTTTATTCCCAATTAAAGAGGTCCATCATTAGCTGCAATAAGCAGTAAGAGCTCCAGATGAAGAGGAAACTTAGCAGATGATTGTTACTCAGTTTTGTTTTATGTACACATCAATGTGTGATTGCTACTGTGACTTGAACCTCTTCCATCATCGTGTCTGACCATCCGTGCACCATTTTGCAAAATTAGGTGTTTCACTCCTACAACAACAGCATTTTTCTTTCTTTGACAATCACCCAAAGGGTATCTCCCCAAACCAGACCTCTGATTTGGTGGTCATTTATCCATGTATCACCTTTCACTCCCCAGCATATCAGCCTTGGTGAGCTGACCTGAACTCCTTGAGCTCAGAAAGCCGAGCACCGTCAGCCCCCCAGCCAACACCACAACAATGAAGGGACCACGGGCATCCAGGTGGGTTTGAGATGCCTCCAGGGAGGGAGACTCCACACCCTCCCTGGGCAGCTGTTCCAGTGTCTGCCACCCTCAACAGAAAGCTCTTCCACATGTTGAGGTGAAGCTTCTTGTGTTCTACTTTATGGCCATTGCTCCTCGTCCTGTCACTGGGCACCACTGAAAGAGTCTGCCACCTTCCTCTTGACCCCTGTCTTTGAGATATTTATACGCATTAATGAGATCCCCTCAGGGGAGGCCCCGTTCCCTCAGTCTCTCCTCATAAGAGAGATGCTCCAACTCCAATTATCCCCTGGAGGTGCTGTTCTGACACCCAACTTTCCCCTCTCTGCTGCTGCCTCGACAGAACCGTGAGGTGCCTCGGGGCGACATGGGAGGCATCCCCTGCGCGCGGAATCCCTGCTCTTCACCCACTGAAGGCTCCTCTGCACCTGCCTCGTCCCCTCCAGGGCCAGGCGGGCACCTCCCGAGCTGCCCGAGCGCGGGGACCGGGAGTGGGGCAGCGCCGGCCCCTCAGCAGGGACCGCGGCTCCCCCGCCACCATCCCCGCGCGGCGGGGGCGGCGCGGGCTGATGACGCCATCCTGGGCAGCCCCAACATGGCCGCTGCCCGGGCGGCCCCAGGCCGGGGCTGCGGGGCCCGGAGGCGCTGGCGGGGCCGGGCGGGACTCGCGGGGCGTTGGCGCCTCGCACGGGGCTGCTGCGGGCGCTGAGGGCTCCTCCAGCCTGTCCGTCCCAGCACCTCTCTTCTCCCGGCTCTACCCGCCTCCCCCGGGCCCTTCCTTAGCGCGCTGCCGCCCGCGGGGCCCCAGAGCGGCGGTGTGGGATGTCCCCGGTGTGAGAGAGCCGCCAGTGCCACAGCGCCCTGCGGCAGCTCAGCAGCGAGCAGAGGGACCAGACCTGGCCAAGGACCTGCGCTGGGCCTTGGCGCGTGTTGGGCGTGTGTCACACAGCTTCTGTTCCTTGGTAGCCAACGGGTGACACGGCCATGCAGGAGGAGCTGGCATCTGAAGGGAGTGGGTTATCACAGCAGTTATGAAATGTAAATGTGCGGTGCTGCGGGTTAAGAAAGCTCAAGGGTGACCCCAGGCACTGTAGGCTCAGAGTGCGGGGCCTTTTTAAGACGCTTCTGTTGGAAAAAAAACATAAAGGCAGGAGATGGCAGTGGGTTAATTTGGTATAGCTGCCAGTCTACCTGGGCAGCAACCTAGGAAAATAGCCAGTAATAAAAGAATGGAAGGCAAATGGCCCTCTTGGTTTTTATTGTCCCTGAGCCTTGCTCATGGGGGGATACCACCGAGCATCCTCCAGGGGAGAAATGAAAGACCATCCCATATTCCAGCACGGCCTGCCGTCGTCGGCCCAGCCTCATCCTCGTGGGCTGCAGACAGGTCGGGATACCACCTGGAATAGCCTTTGCCATGGCAGGGGGCAGGATCTCTGCTATTGGCTTTATTCTCACCATCCACTATGCTAGTCAAAGACAGACCCTCAGTGAAGATTTTTGGTTTGATTTTTTTTCTCCCCTGGGAAAAACTCAAGCTTATCCATGGATTTTGATTGCTATGTAAATCTGATATGAATCAGAAGTGACTATATAGAGACAATCTCTTCCTTTCACACACCTGTGTGTAGCTTTTGCAGCGTTATGATAGTAAATCCTTTATGATACAAAATCTTTTACTACTGCCACGTTTATATCCTGAGATCTGGAAGCCTGGGGCTTGACAGAAAACGTTCCCAATATATTGAGACATTTGCAGGAGCTTGTCCTTGCAGGCTGTGTTGTTCTGAAACCTGCACTTTCTTCCTCAGAACTGTCCACAGAAATACTCTGAATTGTATTTGCTTCTACACACCTCTGAGAAGCCAGGCAAAAGCTACTCCCTCAGCCAGGCAGGTTGGACAAACTTGTTTCTTCCTGCTGAATTTTACAACTGCAAACAAGGCTTGAAAACAAAACAAAACAAATAAAAAAAACTCACCAGCAACACCAGCAGCCTTATTCTGAGCATGTGGGATGCTTCCTTGGATTCCTGTTCATTTCCTGGAGTGAAACTCAGACACACCAGTTCACTGCTGCCCTGAACTGTGTGAATGCTTTTTTTTCCCTTCTCCCTCCTTTTCTTTTCCCTCCTTCCTTGTGTTGATTTGTGGGACCAGAATGACTTTGATTTCAGCAAGTTTGCTGTTTATTCACGTCACAAGTTTGACAGCTTTACACCAAATCAGATTGCTGGGTTTCAGGAGAGCTCTGAGGCGTCACTGGAAGCTCCTTTAGATTAAACTCGCCTCCCCGGTCTCCCCCCTCTCCCCCTCCTTCAGAGCCATTTAAACCTCTCTGGGGCTTTAACAGAAACGTGCTCCCAAGACCTGCATTTCATTCTGCCACTAATATGGTAAGTGCTCTTTGCATTTCTTTCGACCTCGAGGCAGAGGAGGAGAAGCTGGTCTCTCCCTTGGGGGGGTGCAATAGATTTTGTGCCCTCTTAAGACGGGAAAGAAAGAAGGCTCTCCTCTACCTGCAAGAGCAGTCTCTGCTGCTGTGCCTTCCCATGGGTGGGCAGACTCCCTGACTGAGGCTCCAAGCTCTGCCGTTGCCTTCCTTGCAGAGATTTAGAGCTGCTGCAGATGAGGCTTATTTGGAGGAGAGAGAAAGGGTGAATCCAGAGACAACCCCAGGCTTTGCGGTCTGGGACTCGTGCAGAACTGCAGGGGCAGAAGAGAGTGCGAGCAGCCAGGAGGTGACTCTGCTGGCTCTGTACTGCTGCTTTAGAGCTGAATCAAACACCCAAGGTGGCAGGAACGGTCTGGCCAAGGACAGCCTGGGACCTCCCTTCACCCTAAACCCCCTCGGGACCGCAGCATTTCCCAAGGGTTTGCAGGAAACTGAGCCACCTCCCTGGCACAGCTGTGCTCGGAGCCCCGGTGCTGCGGGGGACTGGCGGGGCGGCACTGCCCGCGCTCGGCGCACGGAGCGGTGCCACCGGGAAAGCGGGGAGCGGGCACCGGGTCAGGGCTGGGCGCTGCCTCGGGGGCCGGCGGCGCCTGGCACGGCGGCGGGGCTGCCCCGCGACGGCACCTGAGCACAGCCCGGCCGGGACAGCCGAGGGGAGAGCGCTG